>OY744614.1:42189077-42194077 GCA_963556255.1 Allolobophora icterica | reverse complement strand
CAACCAGTACAACCAATACATACGCAGGTACACAACTACACATGTAGACGAATTCGTGGTTTTAACAGAAAGACGGTCGACGCTTTAGATCGGCCATTCTTTGATCATCGTAATAAATCGAAATTAGCCAACATCGACACGCACACACACACACGCATGCACACACAGAGAGAGAGAGAGAGAGAGAGAGAGAGAGAGAGAGAGAGAGAGAGAGAGAGAGAGAGAGAGAGAGAGAGAGAGAGAGAGAGAGAGAGAGAGAGAGAGAGAGAGAGAGAGAGAGAGAGAGAGAGCCAAACAACATGTACGCTCGCATAAAATCCACGCTTAATTATTCAAATATATTCACCGAACCCACACAGACACAGGCATGGGCAGGCACACATGTAGATGGCCAGGTCTGATTATTTGTATGTATGTATGTATGTATGTATGTATGTATGTTTATGTATGTATGTTTCAAGCCACTAGCTATAGCGCGTTTTGTATTTATATAAGAGTTACACATACACACGCATACACACACACACACACACCTATGTATACATATATATGTATATATCTTCAGATGTGCTACATATTTGTATATTAAATGAGTGTAATTAATTGCAACGCATGCACATTGCACACATTGTACAACAACTGCCTGCCTGCTTGCCTGGTTGTTATCAGAATATCGATGTACGTGGAGCGCGCAGTTCACCGTAGAGCATGTAATTGGACAACGGAATTCTTGGCAGAATGCTTCTTCATGCGTACTGTTAAACACAACTGACTTGCGCGGCTAATCTGAGAAATTATTCTCTGCCGTTTCGTGTAAATGTAATTGTAATTGTAATTGTAATGGTAATTGTAATTGTAATCGAACATTTATAAAGCGCCACCCAACGATTCAGGGGCGTTCCCGACCCAAGTCCGTGCTAATATATCAATAATATATATATATATATATATATTTATAATAATAATAGTTGCTGCTTAACGACGCTGTGTAATAACAAAGATGATTAGCGTCGCCCTTCTCCTTTCTCCAGGCTTTGGACTGGCACTGCCAGAATACGAGCAGTGGTGGAGTTTATATATAATATCAAATATCTCCGACAATATACGCGTGTAAAGATTTAGACGAGCTCAAATATTATTAGAGGTCGTGTGCGTGGGGGTGTGTGTACAGAAGCGCGTCTGGAATTGGAGTCTGGGTGAGCTGGAGAGCGTCCGAGAAGCCTGGGCTAACTCCCCCAGGCCGTTTACGAGTGGTGCCAGTTCAAGGCCTGGATAAGGGAGGAGGGCGACGTTAACGATCTTTGTTATAACACGGGGTCGTGGAAAACAAACCGTGAGAAGCCTGGGCTTTATCAAGGGTTCGGTCTCCTTGGGCGATTATGAAGCAACTGCTTGGAACGACAACTGCATGACATAAAACATGACACGAAAACTCAATCAGGTTATCAATGATTTCCTTGACAAGGGAAAGAAACTCTGGCGACATCCATTGCGTGTGTGTGGGTTTCACATTATGAAGTCTATGCATACATAGGCCTATACGATCAGCTACACGCATCATATAGAGGAAGAGGAGCAGTACCTTAAGACAACCCTGAGAGGAAGCCATGGGTGTGAAGTGTTAGCTATAGTAATTTTCTTAACCTCGGCATATGAAGGTGGATAGCCAGTCCTCTCCCTCGCCGTTTCATCTTCCCACCGACAGTGTGCGGTCGGTGTACTCGTTATATCAGAATTGGCTAAGGTCTTTGTAAATTGGTCATAACCACTTTTAAAAGTCGGAAACCAGTCACCATCACTGTTTGACCCTGTGCTGAAATATTTGTGTGTGTGAAATGACAGCGTTATTATTTTTACCAACGTAATCTATTTTTTTGCTGTCCGCATCTGATCGGCGGTTGGCTGAACAAACACTCGAATAAGCCAGGAACGCGTGTCTAAAGAGGGGAGCATCTATGGACGTAGTCGCCATCTTGCGTCGTATCTCGATGCTAAATCAGGCCAATTGCGACGTGGAACGGGCTTAATCAGGCCAATTGATACGAGTCATGAGGAAGCCGGAATGTTGCCGAGAAGATGAATCATTGCCATTCAATGGAAGACGACGGTTTTGTGAAAGGAGTTCATTGCATTTGTGAAATTCGACTCTGCTTG
Organism: Allolobophora icterica; assembly: GCA_963556255.1. Classification (NCBI taxonomy): domain Eukaryota; kingdom Metazoa; phylum Annelida; class Clitellata; order Crassiclitellata; family Lumbricidae; genus Allolobophora; species Allolobophora icterica. The sequence goes on along the minus strand of OY744614.1, from coordinate 42,191,923 downwards.
ACTAGTTTCGGCAAATCAGAATAATGAGAGATGACGAATATTCATTATCATCGTCGTCGTCATCGTCGTCATCATCATCATCATCATCATCATCATCATCATCGTAATCGTCATTGTCATTGTCATCATCATCATCATCATCATCATCATCGCAGAAATTTATGTCGAGATTTCTGCCCCACCTGCTCCCTCTAGCCAACTCAGCTACAATGAGTACACTGTCGTGGGAAGATCAGACGGGGAGGGAGAGGCCGGCCACCCGCTCTCATATGCCGAGTCTAAGAAAACTGAAGTCGCGAACACTTCATACCCACGGCTAACTGAAGGGGCTGCACTTCTTCTAACAAGTGTCGTGCGGCTTGGTCTAAAATCTTAATATATAGAGTTAACGTTTTGTTGCAAATTCCATTTAAAGAGAATTAAGCCTTTATTTAGCATTTCCAGTAGATCACTATATAATATATTACAGCTAATTCCCATTTAAAACCATTTTGTAAATTTTTGTTCAATCCTGGTTTTCCGTCGTGAGGTTGGCAGCGCCTCCGACGAGTTTTTCCTCAAAAGGCTCTATATAAATCTTTGATTCCAATTATAATTCTCATATATCAGTTTAGAAGGGTTTGTTTTCTTGCTAATTATCATATTCGTCATATCTCATCCCACAGTCCAACACCGTCAGCAAGGGCTTCTGTGCGCACTAACTCTTTATTAAACTTCTCAGCTGTGCCAAGTGTAGATGCGACGTACAACGTTCCTTATGCCTTCGTGAGAAATAACTGAGAAATAACTGTTGAAATCCTGGTTTGCGGTTGACCTGCTGGTGTTCTGAACGCGACATCTGACGAGAATTCGATGTAAATGCTTTTAATATGTGGCTCGGCTAAATTTCCGAGCAGTTCTCGGAAGCACGTTTATGGCGTCCACCTGCAGGTCCGTTAAGCGCAAAATTGTGTTATTTATGGATAGTTGTCGCCTTAGTATAGGAAGAGACGGTCCTTCTGGCTGGTTGCAAAGCAAATAGGCGTCACTTAAAGAAGGGACCAGCCTATACACATACTGGATGACACACTGAGAGAGAGAGAAAGAGAGACAGACAGACACAGACAGACAGAGACAGACAGAGACAGAGAGAATGGGGTGAGTGAGAGGTACAGTGACAGGTAGAGTGAAGAAGACTGAGAGTGCGAAAGAGAGAGTGATAGAGACAGAGTGTGAGAGAGCGAGTGAGAGAGAGTGAGACAGGGTGAGAGAGAAACAGAGTTAGAGAGAGTGAGATAGATAGATAGATAGATAGATAGATAGATAGATAGATAGATAGATAGATAGATAGATAGATAGATAGATAGATAGATAGATAGAGAGAGATAGATAGATAGAGAGAGAGAGAGAGAGAGAGAGAGAGAAACAGAGTGAGAGTAAGAGAGAAACAGAGTGAAAAAAGGCGAGAGATAGAGAGTGAGAGACAGACAGACAGACAGACAGAGACAGATACAGACAGAGAAAGAGAAACAGATGCCACGATATCAACTTTGTTGGTTGATGCATGTTAGATACTTTAATTCTGTCACCTTCTCTGAAACCGTTCTAAGTGCTGAGCTGCACAGGTGGCTACCTATGATAATAACAATGGTTACCTATGACAATGACAATAGGTGCCTGTGACACTGTTGTCTGTGGACTTACATAATTCGTAGCCATTACGATATTTGCGAACCTTTTCTAGGTATACACCATAAGCATGCGACGGAGACACACTGACAGATAGACAGACACAGACGAATAGACGAACGGACAGATACATAGACAGATAGACAGACAAATAGACATACAGGCGAACGGACGGTCAGATAGACAGAAAACAAGACAGATAGACAAACAGGTAGACAGAAGATTGACAGACAGATAGACAGACAGACAGATAGACAGACAGACAGATAGACAGACATACAGACAGACGAACGGATAGACAGAAAGACAAAAAAGGCAGACGGACGGACAGTCAAACAAACCTAACAGACAGACTCAGACAGTCAGACTCAGACAGACAGACAGACAGACGGGCAAGAGAGAACAATGGAGAGAACAATGGATCGTGTTTCCCTTCCACAATCAATAGCGGGTCACGTAGCCTCAGATGCAACATAGCAACACGCGAGCAGAGGCATCAATGAAAGAGCGTACTTGTTGTGAAGCGGCGTCATTGTAAGCAGTGGTATGGATTCCTGGATTCCTGCGCAGTAGTATGGGTCGATTGTGATCACGTGATCTGGGCGAAACTATTAGCCACGAAGGAGGAGGTTCTTGCATGGAAAAAGAAGCAAGAAGACCTGGTTATTTCCCTCGTTTCCATTCAGAAAACCAAGAGGTCCTTTGTTGACACTTTAACGACGAGCTGCATTGGTTTTCCACCTTTAGTACACTCTCGACGTTAAAGAGTTAAGAGGTTTTGGATTTATTGGCATCGAATCCATATGGGCATTATTCGGACCCTATATGTGTCCTATATGGGCTCAATGTGGGCTTACTAGCAGGAACGTAACCAGACTTAAATTCAAGAGGAGGCAACTGGCATTTGGGGAGGGGTACTTGGAGGTGCGGGGGTAGAGCCCACGGAAAAGTTTTGAAATCCCAAAAAGTAAGAGGAGGCATGCAACTGCCTCATGGTGGCTACGCCTATGCTTACTAGCAGAGTAATGTGGTAAATATACGCCTTTTCCTACAGGCTTTCTTAATCCAGCAACTGCATGCCCGTTAAAACTACGCTGGTATACAGCCGTTAACACTCCGCTGTCTACCGCGCAGCCTATGAATGAAAAAGTCAGGTGCGTGCTTCTTTAAATGCTCTC
>OY744614.1:42166577-42184077 GCA_963556255.1 Allolobophora icterica | reverse complement strand
TGTAAGTCACAGTTATGTATTAGGAAAACCTAATTGTCCATAACAAAGAATTACAAAACAAGGTAGTAATAATAAATCATAATAATAGTTATAAAATGCAAAAAACAAGATAACTTTGTTATCATTATCGAGATAATGATTAATTAAAATTGACTAAATAGAAAAATAAATAGATAGAATTCTATCACATACAGTTTGTTTACAACAACGAACGATGACATAATCGGCGTATTTTCTATAAATGTCCGATGTCGGTAGCAGCCGGATTGGTAGAAAGTACGTTATTAAGTTCCACAAAGATTGCAAAGGGGTGGCAGTCAATTGCTGCGACTCTTAAGCTGTATAAGTAGGCCACGATTTCGTCAGCATGGGCCGATGAATGATATTTGAAGAAGAATGTTCGTCCAATTTCATGATTCCAGACGAAGTTTGATGGTACAATAATCGACCAAAGCGTCGAATATAAGTTGCTGTCATTTCCGCACGCACGAGGTATCGGCGTGGGTCTGAAACTGTTGAGAAACGAGCAGCGTAGCGTTGACCTTTCAAAATATGCCTTGAAAGGGAGAGTGCAGACATGTATACCTGCATACATCCATACACTGCAAACCATGGCTGTAGTGGTAAAATTTGAGGTGAGTATACGCTACCGGTGACCAGCGGCGTAAAAAAATTAGAAGACTTTTTTTAGGAATTCGTCTAAGAAACATTTTAGACTTTTCACAAATTCCCTTAAAATTTTCTGACTTTTTACGATTTCGTCTCTGAAAAAGTTGATGACCTTTTTTTTAGTCATTCGCCCTAAAAACCTCAAAAAACCTGTCAAAACCTCTCTTTTTTCCTCCAAATTTCATTACTCAGGTCTCTACAGAGGTAAGTATACGCTGTATACCCGCGTATACCCTCCTCTAGAGCGCTGAGTATATCCTCGACTACAGCCCTGCTGCAAACATACATACATAAACGCATAAGTCTGGGCAGGTGTATTGGAAATTCTATTATAATCGCTGACACAACAATATCTTCGTTTCTATAAATTGTTTTCAGCACGAGATGCATTTTCATTAAACCCGATACAAACACAAACTCCCTATAGGCCTAGATGTTGTTTTGATCCGAGTCTTCCTAGTCCTTTGTTCTATTAAGTGTTACCAGCTGTTCCTCGTCAATCAAACATGGTTGATCGCATCTCACTGAGGGTCGCAGGGTTCTCCGCAACTATTCAGTCGGCTGGGAATTCGCCAAATACGTTTGTTTGATGATTCTAGGTCAGCAACGTGAGGCGGCAGTTGCCCTCCATCAGACGCTGGACTTCCTACGCTACCAGTACGCCGACGATCTGTCGGGTTATCAGGGCGATAACGTGCAATACATTCTCGAGAAATTACAACAGAAATACAAAAACGCGTCCACGGATGGAAAGACGCGAACAAAACGCAACCTTCCCGCCGTTCTCTGCTTCGATGACGTAACGACCGCGTCATCGTATAAAGCGCCACGTAGCGAGCGTTTAACTGACCGTCGTCTCGGATTATCTGATCCGTTAAGAAAGCAATCGTTCCGTTATGGAGACAGTTTGCATGAACGTTATCGGTATTTTGACATTAACGGTGGATTAGGCAATGTTAAAACCAGTTCAAGACGCTACGCTTCTGTTCCGCAATTGAACGTTGAAACTGGAACACTTCTAGGAACAGTTCATGGGATTATACGAAACAAGCGGCAGCTCGTGCAAAAAGAAGCCCAGCAATCGCTACTCTACAACGATGCCGTCGCAACAAATCGACAACCGGGTCCCGGCATGACAACAAGAGCTGCAGCAAAGCAACCGTTGTCTAAACTCTCCAGCACGGATCCCAGTGCGTTGTCTGAACTACTGCACGAAGACGTGACAGAGGAGATGCCCGGGCCGAGTGGGTCGGTTGAGGAGGATGAGTCCAAAGATGATACAGAAGCATCGCTTGTCGATAGCTACGGTGGTCACGGTTCGACCGTGATGTTCTCGGAAAATGCACACGCCAAGAAACTGATGAAGATTGCTCATATCCTTCACTATGCTAGCATCGCAATCCTCGGAGTATTTGTGCTACAGGTACGCTTCATAAGATTTTCTCTATATTAGTTTATGTTTGTCTGTGTATGTGCGTCTGTCTGTCTGTTTGTGTGTCTGACTGTCTGTCTGATTTGGAGAATATTCCGACAGAGGCATTGTTAGCTACCATGAAGGATCGGAATAGAATCGAACAATGGAATGGAATACAGTAGAACGAAACACAGTAGAATAGAACAGCCTGAACAGGTAAGTTATATCTGTGTCTGTCTGTGTCTGTCTGTGTCTGTCTGTGTCTGTCTGTGTCTGTCTGTGTCTGTCTGTGTATGTCTGTCTGTCTGTCTGTCTGTCTGTCTGTCTGTCTGTCTGTCTCTCTCTCTCTCTCTCTCTATATATATATATATATATATATATATATATATATATATATATAATGTCTGAATATAGCTCTGTGACTCACTAGGGTTAGACCGTCCGTTAGAAGAAAGTTCTATAAATTTCCCAAATACTGGGCTACTTTTTTATCGATTACTTTTTCTGCAAGATCTCTGCTATCGCTTGCACTTGGCGAACTAATTCTTTCATCCCCGCTTAGCTGTGAAATCAATTAACCTGTATTTATTAGGCTAGAACTAAGTGACTCTTTGATGCATGTCAACATTCAACTATAACGGAATTTACCATTCGCTGCTCCAAACATCAAACACCACCCTGCACCAAACACTGCTCTTTTTAACAAATTCTTTCCTGATTCCTCCTCTTCTCCTCACCTCGTTTCAATTCTAAACACCATCCACCTTAGCCGTCTGACTGTCTGGCTGCCTGACCTTTGGACCTTGATCTGGAACAAAACCTATCGCTGACGCTACTATTACGCAAACGACTCTTTTACCCGGCGTCTTGAGTAAGCTGGTTCCCGTGACGTCGCTTTTTGGGCGCTGTAGAAATCTCGCTAAGACGATTACAGTTACGATTCTGTTTAACATTGAAAATTTCACTCGTATACCAAGGTGAAGCTCAGGACGTCTGCTACGCATTATCCTCTGTCAAGGTTGACCTTAGAAACTGTACCTCCTCCTCTTTCTCATTCTCCTTCTGTTCTGTTCTTATTTTTATTCTTCTCCTTCTCCCATTTTTCTCCCTTTCTTCTCTTAGAACGTTAAAAAGTTCAACAAAACACAGGTGGCGCACAGGTTGTGTGTATGGAGGAAGTATGTTATACCAATAATTTCCAAAGAAGTCTGCTTTCTATTACATGCCTCCTACTTTCTGTCTGTCTGTTAGTCTGTCTGTCTGTCTCTCTCTGTTTGCCTGTCTCTGTGTCAGTCAGTCAGTCAGTCAGTCAGTCAGTCAGTCAGTCAGTCAGTCAGTCAGTCAGTCAGTCAGTCAGTCAGTCAGTCAGTCAGTCAGTCAGTCAGTCAGTCAGTCAGTCAGTCAGTCAGTCAGTCAGCCTGTCTCTCTGTCTGTGTCTCTCTTTCTCTGTATGTCGGCATGTCTCTCTCTCTGTATGTCTGTCTCTCTGTCAGTTAGTTAGTCAGTCAGTCAGCCTGCTTGCTTGTCTGTCTGTCTCTCTGTATGTCTGTGTCTCTCTCCGTATGTGTCTGTCTGTCTCTGTATGTCTGTCTCTGTGTCAGTCAGTCAGTCAGTCAGTCAGTCAGTCAGTCAGTCAGTCAGTCAGTCAGTCAGTCAGTCAGTCAGTCAGTCAGTCAGTCAGTCAGTCAGTCAGTCAGTCAGTCAGTCAGTCAGTCAGTCAGTCAGTCAGTCAGTCAGTCAGTCAGTCAGTCAGTCAGCCTGCCTGCCTGCCTACCTGTCTGTCTGTCTGTCTGTCTGTCTGCCTGTCTGTCTGCCTGCCTGCCTGCCTGTTTCTAAGTGCAGCAGAAGACAGCGTCGATGTAAGTCTTTCCGTCCAGTCCAAGTAACTTAATGCTTCAGCGATTGTTCCTCGTGTTTGTTGTTAGAAGCCGTTGCTTCTAGAAGTGCATCATGTATAGCTGCGGTCGACCTCTATCTCCGTTGCTCCTTGGTCTCGTTCAGTCTCCTCTGGGACCCTATCTCTTAGACGGAACGCGTCCCATGCGGCATCCGTCAATCACATTTCCAGTAAACAGCTTTCAGTGGAATGCTCCAGAATGCCATTCCTTTGCCTCGACTCCTTTCCTCTTCCCGTTCGATCGGTCTGGGCGATTTCCTATTGAGCGACTTCCAGTGCATTGAAAGCTACTTTGTTAGATTGTTCCTTAGCGATTTCCTATTTGGCGATTCCCAACGCGTTTAAATGGTATACGCCTTCTTCTTTGTTGGGAGTCGTCTAAAATGCACAATTTAATTTAAGTAGCAACGAATTCCGGATTTTTAAGTTCTCATTTAACTCGCTGCACACTCATTTTCTAAAAGAAAATCTCCTAGTGGAACTCTCTTCGATATGACTCAGAGAGAGAGACAGACAGACAGACAGACAGACAGACAGACAGACAGACACACAGACAGACACACAGACACACAGACAGAGACAGATGCAGAGGTAGAGACAGAGATAGAGACAGAGACAGACAGAAAGACAGAGACAGACAGACAGACAGAGACAGACACACACAGACACACAGATACCACAGACAGACAGACCCACACAGACAGATACACAGACAGACAGAAGTACAGAGATAAACCTGTTCTTGACTCTTTAGCACAGACAGACATAACAGACATACATACATACAGACAGGCATACATACATACAGACAGACAGACAGACAGACAGAATCAGAGAGAGAGAAACCTGTTCTATTATGCAGTACCTTTTAGCCCAGGCTGTCCTCGGCAAGTTTCGCACCTGTTTAACTCTACGCATGCGTATGTGCAGCCAATGACTTTTCTTCGTTAGGACAAGTTCCGTTCACGTGATCGCCTAAACCCAATTAGTGTTATCAACACGCCTAGTCATGACATCACTCCTCCACAAGGACACCTAGTGACCAATGTTTCTTCTAAGCTGCGCGGGTGGGCACCCCGGCCGTTGCAGCCCCGCCCAATCACCTAAGACGCCCGCGCAGTGGACGTCACAGGTGGGAATATTTTAATGCTTTAAAATCAGGCAAAAGTTGTTCATTTTTTAAAGTTCAAATTTAAATACAAATTAAGTCGCATAGCGTCATATTCACACTGCACAGCACCCTATACAGTGCTTTAAAATAGAGGGAACGTTGTTAGTGACAGTATTTTTCAGCGGCCTGATAACTATCAGTGACTTCGTTATTATAGAAACCCCATTTTTTATTCTTTTCTATAATAATAATAGCAGGTGATGGAAGGCGTCATAAGAGACACCATTTACGTGACACGATTAGCAGTAGGTCTTGGTAGCTTGGCGCGGTTGATGGAGCGTTTGAATGACGTGCGAACACGAAAATTAGCCTAAGAAGCGAAGGGTGATCAATCATTATGAATGATGATACGGCCAGGACAATGCTTTGCGGCCCAAAATGTTTTGAGCTAAGCCGTTTAAACCAAATCCATATCGAGCGTCAACTTGAATTGTTTTTATGAGCTTTTACAATTATTATTATTATTATTATTATTATTATTATTATTATTATTATTATTATTATTATTATTATTATTATTATTATTATTATTATTATTATTATTATTATTATCATTATCATCATCATCATCATCATCATCATCATCATCATCATCATCATCATCATCATCATCATCATTATTATTATTATCATCAGTGCTTTTTTTCTGCAAAAAAGGTTCCGGAACGGAACAATAGGTCCCGGAACGGAATAATTATGGGCGGGCTAAAATCCCGAGAAAAACGGGATTGGGGTTGGGAGGGTCTCAGTAAACACTGAAAACAATTCAAAACACTGAAATTAAATTAAAATAACAAAATTATTGCTTTTATTATTAAAATAAATAAATTATTTTTTAGTACCTGAAAAAAGGTGCCGGAACGCCGTTCCGGCGCGTTCCGGCTGAAAAAAGCACTGATTATCATTAATAAATAAATAAATAAATAAATAAATAAATAAATAAATAAATAAATAAATTTGTAACACGCGCTCGGTCACACCGAAATGTTAATCTGAGGCGCAGATAGTCAGCCGCCAGGAGAAGATGCAGTTAGATATCCAAGTGCTTGAAAGTCAAGGAGAAATAGTGATTTTTGAGTGCTTTTTGAAGGAAGGAAGTGAATTTGAGCTACGAAGGGAGAGAGTGGCAGTCGATTCCATTCCCTGGGGGCAGAGACATGGAATGCACGCGAGCCCATTTACTTCTTCTTCTTTAAGTTCTCTGCCCTTCGGCAGGTTTCCACTTCCAATGACGCCATTGCTCTCTTCGCTGTGCTCTTCTCTTCAATCCGCTGTATCCTTCAGTCATCATCCATCCCAGCATCATCTGTCGCGGTCCATTTACTTCATAGACCTTTATATTATCTTTCATTAATTTAATGCTGTCATGCTTTACCGAATAAAGAGTCACTCTCGCTTATAGCATTTGCAAAGGCAGGCTGCTAAATATATCATATTACTAATAGCGATGTAGTGTACTTTGTCACAGTCTGCATTCTGTGGCCTGCTTCAAGAAACTGCAAACTGAGTCGCTCTTGGTCTGACAGTAACGCTTGCATCTGGCGGAGCGAATGGCTATCTATTGAGACTTCAGTTGAGACTTCAATCGAGAGCTGATGAATATGAAGACGATGACGAAGGGCCGTCCCTTAAGCAGCCTGATAAGCAGCCGTGGATATGAAGTGTTATCGACTTCACTTTTATTTGCCTAGGCATATTATGAGGGCGGGTGGCCAGTCCTCCTCCTCGCCGTGTCATCTTCCCACCGACAGTGTACGATCAGTTTACTCATCATAACCGAGTTGACTAAGGGGTGCAGAAATCTCAACCAGTGGCGTCACGAGGGGTGCGGGGGGTGCGGACCGCACCGGGTGCCACCCTCAGAGGGGGGTGACACCCAACATAAGAAAATGATGAAATTTTTGGAAGATGAGGAATTCCTTTAAAAAGGTCATCTAAGTTTTTGGGAGACGAATTCCTAAAAATAAGGTCATCACTTTTTTTGGGAGACGAATTCCTAAAAAAAGGTCATCACTTTTTTGGGAGACGAATTCCTAAAAAAAGGTCATCACTTTTTTTCAGGGTGACACCATGACTTACCGCACCGGGTGACACCAGCCCTAGTGACGCCACTGATCTCAACTCAAATTTCTGCCGTGGCGGGGATCGAACCCCAGACCTCTCGATTGACAGTCCAGCATACTAACCACTAGACCAGCATGCACTTCCCCCTACCCCCCCCCAGAAAGCTGATGAACGATTGTTCAAACTCTGACGAAAGTCCGTCAGACGAAAACGTCAATGCTCCGTTGTAAAGTGATTCGATAAAGGCAGCAGCCATGTTGTCGCTAATGGCGAAGATCTTGTCTCCCGAATACAAAGCGCCAACAACATAAAGGAAGCCAATCACTTTTCCTACAGGACAATAATGGCGTCGATAAAAGCACCAACAAGCCCAATGAAAGGATTTATCGGTCGCCAGCTTTCCGCTTATAGACTTCTGTCCTCATTATCCTCATCACACGGCTGATTGGTGTCACTGGGCGCGTCACACTTTTCGTCGTCAATTTTCATTGTTTGCCTCTGTCTTCTTGCGGGCATTTTCGTTTATATTATGACCAGGCAGTAAGTAAGGTGTGGCTCTGTCGTTAGCAAACGATTATTATTATGCATTTATTAAGCGCCACTACCTAAATGACCAAGCACTAATCGATGGTGCCGAGCTAATGCGTACGAAGGACTTGCTCAAGCTTCATGCACAGTAAACGTCTTAGGGGAGGCTCGAACCCGTACCCTTCGCGTTACAAGGCGAGAGGTCAACCAATCGGGTAACGTGTCCTACAGTGATGAAGTAAATCTATCGCAATCCATGACTTTGGGATCTATCACTTTCTGGCTCTGTGGTCACGGATGAGGAATTGAGTGCCCTATACGTAACGTCACTGGCGTAAATTTGTCCAAAATATTGGGGGGGGGGCGGGGGTCATTTGGTTATTCATTCTACACTTGTGTCATTGAGTGTACAGTCCATCTCAATTATTGGGGGCACCTTCCCCGGCTTCCCCAGGGTCTACGCCTATGCGTAACGTAACACTTTAGTCTAGTTTTACTATACTTACCAAATGCGAATATCTCGTAGCATTTGCCTATATGAACCGTCAAATGTTTGTAAGTACGTATGTATGTATGCATGTATGTATGTATTTATTTATTATGTATGTATGTGCCTATGTATTGTATGTGTGCATAGATGTATGTTTGTATGTATATATGTATGTATGTATTGCATATGTATGCATGCATGTGTGTGTGCATGTACATATGTATCCGCCTGGGTATGCGCATGTTGCTACAAAGCTTGGCGGATAATAAGTGTCTTGGGACCGGAGAGACTGAAAGGCCCCGTATGCAATGTTTGCGCTTTCGTTGGAATGAACTTATTTAGCTTATTGAATAAGACCTACCACGTCGTACTTTCGTTAGGTAAATATTTGCATTTTTGCTTTGGTGATGCGGGCTGTCAAACATCCTGATCAAGACAATTAAAGAAAATATTCGAAGTCGTTTCGAAGCAGAGGGAACTCATATAAGAGGGAACGAGATATCTGCATTTGATAAGTAAAGTAAAACAAGACTAAAGTATTCCTTATCCCAGATATGACGGATTCCCGACCTGCGCGATTGAGCCCCTGCTGCCCGCCTTGTAGGCCGCATTCCAAGGTTTGGCATTGTCTGCGTATACGAGGGATAGACTCCATTGGCTCCTCTGCCAACAGCGCATTACTTACCGAATCTCTTCCTTGGCCCGGCGGTGCTTTGAGGGCTTGGCCCCTCAATACCTGCAGTTCTGCTGTCCCACCTCGTGTTTGCAGCGTCGTTGCTCTCTCCGGTGTCTCCGCTCAGCTGCGCAAGCTGAGTTTGTTGTTCCACGTGCGTGCACAGCCATACGGCATCGCCGTGTCTTCTCTGTGGCTGCTCAATGACCTGGAATGGGCTCCCTACCACGCTACGCCAAATATTTACTGGTAATTTCACCTCGTTTCTTACTATCCTCAGAACTGCGTTGTTCGGCCGTGGTTGGGCTGGGAATCAATCAATCAATCAATCAATCAAATCATTTATTGAAGCTGTTTGAAAACTAAGCAGTATAACATAACAGTATCAGCATTGCAACAAAAGAGACCCAGAAGGGATAAAAAAAAGCCCGCTATGTAGGGCCACCTAAGGTTCAATACTATCACAATAAATGTCATTATAAAAGTCTTTCAATCAATATTCTAATCAATTGCTTCGATCAAGAAAAAAGAAGCGAACAAGATAAATCTAAATTAAAACTTAATTAAATGGTATATGTGGAATCCAAAACAAAATTAGTGCAATTGCAGAATGCTCCTGAGCAGGCAATCTTGAAGGGGCGCTATATTAAACTCCTTTAATAATAATAATAATAATAATAATTAGCCGTTCCAGACCTTTAATAGTTTTACTAATTTTAAAGTCCCTGAGAGATCATTTTTACCTCGGGGCAAAAAAAAAAAAAAAAAAAAAAAAAAATAATTAATAATAATAATAATAATAATAATAATAATAATAATAATAATAATAATTACAAAGTGATACGCTATGTAGGCGCTCATTTCTCATCTTATATATATTGTCTAACTTATCTTTGTGGCTTAGGGGCATTCTAACCTTGTACAGGTTTATTACTTGTGTGTTTATAACTCATCGTTTAAATCGACTACACCCATGTTCCGATTGAAGTAGAACTATTTTTACCATCTAGAGCTTTTTATTTGTGCGCAGGTTTTCCTCAAGCTGTTCGGCATGGGATCGGAGTTCTTCAAGAGCAAGCTAGAGGTACGTGTTGCTCGCAATTCTAGTTTCTTTCTTATTATCCACAACTGCTTATTCTTTTGGTTATATGTATATATTAATTTTTTTTTATTTATTCCGGATATTTCTATAGCGCCTCTCGAAGTCAACTACTACTCAGAGGCGCTCCCGACTACAGCATTTGATGCTGTGCCGGAATTTTCACGCCGAAGCGCCACGAGCAATTGCGAGTGAAGGACTTGCCCAAGGTCCTTACGCAGCGGCTAGAGTGGGATTCGAACCTGCAACCCTCCGGTCACAAGGCGCCGAACTTACAACTGAGCCACCACGCCCCGTATGTATGTATATTCTGACAAACTGACAAACCACTTGGGTTGACAGAAAGAACAGCCTAGGGATGACTTCCCGGATGAGAATGATGACTACTGGTGATAAACAAAGATGGGTGATGAGCACATACGCTCCTTGGCAGCCTGCTAGGCGCCTAACACCGATAGCTCCGCCGGCATAAAGACTCAGCGGCGGTACTAATGTCATCTAGCCTGAATGTTGATAAAGTCGCTTAGACTGGGGCAACCGTTCTCACAGCAATGGATTGGGCAACTGTCGGGAAAGTTATTAAAGTCTGGCTCCGTCGTACAATACCCTGAAGCAGAGCTTGCAGAGATCGCCCACTGCGTCTTCTGGTAGCGGGAAGTTGAGAGCCACGGTGCAGAGCGTGGTTGATTGCCGGTCTGTGCTGCATTGATGATGAGGCGACGCAGCAGCAAGGATATCTAACGTTGATGGAGTGAGATCCTGCGATCGACCCTGCCTCAGGGTGCGGTGTGGCACGGGACACCGGTAGGTCGATGGAACCGGGCAATATCTGCAATTGACCTTCCGAATCACAGCATCATTGCCCCTCAGGTGACTTCATTTCTCCCATCGAGAACCGTTTCGACAGGGAACGCAGAACGATAGGCCTAATGTTGATGATAGATGCCGCGAGGCTCGAGCCGCTAGATGTTAAGGCGCACGGAGTACGCTATAGTGTCTCCAGTTACGGTGGTTGAAGTTGAAGCTAGTAGTAGACGACTTATGCGTACATGTTATGTTATGGTATGTTATGTTCAGGTCCGTGTTGATGACTTTCATTAACATGTGGCTTTAACTAAAGTTTACCTTAGAATATAATTTATAAGCAATGAGGTAACTCGCTAGGGTTTTATTTCGAAAATGTAATAGACTACTCTATGCATGGCTATCGATCAACTGGGAAAGACGTGCTGACCTATGAACTTGACACAGCTGGCCACAATACATTCAATTGAGTTTGATTTACCAATTAAAAGGCGTCCTTGGTTGCAGGACTCATGACCTATCATCAGTCACCCTATAGTCTCCTATACGGTAGCGATATATATATATATATACATATATATATATATATACATATACATATACATATATATATTGTGGAGCACCGATCACCTTAGTCATCTGTTATTCTAGCCCTTGGAAGTCACACCAATCTTCAAGCTTCAGAAGTCGTAACTGATCATTTACCATTGATTACGGTCAAAGTCTCTGTAAATTACGACTTTTTACTTTGATCATTCTGCTACACATAAGTAGTCCAAGCTTCAGCCCTCATCACTATAGACCCGGTCTATGCGTTCTTGAGTAATACTATAAGGATCATATAGAATTGCGTATTAAACAAGTACGCTATATTATGTAATCGTAATCGTAATCGTAATCTCCAATTTTCTAAAGCGCCACTGTAAAGCTGAGCGCAAAGCACCAGCTTATTCACGAGCGCTGCGACGTATCCGAGGGGTTGTCCAGACAATGATGATGATGATGATGAAGACGACGACGATGACGACGATGATGATGGCTACGTTGCTTCACTTCAGTTGTGCGTTCCTGGTCGAAGTCCGCAGTTGGCGTGCGGCATTTTAATTGGCTTCGTGTGTGGTCTTTATATCAGATCAATCAACTACTGTGGACTAATTAGCCTTTGCCGCTGATCTGTTTTTACGCAAACGTAGCAAACTGCCATCTGATTCATATCTGTTTGTTAAAACTGGCGAATGATTCCCAGTGAAAGATGTTTATTACTTCTGACAGGGACGAAATTTTCATCGTTGCAATGTTAGCGTAGAACTTCTTCAGCTCCACACAGAAGCTGGACCAGGTGCTCAGGCTGTTTTTAGGCTGTTTTTAGGCTGTTCAGGTGTTTAGGCTGTTCAGATGTTTAGTCTGTTTGGGTGTTTAGGCTGTTGCGGTATTTAGTCTGTGTACGTGTTTATGCTATTAGGTTTAGGCGTTTAGGTTCTCTAGGCTTATAGGCTGTTCAGGCGTGTAGGCTGTTCAGGTGTTTAGGTGTTTAGGCTGTGTAGGTGTATAGATTATTTAGGTGTTTAGACTGCTTAGGCGTTTAGACTGTCTAAGTGTTTAGGCTGTTTAGTTGTTTAGGCTGTTTAGGTGTTTAGGCTGTTCATGTGTTTAGACTGCTTAGGCGTTTAGACTGTCTAAATGTTTAGGCTGTTTAGATGTTTAGGCCGTTTAGGTGCTTAGGCTGACTCAGGTTAGCTACACTAGTTAGAGCAAGCATCAAGGCGCCTCTGCAGGGTGTGGGGATGATGGTTCGGTATAACGATGGTTGCTTATTTTGAACAGAGATTTGAATCCTCGGCTAGCACGGTCTGTGCACTCAGGAACCTTAAATGGCGTGGCGCCCATTGAAACGGGCAGCGGTGGTGAAGAATCTCACCCGATCAATTCAGTGAAAAATGAGCAGGGTCGAGGTCGTACGGTCGCTCTAGTACAGTCCATACACGGGGCCCTGAAATGGCGTGGCACCCATTCAAACTGCCACTGGCAGCGTTGGTAAAGGATCTAACCTGATCAATACATTGGTTAATGAGCAGAGTCCAGGCCGTACGGTCGCTATATAAAAACGTGCATAGTACATAATAATACGCTATATAAAATAAAGTCTACAAACGCCATCTTGTTTCATTGGTTTCGTTGTCAGGTCAGTTCCGGATAAATGTTGATTGCGAATCATTAACAAGTGGCATATATATGCGCGGACGTTGAGTTACTATTCATTGATGAAAGTCAACCACACGTTCGCCAGGACAATACACCGATATTAGGCATACTCAGTATTCACGGTATTCAGCTGTCTCGGTCGATTCAACGTTTCATCGTTGGGTTATAAAGTGCAGGAAATCAAGGTGAATTTTCCATCGAGCGCTTTGCCGCGACGAACAATAGATACGCGCTGCTCGTGATTCTATGCTTTCGGCTTCGATGTCACTGTTCCGTTGTTCCGTTGGGTCAATGCACGCTCATTACTGCGACATAATAATAGATCACAGTTCATTCTGCTGCTTAGCTGTTGCTGACTTTGACATACAACGCGTTCCAAAAAATTATATGGACGCTAGGGGAAGATTGTGTGTCAAACTTGTATGAAACTTTTCACCAAATTTGTCGTTTTTCTCTTCACGGCTTACTAATATTAATATTATGAGACACGGTAGCTGATTAGCTAGACCGTTCGCCTTGTAACGTGAAAGAGCACGGGTTCAAGCCTCTCTTGAAACGGATACTGTGTAGGAACTTTGAGCAAGTCCTTTACTCACAATTGTTCAGCGCCCTAGATTGATGCTTAATATAAGCAAAAAGATATGTCATGAAGTCATGGAATGAACTCTTTGTTACGCTTCTCTCATTGGTCGCTTCCAACTAATGAATATTCATGACCAATGATGCCACTGTTTAAAAATGGCGACAATACAACGGACGTTCGTTTCACACTTAACGCAACGTCAATTTAAATATACCGTATACGGATGTCTTTTTAACTAACAGCTTAAAACAGGCTTAAACTAATTTACTTAGGTGGCGAACAGGCTGAAACGAAAGAGCTTAACGGGTTTAAACGCGCCAATTTACTGAGGTCGCACATCCCGGAAACTTGATTTCAATTTAATCACATGATTGCCCGTTTTTTTTAAAAACGGTTAAAAACTAGTAACTGCAATAATGATTAATTTAAGTGCAAGAAGTGAAGGTAGGACATTTTGGAGGACTCGGGTATCAATTTATTATGCAATCAGGGTGGGTGAATTTGAGCGAGTGAGTGAGTGAGAGAAAGGGTGGATGAATGAGTGAGTGGGTGAGTGAATGGGTTGATGGGTGAGTGAGTGGGTGAGTGAGTGATTGGGTGCGTAAGAGAGTGAGTGAGACAGAGTGGTGAGTGAGTGAGTGAGTGGGTGCGTACGTGTGTGCGTGCGTGAGTGAGTGAACGAGTGAGTGAGTGAGTCTTTCATTCAGGATGCGCCTGGAAAACTTTGACCTGGAGACCTGACATTCCTGTTGCTGAAGACTCCATAGTCTCTGAAGTGGCTTTGTACCGAGACGTCGGCCTTTGCGGGTCCGACCTTGTCGTGAACTGTGCATTATTGATTGCCTCCCGAACGCATGCGGTCAAAGACCCGATGGTCGCCTGAGCTCTTGATTGTCAGCAAGAATGCGAAGCATTAACTGAACCAATCAGTCAGAGAGAAATATGTGGGAAGGAAGGAAGAATAGACAGAGACGCAGGAATGAATGACGGAGAAAGGGAAGGTCGGAATGAAAGAATGGAAGGATGGAAGGAAGGTAAGAAGGAAGGAATGATGACAGAAGAAGGGAAGGAAGGAAGGAAGGAAGGAAGGAAGGAAGGAAGGAAGGAAGGAAGGAAGGAAGGAAGGAAGGAAGGAAGGAAGGAAGGAAGGAAGGAAGGAAGGAAGGAAGGAAGGAAGGAAGGAAGGAAGGAAGGAAGGAAGGAAGGAAGGAAGGAAGGAAGGAAGGAAGGAAGGATAGACAGAGACGCATGAATAAATGACGGAGAAAGGGAAGGTCGGAATGAAAGAATGGAAGGATGGAAGGAAGGTAAGAAGGAAGGAAGGAAAGAAGAAAGAAAGAAAGAAAGAAAGGAAGGAAGGAAGGATGGAAGGAAGGAAGAAGGATGGAAGGAAGGAAGGAAGGATAGACAGAGACGCATGTTGAATGACGGAGAAAGGGAAGGTCGGAATGAAAGAATGGAAGGATGGAAGGAAGGTAAGAAGGAAGGAAGGAAGGAAAGAAGAAAGGAAGGAAGGAAGATAGGAGGAAAGCAAGGAATGAATGACAGAAGGAAGGAAGGAAGGAAGGAAGGAAAGAAGGAAGGAAGGAAGGAAGGAAGGAAGGAAGGAAGGAAGGAGGGTAAACAGGAACGATAAAAAACAAAAGTTTAGGAATATACGATGAAAAGTAAAAAGGGAGAAATGCAAGCCGACGGGATGATATTAAGGAAGGAATGAAGGAAGAGCGGAATTCAAAGAAGGAATAAAGGAATGAAGAGAGTAAAAAGTAATAAAAAGAAGGAAGGAAAAAGTTATCAAAAGCAGGAGGAAGGAAAGATAGGAAATACATTAAGGTAGGAAGGAGATGCAGAGAAGGCAGAATGAAGGAATGCATGAAGAGAAAGAAGGAAGAGACCATGGAGGTAATGAAACGAGGAAGACAAGAGGATTGGCAGGAGTTGGAAAGAATAGAGAAAGACGGGAAGAGAAGAAGAAATGGTTGAGCGGGAGAAATGATGGCTTAAGTAATACTTCACAGATGACTTATTCAGTTCAATGGACGCTTTGACTTCTGCTCGGTCAAAATAAATGGCCGCAGTTCACAGATGAACGATTAACTGCGTCGACTGCTGCATGGCAAATTGGAACGGACAGTTGATAAATTGCGAATTGGCGTTCTGCAAAGTGACCAACGGCTGTGGGTGAGTGAGAGGGTGAGTGAGTGATGGATGGATGAAGGAAGTGAGTGAGTGAGTGAGTGAGTGAGTGAGTGAGTGAGTGAGTGAGTGAGTGAGTGAGTGAGGGAGTAAGGGAGGGAGGGAGGGAGGGAGGGAGGGAGGGAGGGAGGGAGGGAGGGAGGGAGGGAGGGAGGGAGGGAGGGAGGGAGGGAGGGAGGGAGGGAGGGAGGGAGGGAGGGAGAGCGTGAGATGGGAAGTGAGTGAGTGAGTGAGTGAGTGAGTGAGAGTGGGTGAGTGAGTGAGTGAGTGAGTGAGTGAGAGTGAGGGAGGGAGGGAGAGCGTGAGATGGCAAGTGGGTGAGTGAGTGAGTGAGTGAGATTGGGTGAGTGAGGGAATGAGTGAGAGTGGGTGAGTGAGGGAGGAAGTGATTGAATGAGTGAGCGAGTGGGTGAGAGTGGGCGAGTGACTGAGTAAGAGTAGCGAGTGAGTGAGTGTGAGTGAGTGAGTGAATGAGTGAGTGAGAGTGGGTGAGTGAGGGAGGAGTGATTGATTGAATGAGTGAGCGAGTGAGTGAGAGTGGGCGAGGAGTGAGTGAGAGTAGCGAGTGAGTGAGTGAGCGAGCGAGCGAGCGAGCGAGTGAGTGAGTGAGTGAGTGAGTGAGTGAGTGAGTGAGTGAGTAAGTGAGTGAGTGAGGGAGGGAGGCAGAGAGGCAGAGAGGCAGGGAGGCAGGGAGGCAGGGAGAGAGGGAGGGAGGAGTGAGGGAGGGAGGGAGGGAGAATGTGTGGGTTTGGGGGGTAAGTCTGTGAGTATATTTACGTCCTTCTCACCATCCATCCATCATTTATTAATAAATTCATCAATCCATCAATCGTTTAATCAGAGAGTCGAGCAATCCGTGCAAAGAGTTAATGTTATTGACTCTGAGGATGTTCGATTTGGTTCCGCGGATATGCGAATATATCAAGCGGATGATTGCACTTAATAACCCGTTTCTTCTTTAAAGCTGTGGCAGTGTCCACTGAGACAGTATCATCATCCAAACCATTCCACAAGTCTAAAAATCTTTCACAGAAATATTTATGTCCTAATGTTCCTTTCGACTTCTTAGATAATTTATGCCTATGTCCTCGAGTCACCTTGTTGGGTGCTAATTCAAAGAACCTCTCCCACTGCACTGCCTCCTCTCCAGTAATGATCTTGTAGGCTTCAATTAGGTATCCTCTGCTCCTTCTCTCTAATGTTGTTAGTAGGGGTCAGCCGAGTAGACATTTTCAACCGAGTATCGAATCCGAGTATTTTGATATACTATTTGCCGGATCCGGGTACGAACCGAGTAATGAAAAATATATATAATGAAAAATATGGAAATAAATTTCTGTACTTGTAATAGCTGACTAATACACTTTGAATTTTAGAAATAAATAATCAGTGAAATGGACTTGACTTCCGTTGTGGACTTGGACTTTTCTTCTTCAAAATGAATATGCTAGCTGAAGCTCAAAGCCGATATTATGAGCCTACAAATTCCGGCATGAGATGCAGACGAGCAACTATTTGTGTGTACGGTATTTGCCGAGACGAATACTTCCGAACAGTGCAGAAAAACGGGATATTCAGCCGAGGCAGATGTCCGAGGCGATTTCCGGCTGACCCCTAGTTGTTAGTTCACGCTTAATTGTCCACCTTTCTTCATCGTAGCTCAAATCCTTGTAGCCCCAAATCATTTTTGTAGCTCTTATGACTACAAAT
>OY744614.1:42144077-42164077 GCA_963556255.1 Allolobophora icterica | reverse complement strand
TGATCCGCCTGCAAACGCACAGCGGCTAACAAGCATGTTATGCAATTAGCATGTGCATGAAACATAAAAGAATGGTAACTAACGTCCGCGGAACATCAGCCAGACCCAGAAGGGCATGGTAATCTTTTATGTTTAACAAACGTCTGTTGTTGTATCTGTTAAAAACTCTCAAGAAAACAGAGAATGTTTTATGTAATAATTCTTATAATAATATACGTGTCTATTGACAAGCTCACTGACAAACCGCAGTAAGTTACATTGAAACACTGAAACATTGAAACGAAACATGACTGCACAATTATCAAGATCTTATTGAACACACGTCTTGGCAGCCTGTTAGGGGCCCGCTCATTTTACTGCTACCCCTATAGGAATGGAAGGCTGACCTAAAGGGGGCTTGCGGAAGTTGCGGGTATCGAACCGCCTCTTTCAAGATCTTGTGTCCTTCATGCAAGAGTATTACCATTCACCTATCGCCATCCAGGGGCGTCTATCTCCCCCTAAGTCATTGGAGCAACGTCCCTTTTCGCCCTCTTTCCCCCCCCTACCCGTTCCTTCCCCCCTAAAATGGTGGCACATACACTGACAGATCTTTCCCCCCCTATTTCTTGGATGGAGCATTTGCTCCAAGGTTTCTATGGTGTAGACGCCCCTGTCGCCATCCTGTTTCCTAGTTTAGTAATGGATGTTTATCAGCTTGTTTCTTATGGCTGGACTGATCTGCTGTACGCGCTTTGAACGTGTCTGGCATAACAAGCCAATGATTAGGCGTGTTCATTTACTGGCAAATTAAGTTAGTAGAGTGAACTGTAAAGAAGCGGGCCCTATTTATCTGGACCCTGAGGCCTGTGGTTCAGTTGGGAACCGTGACCTTCCACGACTTGCCGTCCACAGTCCACAATTGATCCAACTGAGGTGAAATATTATATCACTAAGTCATGTTACTAGACGTTGTTGTATGACGATGACTGGTTTAATACAATTGTAATTGTAATTGCAAATTTATATAGCGCCTCTCAAGAGAGACCCATCAGAGACGGTACAATACAATTGCATTTGATACTATACAATACAACTGTATTTGATATTGTTCTCCTTCCAAAGTTCAGAAGTGCACACACGATCATACGACAGAACATCGTAGGCGCTGAGCAACTGTGAGTGAAGGACTTGCTCAAGGTCCTCACACAGTAATCGTCTCAGTAGAGATTCGAACCCGTACCCTCCGCATTACAGACCGACCGCTTTATCCATTCGGCTACCGTGACTTAATGACTAATTAATGTGGATAACATCTGGCGTAGAGTGCGAGAGGTACAGAGATCGAGTCCCATAGGCGGACATGCTTTGTAGGCTGCAATTTGCGCCGTGTATTGCAGGCTGTCTGTTCTGTTAGTAGTTAAGGTTTATCGCATAACATGTACATGTACAGCGCAGTGCGTTTGCAGGTGCTTAATTAAAGAATAAATATTATTATTATTATTATTATGAAATAATATCACATTTCTCATTTCATCGTATGACTGACTTACTGAGGATTATTATTTTTAAAAAATACTTATTGTTGTTGTCCAGCGGTTTTCAGTAAGATGGACACATCTAGCGGACTCTCATCCATAGCTTCGTTGTCTCTTGGCTTTACGATGTCGATGCGCTCTCTGCCGCCGGGCAAGTCAGCCGCAGGCGGCACCGTTCCGCATGGCTTACCCCCATCATCCCCCTCATCGTCGGAAACAGCATCCCGCAGTCAGAGCACGCGTTCCAATTCGGCGCTGCTGATGCGCCAACAGACGATTGAGGAGACCCCGAGACAGCTGCGGCGGACGGGGACCTGGTGCGCGGACCAACACCAGTCCAAAGAAGAAGAACCGAAGCCACGCGGATGTAACGCCACCCAATCCTTTCACATGAAGAGAATCACCGAAGAGCACGCAACCACAGGCCCTCGTCGGTCTGTGTGTGTCGCTGGGACCGTGGGCGCCACTAAGGCCACGGGCTCAGCTGGTGTTACTTCTGTTAACAAGTGTCTGTCCAACGTATCTGCTGATGATAATGGTGTTAAGAAAGCGGGCAACTGTTCCATGGTGAAATCCGCTGTTCCAGTTGTTCCACTTGAACAATCGAAAGACTTGAACCTGGAAACTAAACCTCCCAGACCAATCGTAAACAACTCCGATCAAGACCACGCAACAAGCGCAAAACTTCCGAATACTGTCCTCAGGCCGGAACTGGCTTCCGACCCACGTGACCCCCGCACCGACCTCGAACCAGAAGCGTTCCAGCCATCCGGAGTTGATTCCGAGACAGAACGAATCAAATCCGAACCGAGATTCGAAGACCCGAGCAACTTCAGCTGCACCAGCAGCCAGGCGAACAAGCATCACCCCTCTTCACAACCGCCACCGCAGTGTAATCGGTCGATAGACGGCGCTGTGAGATGGTTCCGGTGGAGAAGCACCGGAAGCAGCCACTGCTGCTCCTCTTCCTGCTCTTGTTCGTCTGCGCAGACGGTCGACAAGGCCACTCCTGCGCACAAGGACCTCACTTCGCCACACCTCCTAAGACAGATGACGTATGCTTCCACATCGACGGCTTCGAACAGGCGATCCGCTTGGAGAAACACCTTCCAGCGCAAGAAAAACGTAAGCTAACTCGCACCCCATAATTATCATCGTCGTCGTCGTCATCATCATCGTCGTCGTCATCATTATTGTCGTCATCGTCGTCGTAATCAAAATAGTCTACGTCACCGTCGTCGTCGTCGTCGTCAGCATCGTCTTCGTCATCATTGTCGGCGTCATCATCATCGTCGTTGTCGTCATCATCATCGTCGTTGTCGTCATCCTCGTCTTCGTTATCATCATTGCCACAGTTGTCGATGATCAGGGTTTAATTAGTGAAATGTTGGTTGTGGAATTTACAGTGTGTTCAAGTACGCTATTTAGGTTAAGAGAACAAGGTCTGCTGACTGGACAGAGAGTCTGGGAATGGTTACGATGGTCCAAGAAAGGTTACGAGAGTCTAGGAAGGGTTACGAGGGTCTAGGAAGGATTACTTGGTTTAGGAAGAGTTATGAATGTCTAGGAAGTGTTAAGAAGGTCCAGAAATGGTTACGATGGTCTAAGAAGCCTTACGATGGTCTAAGAAAGGTTACGAGGGTCTAGGAAGGGTTATGAGGGTATAGGAATGGTTACGTTGGTTTAGGAAGGGTTACGAGGGCCCAGGAAGGGTTAAGAGGGTCTAGAAATGGTTACGATGGTCTAAGAAGCGTTACGCTGGTCTAAGAAAGGTTACGAGTTTCTAAGTAGGGCTACGAGTCCTGACCGCCAACGGTTTTCCAGCATATGGTAGTTTTCCATAAGTCACTTGCAACTTGTACAGAGAGCTACGCAGTGGTCAATCTCGACTTCGGACTTCAGGATAATTAACGGTTCTACTCTTTGTGTGCTGCGGAGTTAGGCTGAACTTCTGGCCTGATTCCCCCCCCCGCCTTCCCCCCCCCCCCGACTTTACAGGTTCTATTTTGCGAGGCAAAAGTTTGACATAGAAGAACGAAGAATAAAGAACGAAGCGACCACCAAGTCTTAGAGAGAAAAAACCACTTCTGATCACAGATGCGCCACTTGAGGCATAATCAACCAATGCGAGGTTGAAATAAAAGGAGCGAAGAACAAAAGAGACCACCGACATTCTGCTTTTGAGGGCGTCCTAAAATGCGCTTGATAAAATTCCAGATACGATGATGAGTCTCTTTGAAGGGGAGCTATATAAAACTCACTGCAGTTGCAATCTTCTCTGCCGCAATACGATCTTATGCTGAAGCCCTCGATGCGACAGTCGGCCAGTATCAGTTACTTCGTTCGGATTCAAGTGAGAATTATTCTCCGACCTGAACGAGAATGATTTGGCTGAATATATCGGACCTATTCCTATTCCTATTCCTATTCTTGGTCGGAGAGGTTACTGAGAGGATCTATGCAAATGGTATGTTACAAAGAGGTCGATTAAAACCCGGTCTCGACATAACGAAACAACGTCGTATCCGAGTCAATAAAGGATCGGATATCTCAGTACGTCATAGAACACTGTTTAGAGATCGCATAGGCCGACGCAGACACACGCTTAGACATACACAGGCGGACATGCACACGTGCAAGATTGCAGTGTCACAGTGCGTGTGTAAATGTCCACAAGTATTCAGTTGCCGAATATAACCCCACTTTAGAAACAAGCAGAAGATAATTTTTGTAGGGCCGATGCACAGGACCATGTACAGCTATCGACCAACTGCAGTAGTTTTTTTTAACAGAATCAGTCTATGTTTACGTGTATCATCGTATATCCAGAGATAGACATGATACACAGAGAGATACTAAGGAATGTCATAATCCAATTTATGAGCATGTATATGACCTTGCATCTAGAGTGAGAGAGAGAGACAGCCAGAGACAGACAGACAGACACAGACAGAGACAGAGAGCGACAGAGGGAGGCAGACAGACACAGACACACAGACAGACAGACAGACGCAGAGAGCGACAGAGAGGTATTATGACTTACATTTCCTGTCGATAAACATGCCATGGCCGATAAAATTCAGGCTTACAGAAAAATTATTTCATAATTCCACGAAAACTTTAAAGTATACGGCTAGTCATCTATGACGCTTTATTTTCACAAAAACGACCAGGACAACGGAAACAAAACAAATGAAACCCGCAATAATGAACTAATAAAAAGGGGCAGTTATTGGTATTTACTCCCTGCAACTGGAGATATAAAAAAGAGCGAAGTGACCCGTTCGTACAGACTGTAGCAATTTACACAAGCCATAAATTTTGTGACATAACTGTGAAGTCTGTGTAAACTACGACACGAGATGCAATGTATGCCAGTTAGTTACCATGGCTACCAGAAACAGACACACAGAGAGACAGACAGACAGACAGAGAAAGAGAGAGGGGCAGGAGATCAACAGCGTAACGACTGAGTCGTTATACAGATGACCTCGTGTTTCGCTACAAATACTGACTTGAGATCATCATCGTAAAGGTATTTCTTGCTCACAGGAAGTTGTGCAAAACACGATACTTCTTGTTCACAGATAGTTGTGCAAACAAGATACTTTTTGTTCACAGGAAGTTCTGCAAAACAAGATACTTCTTGTTCGCAGGAAGTTGTCAAAAACAAGATATTTCTTGCTCACATGAAGTTGTGCAAAACAAATACTTCTTGCTCACAGGAGGTTGTCAAAAACAAGATACATGTACTTCTTGCTCACAGGAAGTTGTTCACATAATATCAACAATGATGTGTGCCGAACAAAATCTTCTTCCACTTGTCTTGAACACGACTTAGGCACTGAACGTCGGCCTATTTTTATAAGCCAGTGAATAATTGAGACTCTATATCATCCACTTATTTTGAAATATAACTGTGAAGTCTGTGTAAACTATCACAGAACTGCGAGGAATGTCTTCAATGGATCTAAGGGATGTAATGAAAGAAGAAGAAGGAGAGAGAGGAGAGACAGAGATACAGAGAGAGAGACAGAGAGAGACAGAGAGAGACAGAGACACAGAGACAGAGGAGACAGAGACGGAGAGAGACACAGAGAGACAGAGGAGGGGTAGAGACAGAGATAGAGACAGACACAGAGACAGAGAGAGGAAGAGGAAGGAGGGAGAGAGAGAGGAAGACAGAGAGAGAGGAAGAAGTAGAGAGAGAGACAGAGAGAGACAGAGGAAGAAGAAGGAGAGAGAGAGAGAGAGAGAGAGAGAGAGAGAGAGAGAGAGAGAGAGAGAGAGAGAGAGAGAGAGAGAGAGAGAGAGAGAGAGAGAGAGAGAGAGAGAGAGAGAGACAGTATAAGAAAGAGAGAGAGGCAAAGACCACATTCGCGTCTGTGTTATCTTTATTAATGTGTGTACACCAGATGCCGCGATCCGCCTCTTTGTTTCCCAATTGCCAACTGTTTTTCACCACACAATCGTACACACGTGCGTCGGCAAATGTACATAAGTCAATACACGTTATACGTCCAGTTTTTTATTTATATAACGCATTTTCCTGTGAGAATCGATGGATTTTTATGTTTTCAGGAAGCGACGCCCTCGGCGAATGTATGAAGATGCCTGCAGTACGTGCCATGTTGGAGGGAATGAAGAATGAAGGGTGAAGGAACGGGGACGAAACCGGTTGTGTATTTATGCAATAAGTAAATCTTAGGATTATTGACAGTAGCTTCGGAACTAAATACGATGTTGTACACATAGGCGGCCATGCATGACGACTTGTCTATTACCTCGGATAGGTCCGCATTAACGCTCCCTTGTACATACAAGACCCGGTCTCGTTTCTGATATAGTTATGCATTTAGGTAATAGGGGAAGAAGGGGTATTTTCGTCCGCGGGGTAAATTACCCCGGCTTCCCCTACGACTTCTTTTACACTTATTATGCTCTAAAACAGCGCATGCGTGATGTTAACAAACTGCCGACATTTAGCACGTGTAGTCTAACACAGTGAGCGCCTTAGAAAAATTTTCTCTTGGCGTGACGCTATTAATCAATCAATCAATCAATCAATCAATCAATCAATCAATCAATCAATCAATCAATCAATCAATCAATCAATCAACTAAGCATTTATATAACTCCCCGTAAACTATTCAGAGGTTATATAAATGTTCGATTTCAAATTATAAGTTGAGTTCTGTTGCCGATTGGTTCGTGATTGGTTGGTTGTCTTTAAACTTGGACAACGTGAGTTTAAGTTCCTCCTTCTAGCCGATTACTATGTGCGGACCTTTAAGAAGCAATAGGCCTAATCGCTTGACGTCATCGGTTGTATCTATGTCATTTAACGCTGGCGCTAAAGAAATAGAGAAATGGTTGTATTAATAATCTTATAGCTATATGATCTTTATCTGATGTTAAGGAAGTACTCTGTTTTGGCTAAAATAAGGATTTGTTTTAGGCTATGGCGAGTAATGAAATAAATCGCAACCCCTTTGACTTGACGCAACGCTGGTGAATAAGCTGGTGCTCTGCGCTTAGCTTTAGAGTTGCGCCTCAGGAAGTCGGAGTTTACGATTACGACTAATAGCCACGTATTTAGCGCAAGTAATTAATTAATCAATCAATCGAAATTTATATAGCTCCCCTTATATTAAGAGTCTCAGCTCTATATACAAATGTTCCTTTGCAAAACAATATCTGCAGATGGGACAAAGCTGGACTAAATCTCAGTTGATATTGTTCCAATTAAAACCGGTGAGTAATCTAGTTCTAGTTGGTATTAAGCTTAAACAGTATTAGTTTAATCTCTGTCATGCTTTTGATTTGAATCACTACCAGTTAGTATTCTAGTTCCTTAAGTTAGCTTAAATTCGATATTAGACATATATTTGTTGAACTCTCCGCGTTGCACTTGAAGTACATTTCGATGATAAATTTAATATGATCCTTGTCGTATGGATGAATTTTCATATTGAAGTCGTCTATTAAACCTTGTGAGTATGTATGAAATCTTTCGTTCATTTAGAACCACTGGCGTAAACTTGTCCAAAATATTGGGAGGGCATTTGGTTGTTTTTCTACACTTTATGCATTAAGTGTACAATCCGTATCAATTATTGGGGGCACGTGCCCCGGATCCACCCCCCAGAGTCTACGCCTATATTAGAACTACTAAAGCGTGACGCTTTGATGGGTATGGCAGGATATGATACTAAAGACAAGGAGGTAACTCTCCCACTTCCCGTACTCTCGTAGTGCCAGTCCTAAGCCTGGACAAAGGGGAGGGCGATTCTAATAATCTTTGTTATAACACAGCGTCGTTAAACAGTAGGCCTAACCAATTAATTGACTGACCTATGAAAAGTTACAGTAGCGCACACTCGACATAACGGTTCAAATTACATAACATGACATAACATTTTATTGGTCCAAATACAGTGAAAAAGAAAGCAAATATAATTGTATAGTATCAACCTATGCTAAATATATAATGCCATAACATATATAAATAACATATAAATATGTATTTGTTAAATACATATTTATATGTTATTTATAATACTATTTAACTGAAATAAGTTTGGTTCCTGATACACAAGAGCTACTACTAACTTCATATATTCCACTGGAATTCGATTCCTATACCCAGCTGTACGTGGAAGGCCGAAGCATGTGTTTCTAAGCGTAATCTCGAAATTTCTGAAGAGCTAACTACTTTAAAGCTAACCGCAGGGCAACAGCTTATTTACGAGCGCTGCGTCGTTGCTAGATTGGTTGTCCAGAGTTGCCAAGTGGAAGCACAAGTGCGGTTGCCAGAAGGCCAGACAAAGAAATAGCCAGAGGAGCTACTGAGGTTTATATTAGGCTATCAATTGTTAATTAATATAGTTAATTGCTAACTAATATAATTAATTGATAGTATTATACTTATTTAGCGTATTTTTAACAGACTTATAAACCGCTGTGGTCAGTGTTTGTTCTTGGAAAGAGAGTCGACCTCATCGTTTCAGACAAAGGTTCGAACCCTGTTACGTTTCGTGTCGCTGGGTGCAATACAATAATGCAGCTAATAGAAACGCAGTGGCGCCACACAAAGCTATTTCAGAAGGAAGATTACTTAAGCGATCAATCGATCAGTGAATGGGTTTTATATTATCCGATGCCTAAGCAAATCGAACTCGACCGAGTCCGATTACTGGACCAGTTTCAGTCGCAGACGAAACCCAGTGACGTCAAGAGTCTTGGGTCAGTTCAAGGGTCAACTAGGAGTGCGCGATAGTGTAGTGGTTAGTGTGCTCGACTGTCAATCGAGATGTCGGAGGTTCAAATTGCCGCCAGGGCAGATATTTGGTTCGAGATTTCTGCTCCACTTGCGCCCCCTAGCGAACTCAGCTGTTATAAGTAGGCCTACACTGACTATGATAAGTATACACTGTTGGTGAGAAGATCAGACGGAGAGAGAGGACTGACAACCCCGCCCTCGTATGCCGAGGCTAAGAAAATGAGGTCGCTAGCAATTCATACAGTTGGCTTCCTCCGGGGTTAGCTTGAGGGACTTCTTACTCTTCTTTTTTTCCTCTTCTTCCTCTTCTTTCTTGTCCTCTTCTTCCTCTTCTTCCTCTTCCTCCTCCTCCTCTTCCCCTTCTTGTTTTCTTGCTCCCCTTGTTCTTGTTCTTCTTGTTCTCTCCTCCTCCTGCTCCTGCTCCTCCTCCTCCTCCTCCCCCTCTTTAGGGTCAATTAAATCAAACTATAGTGTTGATGGCTCTGATGTTGACGGCCAATCCACATTGGCGCACACGCAACAGTAAAAGGCAAATCTTGCAGGTAAGAGAAAAGAAAGGAACGAGAAAGGAACTAACACCAAATCTTAAGACTTCAAGCAATTCGTATGTTAATTTAATCCTAAATGAGTATTTTCATTTTGTCCTTTATTTCAACCTCACTCACACGTTCGCAAATTGAAGCGAGTTTAAACTAGAACTTTAATAACAGTCGTAGGCAGGCATAACCTACACATAAGGTTCTGTGAATTTGAATGCTGAAGCTTCAAAATCTCATTTGCGTGGAATTTCGTTATAGCCGAGTGTAAGAGTCTAGAGCTCTATGGCTGTAAGCAAGAAGCCGCTCAGTTAATGGACCACGATGTATTTCAAGTGGAGTCTAGGCCTAAAAGGCAAACAACACAGCTCAATCGAACACGTACCATTCAATCAATCAATCAATCAATCAATCAATCAATCAATCAATCAATCGAACATTTATATAGCGCCCCTTCAAGAAAACTATTCAGAGGCGCTCCCAGCCCAACCTCGGCGAAACAGAACAGTCGTTAGAGCAGAGAAGAAAGCGGTGGACGAGTCTCAAGGAAGAGACCGCAGCTCAAACCATTATATCCCGTCAATGCGCACACTGTCGGATCAAGTAGTTTATAAGCCGAAAACTGTATTATCCTTTCTTTTCATCGGGACATTGAACAACCATTTTGTGTCATTAGATTTTTCTGATTACCTTATAGTAGTCACCCAGGCGCCAATGGCGCAACTCATATGTCGCCCACTGGTCCGCTCGGATTACTTCAGTGGTTAGATTTTTACAGTATCAGGCTATGAGTGGGTTTCAATCTTTTATATTCGGACAGGACTTCAACAGTTACGGCCCAGAATTCTATGGATTATCCTAAATTTCCCCATAGTTTCGTTACCACGGCAGAACAGTGAACGACCGTCTAACGTATATGAATGGTTTTATTCAGGATGGTTTATGGCGAATAAATTATAACATTATATAATTATATTATATATCATCTTGAGCAACAATAAATATAGTAATTTCAAACGTTTTAAATGTTTTTAAATGATTTATCATGACTTTGTTTGTGACTACGGGTGATTGTTTTGGGTGCGTTTTGGGTTGCTGCCTTGTATATTAGACACCGGCGCAATAGAAGTTACTAATTACAATTTACAATCGTCACAATTTCGAGCTCAGGGTCTACTAATTGATGTGGGGCTTGAGGAGACGTAGGCTAATCAGTAAAAATCGGCCTTGTTTGGCTGGGGAAATTTTCACTATTTTACTTGAACATCTGAACTTCTCTCTTCAACTTATTTTCTATGACTACTAAACGAATGCAGGAATAATTAAACATCGCGACACTTGGTCTGAAAACAGCAGTTCTCTGTCCAACAAATATTTACACCATATAGAATTGAATATATAATAAAATTAGCTGAAAATAAATCTCCGCTTTTATGAATGGGGAATGTTGTTACGCCAGATAATTTCCACGTTGTATGAAAATATGGAAGAGCTCGAGTATCGGAGTTCGTGACGACGTGCGCTGGCTGGCGTTTGGTGCATTGATCATTGTGGGCGAAGCGAGAGTTTGCGCCACACGACTGTGACGTCATCATCAGTTGACGTCATACGATTGTGACGTCATCATCAGTTGATGCTTTACGATTGTGACGTCATCATCAGTTGATGTCGTACGATTGTGACGTCATCATCAGTTGATGTCATACGATTGTGACGTCATCATCAGTTGACGTCGCACGATTGTGATGTCATCATCGGATGACGTCATCCTCAACGAAGAAACGACGTAAAACGAACGAACGAAGAAACTGAGCCAAGAAAAAGAGAGAACGTTAGTTTGGTGTCGCGTGGATCGCCTTCCGTCTGACGTCTGTTGAAGCGAGTTTCTTGGTGTTATAAGTCGTCAGCGACCTGGTCGAAGCGGAGTGGGACTCATCATGGTTAGCGGTAGATCGTGGAGAGACAGACACAGAGATAGAAAGAGACAGCCCCGGCTGCGACTGTCCCGCACGAACTAGCAACATCCGGCCGATTTCTGGTTGTAGCTGTCCTCTTGTTGGTTTCCAGAGACTTGAAATTTACTATCACATCTTCTAGTCTTCTTCAGTTTTAAATCCCTACAGCAGACACACGGGCAATTTTGTTCAAAATGAACACAACTGAAACTGACCAACGCATGACTAAGGTGGGTAGCTGCCATTTAAAGACAAAGCTGATTATAGCGGCGTTCTCCAACTTTATCCAGGCTTAGGCAGGGCTGTAGTGGTAAAATTAGAGGTGAGTACACGCTACCGGTTAGTTTTCCGAAACAAATTAGAGGTGAGTATACGCTACAGTATTTTTTGAGTATACGTTATAGTATTTTAATATAAATAAATATAAATATTTTGTGAGGTGAGTATACGGTCTCTAGAGGTGAGTACACGCTGTATAGTATACCCGGGTATACCCTCCACTACAGCCCTGGGCTTGGGACTGGTACCATCCGAAAACGCCAGTGGACCAAACAAATACAAAAAATGCCCGTATAATCAAAGGATATGCTGTAAAATCGTTAGTAACCTAGAGAGTTTAGTGACAAGGTCGATATCAACCACTATAGTCAGCATTATTACATTGATCAGTTTTTATTCGTCTGGCAATCCCGATTCTTTTACACATAAATTCCATGTAAAATCCCATTATCAATGAAAACTTATCCTGACCTGGCGATCGTTATGAAGGCAAGATCAACATTCATTGCCGTTTTAGCACTCGTTTCAAGAAATCCCACGCCAAACTCCTGCACACACAAGCAACAAACAATTTAATCAATCAATCAATCAATCAATCAATCAATCAATCAATATTCGTTTATTGCAATAATTCACAGGCGCTTAGACAAATCAAAATCGATAGGCGGGGGGGTCGAATCGGTTCCAAGTCAAGATCCAAAGGAGTCAGTCAGGAAGACAGAAAGACGGCTAAGGTGGGTGGTGTTTAGGGTTTAGACGGCGAGGGGGTAGACAGAGGAGGAGGAATCTGGATTGGATTCGTGAAAGAGCAGTGTTTTCAGTTTTTAGTGAAAGACCTGTGGAGATATAGCAAGTGGTGAAGTTTTGGTGAGTTCGTAGGATGGATCTCAAATTTCTCGCAGTACTGGGGGGAGTTTGTTCCAGAGGGGTGGGACAGTTATGGCTATGGAGCTATAGGATTACACAGTCTTTAAAAACATTGACAGCAAATGCGGCTAAATCATATCTCGATTAGGTATCAGTGACTAGTTAATAAATGTTTCTATAAAGCATACGGGATATAAAGTTTTTATCGTTCTTTCCAGGCAATGTAAAATTGTGAGTTCGCACTCGGAGATTGTGGGAAATATTGCCGGTGAGCAGGGAAATAGGGTCGCAGAACATGGCCTGGGT
This sequence comes from Allolobophora icterica, assembly GCA_963556255.1. NCBI lineage: Eukaryota > Metazoa > Annelida > Clitellata > Crassiclitellata > Lumbricidae > Allolobophora > Allolobophora icterica. The sequence continues at coordinate 42,151,335 of OY744614.1, read as the reverse complement.
CAGCAACGGCTGCATTGAATAGGCGTTCATCAGCCTGCCTGGCCAGTTCTGAAGCGCTTTGGATGGATGGGGAAAGTGAGCCAGTTCGGCGCATTTTTCTAAGTAGTTGCTCAATCCTCTCCCTGTCTCCTGCCCGGGTATAGTCCCACCATACAGAGGATGCATACATCAGGAAAGATACGGCGGTGAACCCTTGCTATGTCATTTAAGACATTTAGTGGAAATTCGTGGGACCTGAGGACTCGGAGGGAGTGAAGAGGAAGATGTCGATAGAACCTCTTCTAGATGAGGCCCCATCCCGTTTTCGCCAGCAAAGTTTAAACCAATTATTAATTTTATTAAATAAATAGATAACAATCAGCCAGCGCAATGATAGGGAGCTGATATATTATAAAAAAAATCAACACTCATTAACACTTTAAATTACCTTTGCCTTTAAAATACGGGGCCGGTGCTGACGTATAAATTCAACATGTGGGGAAGGTGACGAGGTAGCGATAGTTGACTGTGAGGACGGAAGAGGATGAGCCTAAAGGCTCAAACTGAGGGTTGGGAATGCCGATATACTTCTGTCTCACGTCACTCTGTATTATGAACTGCGGTTCTCCTTTCGAATCCCAATGGTTGCCTATTTAATCAATTAAGAGTATAGACATCTAAATCTAATAAACACTTTGCTGGCGAATTATGAGCATGGTCGTCCTAGTACGATCTAACCAATCTAGCTAACCGGGCCAGTATTATTATAGGAGAAAGGGCTAATAAAGGCGATGACCAAACGCACCCTGGCGACTGATTCTCCGTCCTCCTTGCGAACGGCTCTCTCCCCCGCCATGTCGGATTTGTTGCCTATTAACATAATGACGACGTCATCCTGTGCATATTCGTTGATCTCCGCCAACCAAGCCTAACAATCAACAGACGACATAATTATATACAATCCAATCACGTCATGCGATTGTGACGTCATCATAATACGACGTCATCTTCAATGACGAAGATTTGCAGCTCTACTTGGCATGTCTAGCCACTCGAACACACACACACACACACACACACACACACACACACACACACACACACACACACACACACACACACACACACACACACACACACACACACACACACACACACACACACACACACACACACACACACACACACACACACACACACACACACACACACACACACACACACACACACACACACACACACACACACACACACACACACACACACACACACACACACACACACACACACACACACACACACACACACACACAAACATACACACACATACACACTCACACATTCACATAAACACACACATACACGCACACACTCATTCACATAAACATACACACATACACACACTCACACACATTCACATAAACACACACACATGCACACACTCACACATACACATACACGCACATATACATTCACACTCACACACACATACACAGCACACTCACCCACACATACACACATACTCACACACACATACACACTTACATATGTATGACAATCCAGTCAGCTACGTATCCATCTTAGACTGTCTCTCTGTCTTACAGACTGATCTTCTGGATCTTGACGTCATTACGGCTTGGCTTTGTCACGCCATCGGTTGATGTGTTGTGCATTGCGTGTTCGAGTTGCTAATTAATAATTACTTATTAGTCCTCCACTACCATTGCACAATTATCCATTCGCTATCTAAAAGTCCCTTTTAAGTCATTCTATCCACCAATCGTCCATCTGTTCATTCATCTATCTGTTCATCCGTCCATCTGTTCATCCGTCCATCTGTTCATCCGTCCATCTGTTCATCCGTCTATCTGTTCATCCGTCCATCTGTTCATCCGTCCATCTGTTCATCCGTCCATCTGTTCATCCGTCTATCTGTTCATCCGTCCATCTGTTCATCCGTCCATCTGTTCATCCGTCCATCTGTTCATCCGTCCATTTGTTCATCCGACCATCTGTTCATCCGTCCATCTGTTCATCCGTCCATCTGTTCATCCGTCCATCTGTTCATCCTCCATCTGTTCATCCGTCCATCTGTTCATCCGTCCATCTGTTCACCCGTCCATCTGTTCATCCGTCCATCTGTTCACCCGTCCATCTGTTCATCCGTCCATCTGTTCATCCGTCCATCTGTTCATCCGTCCATCTGTTCAACCGTTCATCCGTCCATCTGTTCATCCGTCCATCTGTTCACCCGTCCATCTGTTCAACCGTTCATCCGTCCATCTGTTCATCCGACCATCTGTTCATCCGTCCATCTGTTCATCCGTCCATCTGTTCATCCTCCATCTGTTCATCCGTCCATCTGTTCATCCGTCCATCTGTTCATCCGTCCATCTGTTCATCCGTCCATCTGTTCACCCGTCCATCTGTTCACCCGTCCATCTGTTCATCCGTCCATCTGTTCATCCGTCCATCTGTTCACCCGTCCATCTGTTCATCCGTCCATCTGTTCACCCGTCCATCTGTTCATCCGTCCATCTGGTCATCCGTCCATCTGTTCATCCGCCCATCTGTCCGTGCCAGGAACAATTTGGGCAATGCGTCGATTCTGCTGTGTGTACATTGTGAGGCATAGTTGAGCAGAACTGCAACGATGACTAAATTATGATGACGACGACAACGATGATAATGATGACGACGACGGTGATGTGGACGATCAAACCACTTACACTTATGTTGTCGAAACTTGTTTTGCTGGTGACGTCATAGAGAAGAAGCAGCGCTACAAAAACGAATCAAACGTTTCATCCGTTAACGCCCACGGCTGCGGAGGAAGGACAAAGGGTCTGCCAGATGCACACTTGTATTTGATTCCACGATGCTGGGTAGCATCAACGCCACTACAGCCGCAGCCGCATAATTTGACCTTTGGCCCCATTGTCCGTGGCTCTACTGCCGCCTCCTTATTGACGCCAATAATTGATCCACTTCTCCATTGTCCCTCTAAGTCTCTCTGGTGTCCTCTAAGTCAGTGGTTCTTAAAGTGGTGGTCCGCGGACCGGCGCCGGTCCGCGGAGCTTTGGTCACCGGTCCGCGAAACAGTCCTTAACAATTTATAATTTTTCAACTTTCCAGGCAATGTTTTGGATAAAACATCAATGACATATGAAAAATACTTCAGAAATAATGTGAAACTGTGAATCACATCATGATAATGTAAATTGTAAATATCGATTTAGTTTGGTTTAGCAACTTTAGCAGCAAAATCCCTTGAATCCCCCATATTTTATGTACGTATCCTCATGTTCCGATCCCACGCTTGCCATTAGTGGTCCGCGGAAAGGAGCATAAACGTGGTGCCGGTCCCTAGCTTGAAAAAGTTTAAGAACCGCTGCTCTAAGTCTCTCTGTTGTCCCTCTAAGTCTCTCTGTTCGTCTGTCGCTGGACCTGCCTCTGTCCCTGGACCTGTCGTTTGATCCGCCTCCAGATCTGGATCTGTCGTTTGATCTGCTTCTATCTCTCGATCTGTCGTTGGATGATCTGCCTGTATGTCTGGATCTTATATTCTTACTGCTAAATGCATTCCCACATATTCATGAACATTATGCATATTCATGAGTAATATGCATATTCATACACATATTGCATATTCATGCACAATTGCACATATTGCATTATACATATTCATGAACATAATGCATATTCATTAACATCATGCATATTCATGAACATTGTTTCGTTTACCGTGTGCATCTCTGTAGTACGCGTGCGTTATGCTTCGAAATCGTTCTTGTCCAGCCGTGTCCCAGATCTAAACAAACACAAGATTAATACCATGAAAGGAAATCCAACTGAATGTCTAACAATCATATCAAATCAATTTACAGAACCATTCTGGATCCTTTGTACAGTGAGATATGGCTCTTTGTGCTCTTTGTGCTGGGTAGAAATTGACAAGACTGCGCACTCTGTAACCCGGCTCCAAAGACCCTTGCTCCATGCGCAACTGGTTAGCAATTGGAATAAGAATACAGATTTAAAACTACAGTGTTCCAGAAAGAAAAGAGTCTTTGCAGACGAAGAAGAACGAACTGTAAAATAGAGGAACTCACGGAGGAGAATTAGAATTGAAAAGATGCGGAGGAGGAGGAAATGGAGAGGGAATTCGGTACAGATTGAAAATGAAAATGTTCCTGAAACAAAAGAGTTTTTGTAGATGGAGGAGGAGAAAGAATTGCAAGATAGATGAACTGATTGGGAGAATCAGATTGGAAAAGAAGCGGACGAGATGGAAAGGTCGGCAGCCATGGCGATATTTCATCGTTATCAGTCGTAACCATGGAAACAAACGCCATTTGCTGCCTCTTCGCGCAGAAACCCATTGATTCTCTCAGGCGAACAGAACGAACATTACTCCTTAATGCGGGGTTTGTTCGGACATTTCCATCACGCAAGTGCAAGTGAAAAGTCCAAATCGGAGCACATCTATACTATCACGTGCATCTTACAAAGACAGACAAGGTACCAACTGCAGAAAAGCTACAAAGGCAGAGATATACGTACAGCGATACACAGATACATTGGCAGAGATATACCGGGGTACACGACCACACTGCGAGAGATAGGCCCCTACAACCCTACAGCCATACACAGATATACACAGGCAGAGATATAGAGCGATACGCAGCTACACAGGCAGAGATATATAAAGAGAAAACACGTTATAAAGGTGCAAAGTGACAACAAGCAGGTGATAATTGACTCTGAGATTATGAGAATTATTATTAGACCCTATTGTTATTACTGTTATTACGAACACTTTTAACGCGGAGTCACGCAGATATGCGAAAACGGACTACCGTACTTTGAACAGCAGGTATCAGTCCTCTAAGTTATTTAAGACCCTCTGCTGCCACTGAACACAATGCAGTCCAGTATATCATCAAAATTTTCTCCTTGGACATACATCAACCCTACCTTATATAAATATTAATTAACGTTGGTAATAAGCGTTTATATTTTGGTATAGGCCTACATGTATCATGAATGAGCATAGGTATAACGAGAGTAGTTTAATTCAGCGGCGTTTAGTTGAGGCAAAGTTAAGATTAAAAGAAACCTGGATTAGTTTCAACATAGATCAAGATTCGGGATGTTGCACAGAACGGCTAAAACTGATATCAGCAGAAGAAAAGGTATAACCTTGCCATCATGTCAACGCGGTCCATTTGAGCTCTATCCATATGGTATTAGGGACCCTATATGCATGGACTCCATAATGTGCAGGCTGGCAGGACAGGATCAATGACGATAGAACTATGGCCAGGCCTGTTGTGTTTCACCTGTTCTATCATATATTACGCCGACATCTCACGGCGATAAGTAATAGTATGTTCATATAGATAAAAAAATGCATATTTTGTTCTACAACACATTTCGCTACAGAGGGAAATTTAAACGACGCACGATTACAGGTAGCGAGACTCACCTGTAGTTTAACTTTAAAGTCATCCACTGAGACAACTTTGTTCTGCAATTGTACAACATTTATATTTATAGCAGTGTAATTGACTGAACCGCGTTCTTCCTGTTGTATTTTAAATAAACGTATCTACATGTATACATACGTGATTATTTATGTATAATAAATATCAAATGGTCTTAGTAGGTTTACACCTACCTCTAAAGAGATCGAAGAATCCACAGATTTCAATTGCAATGCAAATAGTACAGAGAGAAAACTGAGAAAAGACAGACAGACAGTCAGAGACAGACAGACAGACAGATAGACAGGTAGACAGAAATACAGATGGACGGAGACAGAGAGACAGTGAGTAATGAAGATTCATGGATGGATGGATGGATGGACGGACGGACGGACGGACGGATGGATGGATGGATGGATGGATGGATGGACGAATGGATGGATGGATGGACGGACGGACGGACGGACGGACGGACGAAGGAACGGGCGGACATAAGGATGAAAGGCTGCATGGAGGAGAAACGGAAAATAAGGTGAGTGGGTGGACAGAAGGAAGCCATCTGGTTCTGTCTGGCGAGTTCATGGATGTCAGAGACTAATGGAGAGAGCGGTCCAGTGGACGAGGGTCATCCTGGAAAGTCACCTTGGAAAGTCTCGCGACGATAATTCGATAGATGGCGGCAGACACTGGAAGTGACCTCTGTCGAATCGAGGATCGTGATTCATTTCAACGAAATTCATTTATTCGAAAGAATGGGTCTGGACCGGCGGACAGGAACAGACAGAGTGACGTAGACGATGTTTTAGACGGACAGACAGACAGACAGACGTAGAGACATAAAGAGACCGACAGGCAAACTGCAGAATAACGATGTAGAAATTTAGACAGACAGACACATCTAGAGACAGCAAAACAGACTGGCAGACAGATATAGAGACAGAACAATAGCCAGTCAAACAGACAGACAGGCCGAGCAGCAGACAGGCACACAGACAGGCAGACAGACAGATATAGAAACAGAACTACAAACAGACAGACCGGCATCTACTCACTGTAAAACCGATTCCTACAGTTGCAGCAAATGATCCACTCTGGAACTTTCCTTGGTCGAATTGAACCAGAAGGGACGTCTTTCCAACGCCACTGTCTCCAACGAGAATCGTCTTCACAGTTACAAAACAAATTAATTAGAAATCAATCAATGCCATCCAAATGGTCGAATAAAATTACAATTAGCAATCGAGATTTTGTTTGTTTTCAAACCGAGAACAGAATTTCAGTAGGCCTATTGTTCAGAGCGGCTGAGAGAAACAGCAACATTCGCCAATAACCTACAGTGATTTTTCTTTGTCTGTTTGTTTGTGTCTGTCTGTATGTCTCTGTCTGTATGTCTCTGTCTGTGTGGCTCTGTCTGTATGTCTCTGTCTGTGTGTCTCTGCCTGTTTGTCTCTGCCTGTGTGTCCCTCTGTAGATTCCTGTACAGGAACACCGTAAATATAGGCCTGAAGATTTATGTTTGGAAAACTCCCAATGCAAAAGGTTACGACAGAAGATTAAAGGTTAGGTTTTTAATACACATAATTTGAAAGCGAGATTTGTGATTGAATTTCCAAATAAAAAGATATTTAATTTGCTTGCTATTTATCTAGAACATAAATTTGTTTCAAGATTTATGAGCCAACTGCGCCCTCTAGTCGACTCAGCTATAATTAGTAAACTGACTTACACTGTAGGTGGGAAGATCAGACGACCCACCCTTATAAGCCGAGACTAAGAAAATGAAGTTGCTAACA
>OY744614.1:42001577-42139077 GCA_963556255.1 Allolobophora icterica | reverse complement strand
TGTCCCTTTTTCAAAGTCATGCAGTTAATATCAGCGGTTGGTTGCGCCCTTAAGAAGACTTGATGTGGCTGACGCAGAGGAAGGAGCAACGGCGGAAAAAGACGAGGAAGGGAAATACAACAGGAGGAGGAGGAAGAAGAAGAGGAAGGAAAAGTTGAGGATGTAGACTAGGAGACGAAAAAAGTAATCGTCGGAGAGGAGGAGTCGGAACACAGCTGGAAAAGCATGTGCTCTAGGGCGAATTGGTCGGAGTCAATGGCCGCCTTGGGAGTTGGGTAGTGAATTACATGCCCTAATGAAAGCCTCTTTCCATTCATGCCTTCTTCCTCTCTGTCTCTGTCTCTGTCTCCCTCTCTCTCTCTCTCTCTCTCTCTCTCTCTCTCTCTCTCTCTCTCTCTCTCTCTCTCTCTCTCTCTCTCTCTCTGTCAGTCTCTATGTCTATCTTCTCTCCCTCTCTCTGTCTCTCTCTCTGTCGCTCGCTCTCTTGCTCGCTCACGCTCAATATCTCTGTTTGAATTCAATCTGGATTCCCCAACGGATTAGGATCTCGTTATAACGACTTCACCTGAAGTGACCATCTAATGATTGCCTCAGGTATTAAGACAACGGCTCTATAGGAGTCATTAGATCTGTATGTGTCCGTGTCTGTGTGTGTGTGTGTCCATGTGTATGTGTCAGTGTCTGTGTGTCCATGTGTATGTGTCAGTGTCTGTCTATACATGTGTCTATATGTGTGCCAATGTGTGTATACATGTGTATGCTTCCGTGTATGTGTGTATGTAACTATGTATGTATGTGTTAATTAGCGTAACTCGTGCTACTGACTTTGTGGATGAGGTTGTCATCGAACGGAGGAGAGCTGGTGTTGGACGCTGGCAGTGGACTGTTCCTGTCCGCCACTCCTGCTCCGTTGCGTCCATTGGCGACTAAGTGGTCAGTATGTCCACTCTGCGACGACGCGGCCGTTAGCTGACCAAGGTCCGTTGAGCCCATATACATCAAGGAGGAGAGGAGGGGGAGGAGAAACCAACTGACCGCAGGTGACAAAGTGAGATGATGATGATCACCAGGTGGAGGCAGAAGACTTTCTTATCTGAAAAGCATAACGTCATCAGAACTCTATCAGTGGTACGCATATAATAATAATAATAATAATAATAATAATAATAATAATAATAATAATAATAATAATAATAATAATAATAATATTTTTCTTTGTTAATTCAAACCGACAAACGCAGAAAGAATACATTGAGACATGACAGTACAATAATCAACATCTTAACTAAACACACGTTATGGCAGCCATGCAAGGCGCCCGCCCGAGGGGGTTGCGGGAATTGAACCGCGTACTGCTGCTCTCCTGCTGCTCTCCTGGCCATGAGTGTTACCATTACTCTGTCCTCCTCCGATCTAGTGGAAGACACGGTAGCCGATTGGTTAGAGGCTCGTCTTGTAATGTGGAGAGTCCGGGTTCGAGCCTCCTACCCTGTGACGGTTACTGTGTAGGGACTTTGAGCGAGTCCTTTAATCACAGTTGTTCAACGCCATCGATTGATACTTGGTTGGTAGATAGCGGCGCTTAATAAATGCGTAATAATGAATAATAATATGTATGTGTGTGTTTGTATGTGTATGTGTGGATGTATGTATGCATGTATGTATGACGTATGTATGCATGTATGTATGAATGTATGCATGTATGTATGAATGTATGCATGTATGTATGCAGGTATGTATGCATGTGTGTATGCGTGTATGTGTGTGCATGGCATGCATGTATCGTATCACATTAGGTCAGATCAGTATTAAACTATTTGACTAGAGCGGATTATATGGTCAGTCGTGCAGTTTGTCAACCATGTCTAATTCATACTAGTTGTCTGCGACAGAGCTGATGAACCGTGTCAGTGATCGTTATCTAAGACACGATCCGTGACGGTCACGTTTGACTGGCCATGCAGCACGTCTTGCTCCGAGTCCATTGTTGATGATTCGGATCCCTGCACGCGCCTGGAGTCAGATGGGCTGGGCTGACAACGACCGCTAGAAATACTGCAGTCTGTTCCACTCGGTTTCTCACTAAATTAGCAGCCTAATTAGAAGTGGGTCGTATAAACGGGGACGCCACAATGCCAAAGACAATAAGAAGAAAAGCAGTCCCTCAAGCTAGCTTTGAGACAGATATGGGTATGAAGTGTTAGTGACTCATTTTCTTATCCTCGGCATTTGAGGACGGGTGTTTTCTCCGTCGCCGTCTCATCTTCCCACTGACAATGTACGGTCAGGGTAATCATTATAACTGAGTTGGCCAGAAGGCGCAGGTGGAACAGAAATCTCGAACAAAATTTCTACCCTGGCGGAGATTTGAAACCTCGACCTCTCGGTTGACAGTCCAAGGTGCTAACTACTACAGCAGGGATGGCGAACCTATGGCACGCGTGCCGGTGAAATTTTTGGGGCACGCGGAATTCAGAACGCCCCCAAAATTTCTAACTTATAAATACAAAATCCTTGTAGGAATACACATTTTCTTGTTTGAAGGACATTATTTTAGAACCATTCAAAAGTAATCTTTGAAATAAGGTCCTCAATTCATTTTTTGTTACGCTTTGTTAACTAAAACCAATATGAGAAAAATAATAATAATATTATACTGTGCAATATTCCGAAGGGCACGCGACGGTATTTTAAAAATAATTTAGCAGCATTTTGGCACGCACCTTAAAAAAGGTTCGCCACCCCTGTACTACACTATCGAGCATCCCCAAAACAGATGGATAATTGTAAGTGTAATTAGTAACCTTTATTGTGCCTGTGTCTAATGCATAAGGCATCAGTCAATGGCGCACCAAAACCAAGCTGTATTCAGGTCAATATCCTGCAGGATGGGTCTGTATTGTACTTGCTAAATATTCTCTTATCGTCATGTCTCTGTTCCTCTCGTGGCATAATATTATGTCTTAGATTGCAGAGGAACCCAGACTACCCAGTGGATCATTGTTTAAGTGAAGATCCATCCTCGCCCGACTTTATCTTCCTCCTCCTCGTCGTCGTCGTCCTCCTCTTCCTTCCACTCTATATCCTCTCCTACTTCAGTTGTCATTCATTGCCCCCGAAACCATCTCAAGATACCTCTCAATCAAAAATCTGTCCCTTCAAATCCTCCTTAAGTATGGCATACGTCTGCTACCATCTGCGAGGTACTGCTTGGTGATGCTGGGGTTCGTGTGTCGCGAGCGTCTTCTTCGCTCTGAATGGGAATCATCCGTTGGATGGGTTCTACGCGTTTGCGGGCGTTCGCCAGCAGTGATTCTTCTGGTCAGCTGAGAACTGTTCACTTATTGATTAACGTTTTGTTCTTAGTGACGTTAATATCATCAGCGCTTTTTTGAGGAACTTACAGACAATAATATAGTATAAATGCAGATACAGGCGTGCATACATAAATACATACGTACATAAATACACACATATACACGCATACATACATACATACATACATACATACATACATACATACATACATACATACATACATACATACATACATACATATATACAGGGTGGGCCAGTAGGAATGCACCAACTTTGAATGGATATAACTTGAACAATTATTACCCGAACATCGTGCCCAATATACTAAATTGAAAGTAATCATCCACTCTACTACTGTGTCAAATCTTGCACTGATATACGGCACCACTGTTATAAAATTTCGGTGCGGCGCACACCTCTCAATTTTGAATGTAAATATTGAACATCATGGCGCCGCTCGCGGAAGAGGATAGAATTTTAATCCGAATTTTAAGAGCAGAAAAAGGATACAATGCACATCAGATGATGATAGAATTCCCTTCTAGAAAATGGAATAAATATGCTCTAGATCGATTGATTAAACAAATTGATGCTACGGGAACGTCTAACAGCCGCAACTGTGGTCGCAAACGTTCTGCGCGCACAGCAGCGAACATTGCACAAGTCCAAGAGTTAATTTCCAGCCAAGACAACAATCCAGGGACAAGTAAGAGTCCGAGCACGTGGTGGACATTATTGAGTATTTGTTTGACTGATGGTAAATTCACTCAAGATATTAATTGTTAGTACTAAGTGACTGTTTAGAACTGACGTCTTCAGTTTCAGACTTTTGTTTTTTCTTGCAGTTTTATGGCCAGAAAATGGCACATCGAATATTAATAGCATTATCTCATAAAGTCGTAACATTATCTCGTAGATATTTTGCAGAATCACAAAATGGATAATTATCTTCAATCTGATATATTGGACAAGACGCTCAGATAAAAATTATTCAAGTTATAAGGCGTCAAAGTTGGTGCATTCCTACTGGCCCACCCTGTACATACATACAAACGAACACACACACACACACATGCGAACATACATACGTACGCACAAGAACATGTATACATACATACACACACACATATACATACATAAATAGTACATACATACATACATGCATACATACATGCGGACAAACTTACGTATGTGCATATACATGCATACATACACACATACATACATGCACGTGCATACATACATACATGCATACACAAATATGTACATACACATGCATACATACATACATACATACACACATATATACATACATCCATTAATACATCCATTAATACATACATACATACGGACAAACATACGTAAGTACGTGCACACACATACACACATTCACACATACATACACATGATAAATATATAATATAATTATGAGTATATATATATGTATATATATATATTGATGTGTGGCATGATGTTGTATATAATATGCATATATACGTACAGTCGAAGAAGAGCCGAGCATGAGTCAAGCGCTGTTGTCGTTGTCAACGTTTTCTAGATCCAGATCATCCGCCGTCGTCTTCTCGACCTCTGTTTATCTGCTATTCCTCTCAAACGCAGCCGCCGTTCCAGACTAATCGATGCCCGCACAAGCGCTCTCTACTGCTGGTGATCGCTCGGTCGGTCCGTGGGCTGCGCGGCCGAATGGGCGGGAACAGGAGAGGCGTACGCCCGGCTGAGATGGCCATCGGCTCCTGGCAGACGCGCAGCCAAAGCGTTGGCTTCACGGACGCAGCCTCACGCAGGAGTGGCCGTCGTTCCTTCCTACGGAATATTTATGTACCGCCAGTCTGTGACGCCTAACGATGCGGAACGCCATCAGAAGCCCACGCATGGCAGATGATCTTTAGATTTCGGTTTCAACTGAACGCCTTTCCTCTGCCATGCTTGCCCACACGGAGCCCATACGGAATCCTTATTCTCCTTAGGGACCCGTATAAAGCCCATATGGGTCGCATCTAAATTATAAGTGCCTACTGAAAAGCTGGCGGAGTTGCCTCCCTCAGGCTCTTGTACTCATCACCAGAGGGTCTACTCCATAGAAACCTTGGAGCAAATGCTCCATCCAAAAATGGGGGGAGGGAAGATCTGTCAGTGTATATCCATCATTATTGGGAGGGGTGAAGGGGGAAAGAGGAGGGATGGGAGGGGAAGTTGCTCCAATGACTTCGGGGATAAACGCCCCTGCTCATCACCACCCCACAGGCTGCCTTCCAAGCTTCTTCAACGAAACCCGTCGTAACAGCTGCTCTGCCTCACTCTGGTATCTCTGGCAACCGGGGACACTGACCTCCAATGGACATCTCGATCTCTGGACAACCCCTCTGGTACGACGCAGCGACCGTGAATAAGCTGGTGCTTTGCGTTTAGCTTTAGAGTAGCCCTTCAGAAATTTGGAGTTAACGAACGATTATGAGATTCCGTTTTCATCTAAAGCTCAGGCGAGTAATCCAGTGACATGGGGAGGGGTGACACTCGTAATCAGAGGCGTTACTTTGGTCTAAAAAGTGGAGGGGTACCATTTCTTACATACACGAAGCAAGGCGGAGACTGCAATCTCTGGGAAGGCACAATAGTAAAATATTGATTGGCATTGTTCAAAAAGTAGAGGTAAGGTACCCCTCAGTCCAAGTGGGATACGGGTGCCCCTCGAACTCCCACAAATTACGCCTATGCTCGTAATCGCAGTCGTTAAATTCAACGTTGCAAAGCGTTACTCTCTCTCTCTCTAGTCTCTTTGGCAACTGGACTTGGATCGCCATTTGAAAACCCTCTTGACAACCCCTCTGACTGGACGTAGCGCTCATGAAAAAGCTGGTTCCTTGCGTTTAGCTTTCACATGGCGCTTTATAAAATTCGAGTTTACTCTAGAGCTAAGAGCAAGGTCCCAGCTTATTAACAATCGAGCGCTGCGAGGGGTTGTACAGATATGCCAAGTGAAGGTCTGAGTCCGGTTTCCAGAGAGACCAGGCGGAGGATATCTTCCAATGATATCTTCCAAGATATCGCCTTTGCTATCAGAAACAATCGCAGGATCATCGCCGTAAATCGCCTTCGACTTGCGCCATCACGATTTTTGATGGTGGTAAGAAATGGTCGGGGGAAGAATTTCAAGCGACACCCGATCGCTCGGTCAAGCAGCGGCTTCTGGTGGCGCCTCGGCAGGTAATTCAGAATTTCCTCGACAGATGGATCGATAGACGAATATATACCACAGGTCGTCATGAAGCGAACAGTCGACAGGGCGGATAATGATGTGTGGTCTAGGACAGATACACAGTCATCCAAGAAGACAGACAGACAGATAGACAGATATACAGACAGACAGACACCAAGACGCAGGGATTATAATAATCTATTAATAGATCGCACGTAGTATCTATCGATGCGATGAATAAAATCGCCGGTGTCATTTATGCATGGCGTCCCTTCCCCTTGTACCGACTGTGCCGTGCGTGTGGATTATGTACACCGTGCTCAAATAAAATCACTCGCTTCCAATTATATTCGTACTCGCTGCCTGCATGGCTAAAAACCTCCATAGCGATAAACGCAAAGGCTGCGTTCAGTTACACCCAAGACAATATTCGTTTTCTAAAGAATTATAGGCCTACAGGTTGCCTACACTGCGTGCGAATAAAATAGGCCTAACAATTGGCCGTTCATGTTCAAATGTGTCCCAGAAATTAGGCTTACGTCCGAAAAGTAAGGAGTTGAATAACACGCTGTTTGGAATATCTATCGTTTCTGCTGTGATACTCTTGAAAATCGCTAATAGTAATAGAAAGGGGTTAAGAAATTTCGGCATAGATAAAATGAATTCTTAAAAAACTTGAAAAAAGATTGCAAGACACTGCTTCCAGGATTCGAGTATCTGTAGTCCATTGGTAATAGGACAAGTTGCTCGTGGTATTAAAGTTTCCTAAGTCATTTTTACGATGGAGACGCCATTTCTGTTGACTTGCTATGTAGGCAGAGGTATGCAATAGCTACTTAATAAATTGCCTGTAAAGCTTGAACATATATATGCATTTCGTAGTTCCTTTGACCTAGATAGCCTACCGACACATGGCTACATTTTCACGGCCGTTATGTACTGTGCAATACAGTACTGTAATCCGGGTCCCATCTAATGCCCACAGAAATGAATATAGGCAACTAAAGGCAATGTAGTGTAGGGTAATCATTTACATGAATTTACTACCATATGCAGTGCGTCTGATTTAAGGCGAGCGATCGATCGCTCTCCTTGGTCGCTCGCCTAGCAAAGGTACCAGCGAGCGATTTATCGCTCGCCTAGAATTTAAAATTAGCTTCTCACCGTCGGTGACAGTCGGTCGACGCTCGCTGAGTCTGAGTTAGACTCCAAGACGATAGACGAACCTGGAGCCAGACCATTATTTTTTTACCTAATAGAGATTACTTTAATTTGCTTACTTGCGGCAGCGGTGAATGCGTGCCGTGACCTGTCCTAATTACTGCTGACTGATCACTCCAATTTCGTGCAATATGATTGGCCATAACAACACTGCCAACACCTCACGCCGCGTGACATATCATCCGTAACATCGCCAATTTCGGAAGTTATTTTAAAGAACGATGGCGGCGAAGATGAGCAAGTCGAATAATAATGTACACTTGTACAGTTGAGCAAGTATCTGTCATGGAAATTATAGGCGACTCGTTCGATGTCAATGTAGGCCTAGTCGAAATAGAAAACCGTCTGACTGTGAACAAAATTTACTGCAAGTCCTGCAGAAAGCACGCCGATAAAATTCGAATGGATTTCCGGCTGAAAGGTCAAGCCAAAATGAGTGTTCAACGTATGCCGAAGGCTCAGCCAACGTTGTGAAATCATCCGTCACACCTAATCTTACGTCAGTGGTAAGTTTCTAGTGAATGTTCATTCATTCATTCATTCTGAGAATTTTTATAGCGCCTCTTAAAGAGACCTACTCAGATAACGAAACAGAAGTGAGATAGACCTACTTGATGAGTTCTATATGCAGCGATGCGAAAATTTTCGAATACGATACACAAAATATATACGCTGTACACAAAAGTTCCCGAGGTCGACCGCGTATCGCTCGCCTACTCGATCCAGAGCGATCGATTTTCAACCCGCCTACTATTTTCAAATCAGACGCACTGACCATATGCTTGTCTCGATCACGCACCTAGACGTGGACTTGGTGTTCTACCGTCACAAAGGCATGTAACCAAAAAAATACAATAATTCCTAATTACAGACCCTAAAGTAACCAATCCCTAAGGACGAATGGATCAACTTGATAACAAACTCTCCACGAAGAACAGCACTGCCAACAACTTGTTATCACAAACGCACGACTATCCACTCCAACGCCCAATGGAGAAACGCAATTTATGGCATGACCACAGCCGATGCGTTCTTATGGCCAGAAATAGGCTGCAATGAATAATGACTTAATGTTCAGTTACATGTTTCACATCAGTTTTAAAACGGTTCCCAGAGTTTAAAATTTTAAATGCTGCCTCCAGAAGCCCTTAGACCTTAGTCCTTCTCGTGCATCGGGCGACGCATCTCCTCCACTCCCCTCTGTCCACTGCCAGCCTCTCTCTGTCTCCTCCCACGTCAGCTCCAGATATTTTAGGTCGTCTCTGACTGTCTCTGGTCAGTTCTTTCTCGGGCTTCCTCTTTTCCTTTTCCCTCCAGCGTCCCAGCTCATCACCTGCTTCGCTCTCCTGCCGTCGTCCATGCGGAAAACATGCCCCATCCATCTCTAGAAGCCTTTGCTTTCAACAAAATCGTGCTAAATTTTTAGAGCCAGCCAAAACCACTAAAACGTCCCACGTAGCAAAACATTGGCTCCCTGCAAACAATGCTGGCCCAACGACGACACAGCTTAAACGCACTGGCAGGGTTTAACCAGAGGCGCGTTTACAGAAAACTGGGCCCTAGGCGCAAATATTTTAGGGGGCCCTTCTGGACGTGTATTAGCCCAAAGTGAAGAACACAATTATAAATTACAATAAGATAGAGCATATATACATTTACGGGAATACTATGCTGTAAGAAATAGAAAATATGTTATATTTAAAATAATTCAAAATTGAAAAATGTTATTTTTCATAATTGAAAAAAATATATTTTCATTCGTTTGGGGCCCTCCGAGATCTGGGGCCCTAGGCGCGCGCCTAGTGCGTACGTGTAAACGCGCCTCAGGGTTTAACGTTCCCAAATTCTGTTTTCTTTTCTCTCACAGCAAAGTACTACTTACAGTCCGAGTGGATTTTACAGTAGGCGTATGTCTGGAGCCAGTTATTAGCAAGGTCACTGGACAATTTATTACTTTCGTATTGCAGCTCGCAGGGCAGATGAACAAATTTCGCATCGAATAAATCTACCCATAAATTTACCCATTCCGAGGAAAGACGAGACGATGCATCATTGGAAGCTGGAAGGATAGCAGTCCGTTCATCGTATGATACTGCGGGGCCTCCCAGGGGCGTCTACCCCCCCCCCAAGTCATTGGAGCAACTTCCCCTTCCTCCTCTTCTTTCCCTTTCCCTTCCTGCCCCCCCCTAAAATGGCGGCACACACATGGACAGACCCCCATTTTTTGGATGGAGCATTTGCTCCAAGGTCTGCTCCATGGTGTAGACACCCCTGGTGCCTCTGCTTCTTCTTTGCCACTCCCGTCCTCTGATATCACCAGCCAGACCAACAGCGGCAGACAAAAGGAAAGCAGGACAATAGAAGAATGCACAACAATTAATCCTTATGTCATACAATGACATGATTACATCAAACTGATATATATATGTACGTAGGGCCTATGTATTTATGTATGTATGCTTGTATGCAGCAAGTGTGTGACCTATGTTTGTATGTATATAATATATATATATATGTATATATGGGTATGTTTATGTATGTAGATAGGTAGGTAGATAGGTAGATAGGTACCCATCTAACCATGTTTCAGATAGTGCTAGGATTGAAACCGGTAACAGAGCTAGGAGGTCACGAATTTCACCCAGCTTTGGCAGAAGGCTTCTAAAATTAATATGCATAACTGAGAAAAATGAGGAGGGAGAATTGGGACTTCAAGCTACCATTTGATATATTAGCAAAATAATTATGAAATATTAGTCAACTCAAAATACGCATTCACATGAAATGCATTTAGAAGTAGGCAGTAATTAAGAAAATACACAATGCGCTGTTTCACTAAAACAATAGGAGAAACTAATCATCATCTTAATGCACCAATCCAGTTGACTACAAGAAGATTTAATCAACTCTATACACGCATTCACATGAAACGCACTTAGATGTACGCAAATTAAGACAATACACAATGTGCAGTTTCACCAAAACAGAAGAAAATGACTGTTCATCTTAACGCACCAATCAAGTAAGGGGCCATCCATATATTACGTACACAAAAAACCGGGGAAATTGGACCCCCTCCCCTCTGTTCGCAAGCGTACTTTCTTCCACCACCCCCTGCGTACGTACGCTTGACGCAACCCCTTCCCCCCATACGCAAAATCGCCTAAATCCGACCCCCCCTTCCCCCTCCTAATTGCGTACGTAATATGTGGATGGCCCCTAAACCACAAGAAAACTCAATTCTACACACACATTCACATAAAATGCAATTAGATGTAGGCAATTAGGACAATATACAATGCATTCACATGAAATGCACTTGGATGTAGACAATTAAGATAATACACAATGCGCCGTTTCACTGAAACAGAAGAAAAAACTGCTCATCTTAATGAACCAATCCAGTAAACGATAAACCACAAGAGAAATCAACTCTATACACACATTCACATGAAATGCACTTAGATGTAGGTAATTATGATAATATACAATGTGCTGTTACACTTAAACAGGAGAACTAGTCATTTTAATACACCAATCCAGTTAATACAAGAGAAATCAACTCTATACATGCATTCACATGAAATGCACTTGGATGTAGGCAATTAGGATAATACACAATGTGCTGTTATACTCAAACATGAGAAGAAACTAATCATCTTAATGCATCAATCTAGTTAATTAAAAGAGAAATTAATCAACTCTATACATGCGTTCACAAGAGATGCACTTGTGTAATTAATTAGGCAATTAAGGAATACACAATGCGCTGTTTCACTGAAACAGTAGAATAAACAATCATCCTAATGCACCAATTCAGTAAATCACAACATAAATTAATCAACCCTATACACGCATTCACATGAAATGCACTTAGTATAACACACGATGCGCTGTTTCACTCAAACAGTAATTATCTAGAGCAGGTTCAATCGGATCATTGATTAGGTCAGATCAGGTTAAATCAGATCACAGATTTGATTTTTATCAGGTTCAATCATATAGATTCGATTATAGCAGATTCGATCAGATGATAGATTAGATTAGCGTTGACTGGATCACAGATTAGATTAGCTTTATAAAATGCTGAAGACTCAATGTCATAGCAACTTATTACTACATGTAGTGACTACTAAGTGCATAAGTGCTTTTACAGACTTTTAGTTATATTATCTTACGCTGTTTAACCCTTCGTCGGGCGTGGGGTCAAAAATGACCCCAGAGCGCATTTTCAAACTATGGTTCGATATCAAAAACTGAAATGGCTGCCGTGAATTTTCACGAGAATTATTGCATAGGTTGTCTCTACGTGTTCCAGTTGAGTATGCATGCGAATTTTAGATGGACAAAAAATAACACGACATTTATACACATAAGGTCATGGGGTCATTTTTGACCCCATAACTGATTATTGATGTTTCTTTCTCATTTGACAGTCTAAAGTTGCACAAAGCCCACAATTTTACTTCCTTATTTATTGTTACTCTTTACACAACGCTCAAGGTGCTATGATTCAAGGGCAGAGGCGCAACTTTGGTCTAAAAAGTGGGGGGTACCAGTTTTTTGCATATACGAAGCAAGGCCGAGACTGCAATCTCTGGGAAGGTACAATAATAAGATATTGACTGATGTTTTTCAAAAAGTGGGGTGTACGGTACCCCCAGTCCAAAAAGTGGGTAAGTGTACGGGTACCATCCTACCCCCACAAATTACGCCTATGATCCAGGGCCATTCCTGACAATTGGCGAAAGGCTCGCTCCATATCGAGGTCGGTGCAAAATCCGTACAATATTCGTGAAAGCCGGAAAAATACGGCATAAAGTTATGGATGTGCTGCGATGCTGAAACGAAGTACGTGTACAATGCCAGCATATATTGCAGAAAGAGAGCCCTGATGCAGCTTCAACCAATGATCTGGGAGGAAACATTGAACGTCAGCTCATACAACTTCTTGAATGTGGAGGTCGCAACATTACCACTGATAACTGTTGCACCTCGCTGGCCCTAGCTACAGATGTTCTGAAGATAAAGAAATCTACTTTGGTTGGTACTATTCGTACTAATCGAGTAGAGTTGCCCAAAAATTTGTTTCTCCCAGAAGACGCGAGATTGTACTCATCCCTAGTCGGGTTCAATGAGACCGGCGACTTGTTAATGCTTTCTTACAACTGTAAGAAAGACAAAGTGGTCATCGTCTTGTTGACTATGCCATCTCCAATGGAACTTTTAGCAAAACACCAAGGAAACTTCCAGAGGTTATCAACTTCTATAACAAGACCAAAGTAGTTGATGATGCTGGCCAGATGATAGAAACCTTCAGCACGAAGTTCTCAACCAGCCTTCGGCAGGCAGTGCCGTTCTGCAACCTGCTGGATTCCCGGCACTTCAGGCTTTCGTCCTTCATGAGAAATTGAATGTGGACAAAGCTCCAGTGAGAAAGCGTCATCAAGAAGGTGGGAAAAAGACCTTTGCCAAGAGATATAGGAACAGCGATGCAACTCATCATGGGCTGATTAGAGGATGACCGTTAGACGACACTATGGAACCTCCAAAGAAACGAGGTCGCTGCCAAGTTTCTGCCAGACAGACAAAAAAGCCACGGCTGTGTGCAAGGCATGTCATAAGAATGTGTCCACTGTCATAAAATTATCATCTGTCAGACATGACATTGTCTCTCTGCTGATTGATGAAATACTTTCCTAGGTTCATAGCAGTCTCCTATGTTCATTCTATAGCGTCATTTCATTGTACTGAGGGCACTATACATTAAGGTAAGAACAGTATTACAAGCCTATGTTTGTATGTGGCGTCATGACATCATGACGTGACGTCATGTCATGACACCACGTCATGACGTCACGTCATGACGTCATGTCATGAGAAAGCGTCATTATATTGTATTGAGGGTGCTGAACATTAGGGTAGAACAGCATTACAAGCCTATGTTTGGATGTGGCGTCAAACTTACTTACCCGGATTTTCTAACGGATTATGACTTTAAATACGATTCTGCTTAAATGTAAATGTAGGCCCTACGCGATTTTATATAGCGACCGTATATGGCCTCGACCCTGCTCATTTTTCAATGAATTGATCGGGTGATATCCTTTATCACCGCTGCCCGTTTGAATGTTTGCCACCACAGTATAAATAATTAATCAATTATTTATACTGTGGTGCCACGCCATTTAAGGTCCCCGTGTTGGGGCCGTGGTAGCCCAAGATTTAAATCTCTACTTAAAGCGACTATTGGTTAAAGGAGAGTTGACAGTGAATGCATGGGTGGTTGCAGTGTCAAAGTTGAGGGAATAGAGGGATCTGAAATTTTCTTGAGTTGGTCAGGCAGACCTATAAGACTTAGTATAAATTCAGTTTTTGACCGATTCACGCACAATTGATTTTATGTCACCCAGGACAAGATTTGAGTCAATGGAAAAGGAGAAGCTGTTTGGAGAGAAAGAGATGAAAAGTTGAGTGTCGTCACCATAATTATACGTGAAGACTAGTACCACAGGATAAATAATTATTCATACTGTCACAGTATAAATAATTACATGTGCTAGTACTTCAGTCAAAGATGTTGCTTTGCGTTTAGTGTTAATTGGGCTTCTTCTCTGGGTTGCCCTGTGCAAGATCTTCGTGGAATTCTTAACTCTTATCCACGTGTTTGGCAACTAACGATAACTGATAAAACCGGGTGGAAATATATTACTTGTCGGATTTCTACTTTTACGAAGTTTATTATAGTAAATATGAAAGATCAGGTAGACACAGTTTATGAAGTTTTCCGTTTGTAATTTTCTAATCTTTACTGGCCGTTGTTTCACTGTAAAATTTACAGCTAACTAAAGCATCTTGCTAGGTACACGTGACGATGCTTCGTTTGAGTAAAAAAATTGACTGAAAACAAGTAGATGAGCCCATTCGTACGTCTCAGAATTGTTTATCAACATTAAACTAGATCACAAATCTGTAGCGAAAACTTGGGTTCTAGAAAATTATTGTAATTGATTTTGGATTGACTTTGCGATATTGGGCGCGTTTTACACTTAGCCCAGGCCAGGGCCTACTATCCCCCCCTGTAAGCTGGAAGCAATCCCCCTTACTGTAAACCCTCCCCTATCTCCCCTCCCCTTCCTCCACTACACCCCACCCCTCCCCTCCAATCCCCTCCCACTTCCCTTGAAGTGGGGTCCTCCCCCAGAAAATTTGTTGATTTCTAAATTTCCACTCCCCTCCCATTCCCCACCCAATCCACTCCCTCTGCCTTCACCCCTCCTGTACATTCCCCTCTTCTCCCTTTGAAGTGGGGGTCTGGGGGTCTTCCCCCGGAAATTTTTTTAATTTCTACATTGCCGTAGGTGAGTTTTAGCGCATTTTTTGGAGCAAGAAAACTGGCTTTGGAAGACTAAACATTTTAGTTCAACTGAACTGTTGAATTAATTTCTGCAAGGCTCCCAGTGCACTGTAAAAATTTTATGGGACAAGCTGTAATAAATATGGCAAAAAATTTCAGTGATACAATTATTTTTGTGTAGTGCAGTGAAAGTTCATTCCCTGTTTGAAATATTCCTGAAAAATAATTGTCGGCTGGATAACACTGTAGTAGGCAGGCAGGGGCGTCTACACCATAGAAACCTACCTTGGAGCAAATGCTCCATCCAAGAAATGGGGGGGGGGAGATTTGTCAGTGTGTGTGCCACCATTTTAGGGGGGAAGGAACGGGGAGGGGGGAAGAAGAGGGGGGAAAAGACGTTGCTCCAATGACTAAGGGTATAGACGCCCCTGTAGGCAGGGATGGAGCCTTTTACCGCTGCTTTACACCAGAAATGTGCATTCATAATGCAATCTTTAAAATCCCCATATATTTGCTGAACGGTGTCCTATATTGCCCAATATTTTAACATGTGTCCCATATTTTGGAAATTTCTAAATCAACAGGATTGTGAATGCTTTTCTTCAATTTTTTAAATACTTTTTGCATCTTTCTTCAACAAAAAATAGCAGAACATAACGGCCATGCAATAGCTAAAGAAAACAAGTAATGATGATACACTATAACACTGCTTAGACACTGTACGGTAACCTCAGCAAATATTGCATGGCCAATAATACTGATACATCACAATACAATACTTTAAGAATCATTAGTAATTAGTCACTTTATTAGTCACTAATTATTATAAATTAGTGACTGTGCCAGGGGGGGGAAACTTTCCCCCCTGGCACAAATTGGAAGCAGTCTGATTCCTTCCCCCCCTACGTAGTAGGCCCTGGCCCAGGCTACTATAGGGTTTCGATTTTTTACAAATTTTCTGTTTGGCCCATCTGCAACCGATCACGTATAAGAAGTATGCCCAACCCAGATTTGCAGAGAATAGAACTCTGCAATTTCAGCGCAGCGATTTTCCAATGTATAAATAATAAATAAGTGATCAGACGTTGACATACGCTGCGTCATACGTACTGTTCATGTATGGCGAACCTATTCCAGTCTGGAAACGTTGGAAAACGGAATTTTTATGCAATCTGTGGACCTGCATGTTGATAGATGCAGACAAACAAAATAATTATGGATAAAGGTTTACGGTGGCATGGTCGCAATCTTGCACAAGGTAAACATTATGGCCGCCAGAATTGGGTAGAATAGTGTGCTATGAACTCTCAGCCTACCTCCGTTCAAGTAAGTAACGATAGATTACCCTCTCTTGTCCTAAACTGACCCACCTTAGCAGCTTCTCTGCCTTCTTCTATCCCTGGTCTTCTGATACCTGGACTTGGTTCTTCACTTGGCCAGTCGAAGTGAAATTATGCTGATCTATCAGCTGCTCATCTGCCTTGCTACAAGGATGAACAGTCATCTTGCAGATGAGCATCATCTGCCTTAGATCATTCCTGATTAGTGCTCTTGATGCGGTACTATATAAAAAAATGTATTATCAATTACAATTATTTCACAACCTAATTTACTGTTCTGACGTTCGTAGGCCACGTGCAAGATACAAATGTTGCAGTGCAAATGTTCAATTAAACAATTGTTTGAAAACTTTCCTGCCAACATCTATCACCTTGGCAAAGTTAATTAAAAACGTGATGATATTTTTATGAAGGTAATTAACGAGACTGAAGTTCTTGCTGAGACCGAAGCAAAGGTTCAGAAGAAGAAGACGACAAAACAAAATGGATGTGCTGTTGAAAAGAATGCTGATGATGCAAGCGAAGTACCAAAGGAAAAGAAATCAAAGAAATCGGAAAAGAAAGCTAATGGGCTACTGATGGCTGAAAATGGACAGAATCCTAACTTGACTGAGGAAAATGGCCAAAAGGAAAAGAAGGTAAAAAAGCGTAAAGCTTGCGATGACGAAAAGGAACCCAGTATTGAAAAAGTTACCGAAGACATCAGCAGTCAGAAGAAAAAGAAACTTAAGAAGGAAATTGAGAATGTAGAACCAAAAGTGGACGATGTTGAAATGGTTGAAGCCAATGGAACAGAACTGGAAAATGGCAAAGGAGATAAGAAGAAGAAAAAGTCACGTGAGGCCATGAATGGAACAGCAATCGACCAAGATGAAACTGAACCATCGGAGCAGTCCAAAGGTTCAAAAGGGAAGAAGAATGCCAAGAAAACTGAGCTGGTGAATGGAAGTAGCCCTGTGGCCAATGAGGAAGATGTTTCCGAAGTTCCTTGTGTAAAGAAAACTAAAAAAGTTAAAGCGGATCAAAAGCAGGAAGCAACAGAGGCAAGCGAATCTTCCCTCAAGAAGGAAAAGAAATCAAGTGATGACGTAACTGAGGACCACAAAGAAGAGGAAACAGTCGCTGAGCCAGGAGCTTTCTCTAACTTCAGAATCTCTCCAAGAATTGTTGAACTTCTAAAAGGTTTGCTTTAATACTGTTTCCATTGTAAAGAAATCTCTTGCTATTGTTAATCAGTTACAATCAGTGTGGGAACATAAATCGAAACACATCGCAGGATTATTATTTAAAGTGTAAACAATTCTAAATACTTAAAACACCTGAGAAAGATGAGCTGTCATGGCATTCCGCATAAGCTTATGTTTCTACACAGACAGTGGGCCATTGTGAAAGATGGTGAAGAAAAGATGGTGAATGTGCATATACCAACTTGGCTTGTAGCTATCTTCAACTGATGTCCTGAACATTGTTGCTAGAAAAGTTCCTGGATTATTATTATTTTTTGTACCTGAGGTTAGTGTGATCCCTCACGAAAAAATTATTCTAGGAGCTGTTAACTAGTATTGTTACTATTATTATTACTATTGTTATTATTTTTGCCCGAGGTAAAGAGGATCCCTCAGGGATTATTATTATTCCTAATGTACATCTTCAGAGGGTGTTTTGAGAATCTTTATTTGTTATAACTGTTACTTAGAATGCTTAATAAATGTTAAATTACACGAAGCTTGTGTCTGGATGGTTGCTTTGCAGCAAAGGGAATCACTGCGCTCTTTCCAGTTCAGACCAGTTCTTTTGACATCATTTATGATGGCTTTGACGTGATCGTACAAGCTCGTAAGCATTTTCATTTCCCTTCTCAGTTTAAATGAAGTTACTTTCTTGTGATTTTAAGTTGCTGATGCAGTGCTTTGTGAGGTTTAGAAAGGTGCTATACAAATGTTAAACACATACACACTTACGTGCATGCATACATACATACATGTATGCCTGCTGCTCAACTTCGTTGTGCTTGCCAGTGCTGTACCACAGTGTACACATGCTTAGCATCTGTTCCTGTATTTTGAAAAAGTTGGAAAATGTATTAGAGTAAAATATGTATTGTAATGCTGAAGAAGTTTTCAGTGTCGTGATCAGCTTGTTGAAATAAACCCAGAAGATGTGGGGTGGGCCTCATTAGTCACTGTAACGTGTAATTAACGTATTAAAAGCAGATTTAACGAGATAAATTTAACGGTGCCAACAATGATGCAGTCAGTTGATTAAGTTTTCATCAAAGCAGTGACATCGATTATCTAACTGGATGCAATTTTCATTTTAGGAACTGGATCTGGAAAGACGGTAAGTTTTTCTTACGTAGAAATCTAAGAATTACTTTATCGTATAGCCTTCAGTCTGTTTTTATCCCATTCTGTGCGGTGATTATGAATGCATTATCTTGTTACCACATATTTGCATTCTTATTGGTGGCCAGCGCGATGGGTCTTGCATGACTTGACCAGCAGCCTGCTACTAAATTTGTGAATTTGTATGGTTATGTTCATTTATTTTAAACGAATGTGGCTAATAAATTACTTGCTTACTTACCTACTTTATCCTGGAATTGGTTTTGGAATTTCCCTTAAATAGCATGTTTATATTTGAATAATGCATTCGTTATGGACATTTTAGTATTGCATGTGGATCAGTTTGTATCACAAATAAGTTGTTAAATTAATTCTTAGTATTATTACGCATTTATTAAGTGCCGGGTCGGTATCTAATGGCCAAGCATCAAGAGATGGTGTGACAGTGTAATTATTGTGTGAATATAATTTTTGCTAATGTCACAATATTTTTGTGACATGTAGAATAATTCGTAATGTGAAGAATAGCAGTAGTTACTGTTTGCTTTGGCTTTCTGATTTTTAAAATTAAAAGTTATTTGTTTGTGTGTTTTGAAAATTGCCAGCTCTCATTTGCCCTTCCACTGATAGAAAAACTCATGCAGAAAAATATATCAAAAGCAGCTCGCAGGCCTCCTCAGGTGAGCCAGAAGGTTTTTTATAGAAGTGCTTTGGGATGATTAACTTCGTGATATATTGGATGTAACAAAACTGCGTAACCTGTGTGGTTTAAATATCTCCATTTACCTATTTAAGGAACATCTCTGTCATTGTTTGGTGGTGAAGTTTACCAATGATTATGATAGTACACTTACTACAGTAGAAAATATGCTCAAAGAGTGTGTAAATTAACATTGAAGTACAGCACAGTGCAACTGTATTTGATATTCCCTCCTTCCAAAGTTCAGAAGTGCACACATGACCATACGACAGAACGTCGATGGCGCTGAGCATGTGTGAGTGAAGGACTTGCTCAAGGTTTATATACAGTACTTTACTGCCCCAGATGAGGCTCAAACCTGAACTCTTCGCGTTACAGGTGGGCGGTCTATCCATTTGGCTACCATAACCACAAAGTAAGTGGTTGCACATAACTTGTTTAGATAACGTTGGTAGTTGTACAGATGGTGGTGGATAAAACTTCATCTCTATGTGTTATGGTAATTGCAAATTTATATAGTGCCACTTCAAGCGAGACTCATGGAGGGCGCTCCTGACCTTACACAATGAAAACCACAATCGAGCAAAATGGTCTTCTAGCATTTACGGCAAATCGTCAAAGAGAGCTCGGTTTAAGTTCTACAGTGATGCAGGCACATAATATGACGTATATTTTTAGGTTCTGGTGATGGCACCGACAAGAGAACTGGCCAAACAGGTGGCTGACGCGTTCTCTGATGTTGCGGGTAGTCTGTCCGTTTTGTGTGTGTACGGTGGAACCCCCATTGGACCACAAGGTAACGTGTTCAGCATAATCTGCTGTATGTTGTACTGGTAAATAATTTCACTTAGAAGGAGCCACTCCTGATGAGTAAAGAAGTTGGTTTGAAAGGACTGCCCTGTAAGAAAAACATACTTAAGCTTCGGTTTGTGAGTATGCTAATTGCTGCATTACTAAATTCATTGCATTTCTTGAGGTTCCGATTTACTGCTGCAGTTCGTAAATACGCTATATAATTAGACCCATTCTGTATTTTGATTTGTGCACATGGCTTGTTTTAAGAATGATAAATTTTACTGTCATTGCATACAAATAGAAATGACTTTTTATTACTTTGTTTCTAAGTTTTAAATGGTATTACATGTACTTATTCATTGCCTGTGCATTTGGCTTGAGAGAAATGTTGCTGTTGTATTTGAATTACGATTGGCCATGTCATGGCTAAAGAGAGGCAGGACACGTGAAGTAGTTGGTGATCTAATCGATCGTCTGTTTGAGGCTACTTAGTTGGCTCCTTTGGCAAGTTTGTGTGTGCATGACTGCTTCTGTCACAGAGCGGTTTGATTTACTACTGGCATAGACAGGGATGTGGGTTGTGTAAGTGGTTAGTGTGCTGGACTGTCAATATAGAGGTCAGGGTTTCAAATCCCCGCCAGGTCAGAAATTTGGTTCAAGATTTCTGTTCCACCTGCATCCCTAGCCAACTCAGCTATATTGAGTACACTAACCATACACTGTTGGTGGGGAGAGACAGCGGGGGAGAGGACTGGCCACTTGCCCTCATGTGCCGAGGCTAAGATAATGAAGTCACTAACACTTCATACTCATGGCCGAGCTCAGGGGACTGCTCTTCTAGATGGGAACCTTCACTGCACTTACCCAATGGCAAGTATCTTCCCATGGGATGTGGTAGACATTTATACATTCCAGATAGAGTACATAATCTACGAATAATCTAAATATTTACCTGTAATGTTTACATTTTTGGTTGTCCTTAAGGTAAACCTCTTGTTTTCTTTTCCAACAGATCGTGACATTCGATCTGGGGTGGACATTTTGATCGGAACGCCTGGAAGGATCCAGGATCTCATTAACCGCGGAACTCTCGATCTGTCGCAGTTAAGCCACGTCGTTCTCGACGAGGTTGATCGAATGTTGGACATGGGATTTGCAGACAGTGTGGACGAAATTCTACAGCAGAGATATACCGAGGGTGCGTTTCATGGTTTCATCTGTTTGTTTTCCTAGGGATAGAAATCTACAGAGTAACACTGGAACTTCCTGACTTCTTTCAAACAACTTCCAAAGCCAAAACACAGCTGTAATATAACTCTTAAAATAAATTTATTAACAATATGCTTAGTCTTTTGGTGAGTGCAGCATAATGTAAATGCGTCCATTCTTTCGAAAGTTTCTTCAGTTTTATTGAATGTAAATAGTTCTGCTCTGACGTTTTGAATAAAACAGCCATTCATGTAAAAGCAGTAGGAGTTTAACACTTCAACAACGAGCATGTACTAAAATGTATGAAAACTAATCCCTCTTATTGTTTTTAAAGGGTTAAATGCCATTTGATTGTGTAACATAACTTATTCTCTGTGTTTCAGGAGATTGCGAATCAAACCCGCAGACTCTTCTTTTCTCGGCCACCCTGCCCCACTGGATTCACCAGACAGCCAGCAAATATCTTCGATCAGACCGCCAGCACGTCGACCTTGTTGGTGACGACAAAATGAAAACGTCCAAAACTGTCCAGGTAGGCTTTCCTCCTTGTTCAGTTTACTAATTACTTGTTGCTATGATATTTTTAATAGAATCATCATATGTAGCAACATTCAATCAATCAATCAATCAATTTTATTTTCCTGTAACCAACATCTGACAATTATGGCAGTACCATGTAAACTACGTGTAGGGCTATCAGGAGGAAGAGCCAGAAGGGATCAATGATCCTGCTACCTAGGGTCACCTATGGTAGTAAATAAAAAAGTAATATTACATGACAGCCAGTTAACATTCAATGACAGGTATTAAACACAGACCAGAGATAAACTTAAATAACTAACTTAACTAAACACCCATAATACTGGATAACAATGGTTCAATAGCCTTGTTCTATCAGGTAATGTCGTAATTTATTTTTAAAGATTTGTAAGCCCGGTGATTGACGTATCAATAATAATCAATATTAACATTAAGATAATAGCTTGCAAATGCTTAGCTGTGACAATGTCCATTCTTTAACACTAATGACGAGCTGCATTGGTTTGCCAGTCGCTTTTTGTACACTCTTGTCGTTAAAGTGTTAGCAGACTGAATGGTAGGTAATGCTTGGTGTTAATCGCTGCACTCAAGGTCCAATCATTGCTGTACCAGAAACCTGACTTTAGAGCTGAATGATACCATTGTCCTAACACCTTGCCCAATTCCTGTGGTTCTGAAAATAAAACAATTCTTATACGATCAAAGTTATGGGGCAGCTATCCGTCTGAATTGTCCTCCTGCATCTCAGTATTTAAGCAGACTGAAGGCTTTAGACATGTTTTGAATGTATGCAAAGAATGATCAAACAGAAAATAACACGGAGAAAGTTGGACAATGTGCCTGAATCTGAAAATTGGTGATAGTTTGTATTGTATTGTCAAGTATTGGATTGTATTGTCAAGTATTGTCTTGTCAAGTTTTGTATTTTCAAGCATTTTATTGTCAAGTATTGTATTGTTAAGTGCCCATTGTAGCATAAGTCACCAGTGTATTGTTACTTGATCAAGTGTATTGTCTTAGAAAGTTGCTGTAGTGCAGGCCTGCGTGGTTGTTTATGTTTTCAGCACTTGGCCATCCGATGCAGCTACTACGATCGTGCTTCTACGATTGGTGCTGTGCTGCAAGTGTACAGCGGTAGCCAGGGTCGTGCAATGGTCTTCTGTGAGACAAAGCGTGATGCGGACGAACTGGCCCTGAGTCAAGACATCAAGCAGGAGACACATGTCATCCACGGAGACGTTCCACAGGAGAAACGCGAAATGGTGCTCAAGGTGGGTCAGGATTTTTGCCATCTGTTCAGTTCATTCAGAGAAAATATCATGAAATACTGAGAGAATTATTTCGGGCAGTAAAACCAAGACACCTAGCAGAAAAAGATTAAGTATGCCAAGTATTGTTAAGGCATTAAGCCAATAGAAAGATGATTTGCAATACTATTCATAAGATACTAAGAGGTCTATGCTTCTGAGAGGTATTGTATTGTATTTTTCGTTTATTAATCCAGAATGACAAGACTGCATCTGGTTACAGAGAGTACAACTAGGAAACAATGAATGAGCTAGTTATGGTTTGGATTTAAGGTGCTAAGGTGTTTTGAAGTAACTGCTGATGATTTAACACTTCAACACATTAATGTTACTGCCTTTAACAAACTATGGAAGCTGGGTTCCTACTAGTGGAACATTGGTGCTCCTTTTGCGATCACCGTTTGATACACATTCGTCAGTGTGCCTTGTAACATGTAATTGCACTTGGAAAAAAATAAACGGTTTTGACTTTTGAATTTGAATATAAATGTTTTCTTACTTTACCTTATGATAAGACTGATGCTACCAAAACCTTTATGTTACTCTTCTTACACGATAATTCAGAGTGCAAAGAGAAGTCCTTAAAGCTATTATTCATGCTGATCGCTTTTAGGTAAATTGCAGAAATTGTAAAGCTGAACACTTTACAATGAAACCTTCAAAAGTCAACTAAGGCTGCAAAATAGATGAGGTCCACATGAAATAACAACTCAATGTTTTCATGTAGGAATTGTTTCTGGTTTTGTGACTAGGGTTTCCGTGACGGTCGGTACAGATGTTTAATTGCGACAGACGTTGCTGCTAGAGGTCTGGACATTCCAGAAGTAGATCTGGTCATACAGTGTAATCCTCCAAAGGTATGTAACATAACATCCATGCCATCTGTCCGCTATCAACGGGAATCCATTGGCTGGTTCCACATGTGCGTGGGCCACCACTGGCAACTCTTCCAGCGTACTGTGCATTGTTTTTCCAACTGATTGAATATTTTCATTCATACCAACAGTGAACATCATATAGGCTAGCACAGATCTGGTTTGCCCTTTGAACAGCACTATAAAGATGTCCAATTACATTACATATGTGTATGTTTAGTTTTTGATAAACAGTGAAAACCAGCTTTGGGAGTCATATCAAGTGCCATATTTTAACCAGGTCATGCTATGATGAGATCAGTCTTGAAGCTGGATAAAAATTCTTTTTTACGTATACCACTGATCACTGTTTCAAATTCTGTTCAGTAGTAATGCGTGTACTGAGAAAAGTCGGTAATAAATTCATGTATTTAAATGGGGTTTGATGTGACGTTTAGGAGAAGTCCAGTGTTGTATCTGAGTTTGGTTGTTGTTTGGTAGGATGTGGAGTCGTACATTCACAGATCGGGCAGAACCGGAAGAGCGGGTCGTGAAGGAACTTGTGTCTTATTCTACAAACCTAATGAGGAATACGGGGTTTATGACGTAGAAAGGAGAGCGGTATGTACATATCACGTTACAGATCAAATATGAGACAATAAATATTTGTAAATATCGAAACATTCTAATTGTACTTATGCTTTCTAACGCTCGTGGGCTCTAGATAGTATTTCACCAGATGATGTTTGGCAGGCTAAAACTTCTTTATATTACTGTGTTATGTAACAAAATTACTGCAGAGTCCAATAACTGAGCTTAAAATACTTTTACTAACTATTATATTTTATTTAGCTGATCATTTTTAAAGGTAAAGTTGAGTCATTTAATTGTTATGTGCCTTGTGAGCTGAAGCTTCAGAGGTAGACACTAATTTCTGAAGCGCCACGAGTCTAGTAACCAAGTAGCTTTTTGTGGCTGACTGCCATATGCAAATGAAACTGTGGTGCATTTGTGATCAGCTCCTACATCTTTAACCAGAAACATTGATTGAGCACTTATTCCAATGTGACGGTTAGTATGTAAGACAACTGTTTTCAATTTTTTTTTATCTGAAAACCCCTGTTGTCGTTTTAATGCATCTCTGTTATATGAATTCTTTAGGGAATCAAATTCAAGAAAGTTGGGCCACCAACTCCAAGTGACATCATAAGCGCATCAGCGCAATATGCTGCCAGGTATTTCTACAATTTTCTGCCTAGCGATCGTTCACAACTTTCACAGTGTTTTGACGTAAAACAATTTATTAAATGAATTTTTTACTTTTCAACACTTATTTATGTAAGATCTCAAAACGTATTCCCACTTCAGATTATACTTATACTTATGAATTTCCAGAATGAGTGAATACTTATAGCAGTAAAAATTTCTTCCATTTAACATTTTGACAAAGTGAACAGTTTGGTACTGTGCTTGTTTAACTTTAGCCATTAATTATCGTTGCTTTAAGAGCGATTCTATAGACAATCTTCTGTAAATGGTTTACTGTAGATCACTCGCCAGCATTTCTGCGCAGACTGCAGAACACTTCAAGCCTTTGGCTGAGAGCCTGTTGAAAGAACACGACACTATCAGTTTAATTGCGGCAGCTCTCGCTCTCATTTCAGGCAACACTGATCTGAAGCCAAGATCTCTTCTTTCATCACGCGAGGTAGCAACTGACCGTAATTGTTGTTATTATTATTTCTGTTACTCATTTATTAAGCACCACTGTCTGATGACCAAGCATCGATCTATGACACTGAGCAATTGTGAGTGAAGGACTTGCTCAAGGTCCCGACACATTTACCGTCTCAGGGGAGGAGGATTGAACCCATATTCTGCGTCACTGGGCTGTGCTCTAACCAGTCGACTACCATGTCCTCAGATCGTTTTATTTGCCTTTGGTATTTCTATAATTCTTTTTGCAACAGATGTTGATTTTTGAATAGCCTTTGGAAAGTAAACAAAGCTTTCAAGAGTTTCTTGCTTGATTGTGGTAGAAATTTCTAGGCTTAATTCGTCGTACATTGTTATCTCCAAACGTCTAAAATGCCACTCAAAGGTCACGCACAGGGCACCACCCTTTTCACGAGCGCTGTTTTGAATACACATTGACGGTGCTGTTTTGAATACATATTGATGTTGGCTTGAATCTCCTTGGGTTGCCATTTAATTACTATAATTATCATTTAGTTTCAAGTGATTTCGACACACTTGTTTGAAGTTTTTCTTGTTTTGTTTGTTCTTAGTGTATTCTAGTCATCTCTTCCCAGCCTGTTGAACTGCTTTAGACTTAGCTGATTAGAATGCTGCTTTCTGAAAGTGTGTCTAGATGCTCTCCATTACGATGATTTCTACTTATTTGATTTGAACAGAGTTATTTAATATTATTCAAGTGAAACGGAGCTTCATAATACATGTTTATTCGTTGTGATTTTTGCAGGGTTTCACCGCTTTTCTTTTCCGGACAAACTCCGAAATGCGACAGTTGGGATACGCCTGGCGAGCGTTGGAACGCTGTATTTCACATGAACTGAAGGAAAAGATCACAAGAATGCACTTCTGTGCAGACAAAAAGGTGTGTAATCAGGACTTAGTTTTGCAACAAGTTACATGGGAAAGCAGTGAAGGCAAACATTTAAAAAAAAATTTTAATAGAACTGCTTACTAAGAAGATTATTTGCTGTTGCCTCTACTTTATTGACCAATTTGGTAATTTGTGTGTTCTTGAAAGTGAGGCTGTATGATTTGCAAGCTTTTTATACCACTTTTAAATTGTTTGAAAGCTAACCACATAGGCGTAAATTTGTGGGGATACGAGGGTTACCCATACCCCAATTTTTTGGACTGGGGTACCGTACCCCCTTTTTGAACAATGCCAATCAATATTTCATTATTGTGCCTTCCCAGAGATCACAGTCTCCGCCTTGCTCCGTGTGTGTAAGAAAGTGGTACCACCACTTTTTAGACCAAAGTTACACCCCTGGATAACCATCAGTGTTTTCTTCTGTTTGTAGGGATGTGTTTTTGATGTGCCATCTGAAAATGAACAAGAAATGGAGGAAAACTGGCAGGATGGGAAATTCGACACCCTGACCAAAGCGACAGAGCTTCCAGAATTGGCTCCACAGGATTTCTCGTCAGATCGTAGCAGCGGTGGATCCGGAGGATTTGCGGGTCGCGGTAACAACTCCTTCCGTGGGCGAAACGGACAGTCAAGAAATTTTGGCAACAATGGCCGGTTCAGGAGTGCCAGCAATCATCGGAACTGATGAGCTGTAGTTGAAGTACTCTAGGGAATTGCAATTATGCATTTACTTAGGACAAAGTTTGTTTGATATCCATACTATATAATGGTTCTTGTATTTATGAAATAAAAACTTTAGTTTTGAAGTTCTGTTTTTAAAAGAGGTTTCATCAAGGCAAGTGGGAAATTACTTGCATTTTAAATGCTACGATGTGATACTAATTTGGTGATTTGACACTCTGTGCATGTGTATACCGCATGAAGATGTTAGTGGATGTGTCCTGCGCATTCGTTTTTCCAGATTCCAGTTAAATAGTTGTTAGTTTGAAGTTTTGTTGAATCATTTTCAATCTGGGATTGAATTCCAGAGCACCACTGGGCAACAGCAGCCGGTTTTCAAGCCTTACATGATTGTGTCTACAATTAAAACTATTTAATACAAAAATAAACTGCCCATTTGTGTATCTTGGTCAAGTCCAGCTGGACATTGCAAACAGAAACTGCCAAAGTAGGAATGAAATACCACCATTTCCTGATGCCAGCCATTTGGTAGTTATGGGTACAAATAAATGATTTCCAGTCATTTGTCAAATCAAAGTGCTGGCCACCAACCCTTGTGGTTTAGTAAATGAGTATATCAATAATCGCCCAAAATGGCCAAGCTATGGGAGCCAGCTTTAATTCACAGTCACTGAGAACAAATCTACGAAGCAGGTTTTGTCAGGTGCGATTCCAAGTCCAGATTACATCTGTTCCTGATCTCAGATCTCGAAAATGTAAGCACTTGCTGCTCACGATTACATTTCGGCTGCAATCATTCATGCCATATAACTGCACACGTAATGCTTCAGTAAACAACAGTTGTCTGTGATAACAAAATCTTTATGAATGAACAAAAAGATATAACTCTAGTTACAAAACCCAACAGTTTTATTTTTAAAAACTTTTACGAACACCTAAACAGTGAACACCACTTAAACTGGCCAAGCTTTTATTTTACTCAGAGTGAGGAGATTCTGCCATTGATAGCCAAGCTCATTGTGACCGACTTGGTTAAGTCTCAAAGGATTCGCTGTCTGTCCCAGCAAGTTCAAGAGTTTCTTGTTTCAGAAAGTAGAGTTTCCGTTGAAAACGATTGGTCGACAGTCAAATGTGCGTAAATTAACGAGAACACATGTTGAGCTTTCACAGAACTTAGGAACAGCCAGAAGGAGAATTTTCTGCCCATCGGCTCCTTTGTACAACTTGTTCTGAAAAGAAGGAGCATTTCCAGAAAAATAGATATGTGGACACGCATCCAGGATGAACGGATCAGTATCCGCATACGGATAGCAGCCGAGGGTGTCGGGAGCGGTTGGCGCCATGTGTCCGACCGCCAGTGTCTTTTCAAGAATTTCCAGATGGTCTTCCAGCGAGCTGAACCTGTAGATGTCCTGAACTGGTTGTCCGGACGAACCAAGGATTCGGACGTTGTCCAGGCTGAAGTCGAAGGGGTTCGTGACGCAGTGCAGCGTCTCCAGACTGCTGGCTCGAGGGAACATGCAACGGTGCAGCGGTTGCTGAGGTAGGGTGTAGGTCGTGGGGTCAAACTCTCCTGGCATCAGACTGACCTCCATGCAAGAACACAGCTGCAGCAGAGTGTCGTCGAGCGCAGCCATTGCCTTTTTCGTTCCTACCGTCGACTTTTTTGACAAGTACTTCGCTCGATTCGCCTGTTCCTTATCCTGAGTCAAATGGCTGAGAGAATTTCCTGCTATAACGACTCGCACGACTTTAGCCATCCAACGCTGTGTCTGCTCGTCGCCGAGCTGACCAGTGAGCAGATCAACGAGCAGTTGCAGGCGCAGATTATCCACGGAAGTGTCTGCAATTTCAAGTCCAGAAAGGAAGATGATGTACTTGTCTTCAATGAGAACCGGTCGTGAGACCTGCTGAGGAACTGCCTGGAACATCATTTCATCGACGTGAAACTTACCGGGACAATCGCTTCGTTCCTGGCCTCGCACTGCGACAACTATACCCGTCACTTCCACCTGCGCATCCAAACTTCCGGTCAGGACAATACGTTGAAGCTCATCTTCGAGAATCAGTTGATCAGTCGCATCCGTGTACTTGGTCCTGACAGGCTGTGGCAGAAGGTTGTGTTCCTCGCCGATCTCCTTGAGGATGCTCGGCTTCAGCGTCATCTGTTTGAAAAGCGTGCCGATCAGAATGCACGGCTCGTCCGAAACGAGCTCCGACAGTTTCTTGACGGGAACGTGTCTGCCCCATTTCGCAGTGGCAGCCCCTTGCACTTTGGCTCTCATCGTCCACAAGCGAGACGCATAGATGTGGGCATACTGGCGCTTGAACTGTTTCTCTTTCAGCTCGAATCTCTCGCTGGTGTTAATGTATTTCGCTTCACAGCGGGTTAAACTCAACAAATCCATTTGCTGTTCCTAAAAAATGAAAAACAAGCAAATTCAACAAGTTTTGTTCACCACAGTCTTCCAGACAGCCCTGGTTGTAACTGTAATCTGACATCTGAGGAAGGGGGATAGAGTACTGGTAAAACTCATGGCCAGGACAGCAGCAGTACGCAGTTCGATTCCCGCAACCCCCTCGGGCGGGCGCCTTGCATGGCTGCCATAACGTGTGTTTAGTTAAGATATTGATAATTGTACTGTCATGTCTCAATGTAATCTTACTGCGTTTGTCGGTTTGAATTACTAAAAAAAAAGATTATTATTATTATTTAAAACTCAATCGTGTTCTGATCCTTTCCGCCATGCAAGTCCAGTAGCTTTCGGTCAACATTTGCATCCCTCAAGCTCTATTTACTGCAGTCAATGTGATTTTACATAGTTTCATATCTTGCGGAACTCGTGTGAACTGCCTGAAAATGCGGGTCACGACGGAACTGGTAGGCTTCCCGCGGTATGATCAGTCCAACGAAAACCCACATTTACTAAATCACATTTGCAAATACCAAGCGGATATAAAACTAGGAAAACACTGAAATTTTACTTCAGCTGCTGTGAGACGACGTCTTTCAGTGAATCGACACAATGCGTGATTTGTAGAAAACTACCATGAAAATGTTGATGTATTTGCCGCCATTACTACTTCGTCGGTCGCCCAAAGTAGCCCCAGTCTCCAAGTCAATCCCCGTTAAAACAGCTACATTAAACTGTGTGCTGAAAATCTTTTCTATCCATCAAAGGCCTAAAGACGATGCAACTCGAGCAATAAAAGCTAAATATATCCGGAAAATATATGCCCAGGGTTTGCTTTACTAAAATGTAATGTTATGGTTTTCCAGACTTATAAATCGTAGTCATAGGCTTAATTATTTATTACCAAAAGCTTTGTCAGAGATACTCGCTCATTCACTCATTCACTTATTCTTAAGCAAACCCACAAGTGCTAGAATCATAATTTCAATGTCGTGTCAATGCAAGGCTAAAATTTGAAAGATGCCAATAAGCCAGGCCTATACTTCCCGACGGGTTCACAATATCTCCTTATTATAAATCCTCTGTACACCTCGTCGGCATGCTATTATTTTATGTGTCAGCACCTCCATAATATAATGCAGTTCAGACAACAATGTGTTAAAAATAAATGTCCAATCAATTTTGTATGATACTTAATTTTCTTCGCATTTCATGTATCGACTATAATTATTGAGTATAGATTCTAGAATCATAATTTCGTAATCGTTTGTGTCATAAGCAAATTGACACTCGTATTGAAATCCTTCACTTGTTCGCCAAAATATCAGAAAAGTTATTCAAATTATTGTCAAGCACGGCAAAATTAAAGCGCCAAAGAAATAATTCTAATCGATTTTGGTCATGAAGCATTGCCAAGTGAGACTTTCTGACATGTTAGACGTTGCTATGGATACAGGAAGCCGCTTGGAAACTGATTAGTTTAACAGTTGTTCGCGTCGAGAGTGTGTGTCCGCAATTTTCGCATCCGCAAGGTTTGGATTTTTTAAAACAATCGACATGACGGAGGAAGGTGGAGAAAAGAAGGAAATCGAAAGCAAGCGTCATACTTACGCACTACTTCGAGTGAGTTTCCATTGCTGTATTATTACTGCTTACTAGCATTCAGACATACGAGGCGACAGGCGTCGATCCAATATGGCTAGGGAGATGACCCCTTAATACTTAGGTTTGGAAACACACATGATTATGATACCAATAGTTCTCGAAGTTTCCTGACTGTCTTAAGGGTCAGTAATTGCTAAGGACATGTCAGCTTCAGCCTTCAGTTGATCGAGGTAAGCCTCTGAACATTTCGTGAATCATAGTAAACAAGACTTTGTCATTAGCCTGCGTATCTAATCCAAGCTAATGACTTCTATAATGCCATTATCATAATACAAGGCATGAGTTGATAGTTGCTTGGAGTGATATTGCAGTAAAAAACGTGATCCATTGGAGTGGCCACGTCAAAAGTGGGGAGGGGGATAGAGTGATGGTAACACTCATGGCCAGGAGAGCATTAGATTCGCGGTTCGATACCCGTAGCCCCCCTCTAGGGCGGCGCCTTGCATGGCTGCCAAACCGTGCGTTTAGTTAAGATATTGATTGTACTTTCATGTTTCAATGTAATCTTACTGCGTACTTGTCAGTTTGAATTAATAAAGAAAATTATTATTATTATTAGAAGGTGTTTAACAGCAAAGTCTTTGTAAATAAAGTATAGGTTTTCACATAATTATATTGTACTTACAGATCTTTGAACTGTAAGCATTTGGTTGATGTTCATCTAGCAATCTGATATGACGGAAGAGATGAAAACAGAGACGATGGAACTGTGTGTCACGGCTTGTGAAAAATTCTCAACAAATTACGAGGTATGCGTCAGTCTCGGCCTCTGCCGCGTGCCCCGGTTCAAACATTGTAATGATTGTTTACATGCTTCTGTTGTACCAAATGTGTAAGGCATTTAATTAACACATCATAAGCGGTTGTTCCCATTGGTGCAAAACAATAAATCATTCATGTCGCTGTATGGCTGCCTCGATTTTTTTCCCCTCTTCCTTCAGGTCCGCTATTGGCAGACACTATTGCTTTAGTACTCAGTCTCAGACACACCTGTTCTAATTGTAAACTCCCATTTATAAAGCATAATTTCAGGAAGAGATCTCCAGAAGCAGCCACTGGTTCTTAAAGCAGTAAGCTCATCAAATGTTTTCCACAAATCTAAACAAATTCTTTAGGTATATTTTATCTGTAGTTTCATTTCTTGTAACGAAGTATAGTAGTAGGTTTTTTGTTAGAAGACTATATTATATGTTCCACGTGATTTCTTGTGACATTATCCTAGGAAGTGGCAGAGTGTAGATTTAATAAAACTTTAATATGCCACAATACATTTCTAGCCTTGTATGCTACGTGAGAACTTATCTGCAGTGATTAACTATGGTAACCTTAAGTAATCGTTGTACTGACTGAAGAATTTCTCTTAAGAGGTGATACTGTGCAAATAGCTCCTGTAGGCTTGAAAAGCTTAGTTATAAACGTTCCTCTGTTGCAAACTGGTACATGTTCAGCCTTCAGCCTACTCCCTGGTTTAACTGAGTAATAAATTCTGTGAAACTGAGTTTTAAATTCAGGGTAAGGTAATGTTCAGCCACGTGTCACAAACCACACCTATCAAATACCAGCAGTGCCTTTATTATGGTTCGTACAAGATCTGACAAAAAACAAAACAAAAGTAAACACATTAGCACCTGTTCTGGAAGATGCAATTAAGCTCAAAGTGTTTCTAATACACCAGTTTAGTTGTTTGATTGACATTGCAGTTAGCATCGAAAATGCTCAAGGAATCGCTGGATAAGAAGTTTGGAGGTCACTGGAACGTAGTCATCGGCGAGAGTTTCGGGAATTCCATCGGGTATCACCAGAAAGGCCTCTTGTACATGTTCTTTGGTGGAAACCTGATAATACTCGTTTGGAAGAACACTTAAACCAATCAAGTGATTGATGACAGTTCTTTAGAACAGCGGTTCCCAAACTTCTCTGGGTCGCGACCCACTTGTGAATATCTCGGCAGTCTCGGTACCCACTATGTAAAATTAAGCATTGTGTACTGAAATTTACTTCGTAAATTGGCATCGAAATATGCGGATTTATGCACAGAGCATAGAAATTTAAAGCATTAAAAGGAAACTTAGGAAAAAAAACAGTTTACAATTCATTGCAATCCAGCTAGTTATAGCCCAATCATAGCCAAATGTTGTTGGTGCAAAAAAAATAAATGTTTCTCGAAAAAATTTGGCGACCCACTTGCCAGAGTTTCGCGACCCACTTTTGGGTCGCGACCCACAGTTTGGGAAACTCTACTTTAGAAGTCCGACTTAAACGTTTTTTTCGGACTGAATGCTATGAGTAACCATTTTAATTTAACATTTGCCCTAAAATTCTGTTAACTAACAGACTAGAAATTCAGCAGTCTTCTTTGATTTGGCTGTGGATTGTAGAGGAAATGCAGACAAAACATTTATAAACTGCATTCAGATTACTATTACAATAGAGATCTGTAAAGCGCAAGTTAATACATGTATAGCTAAATATAGATACACTGCAAATGTGCACAGAGTGCAAGGGGTTTTTGCGTTTAATAGTTTGTACAATTACGTGCACAGTCATTTGTAACTGGGGATAACTAGAAGCATCCAACATCAATGAGAAGAAATGTGTATTCCCCCTCTGATTTGACGTAGCACTCGTGAATAGGCTGGTGCCTTGCGCTTGGCCTTCGAGTGGCGCTTTAGAAGTTTGGAGAATACAATTATTCAAAGCAAACGAAAACTAAAAGAAATCTAGGGTTGCAACACTGCACTCAATAATTACTTGCAATGTCACACAGATGCTTCTACAAGCTGCAGTTTTTTTACTTGAGATTAAATTACTACTTGGATTTGCAGTTACATCTAAATACATGTTATGTTCGGTAAGGGTAAAGAGCTTATTTAACACTGAAAACTCCAAACTTTCAGTAAAGTTGTACAAAGAAACCACAGGAGGGTTCTGCAAGAAAATGCAAGATACAGGGATGATGCCTAACCGAGATATTGGGCTGCAAATGCATCTGACAAAATGCCAGAGAAGGGGCAACTGAATGCCACAAAGGAGATCTTAACATTTTGTTATCAACAGTCCTTATCTATCAGGTATTGTGGTGCATACAACTTCAACACCAGAGGACAAGCCACTGATCCCATGTGCAGTTATGACACAGAGCAGACTGTGGTGCATATTGTCGATGTCTACACACAGGCTCGTTTCAATGGTGGACTACTGGCTATTCATCACAACGACGATAACCCTTGCAACTGGCTGAGCAGTGGCACGAACTTGCAACTGGTTAGGCATGAACTAGAAGAGTCTGATCAGTTGTTCTGCATTATTTATATTTATGTAACGATTTGTCCATCTAGTGATTTTATCAGTGGCTCCCTCTCAGAAAAGTCCCTCAGTTCTTTTCATTGCTTGCACAAAAACTGATCAATTCTCAATGTACACAACAACAAAGCTACTCAAGCAAATTACACAAGTTTCATCGAAGCGATTTTATTTAACACCTTGAATAACACAAAATGAATTTCGTACCAGATTAATACTAAAACCGTTTAATCAGGCAACAGAATAAAATGCTGAACTCCTCTGAACGTTTGCCAATGACTGGAAGAGCTCTGTTTGTTTATTATCAAAAGAAAAACAACGCATACAGTAGTTTCATTCGCTGATGGCATTTCGTTGCACTGTGCACTGAAGAAGGCAGGGCTCCAGAGAGTGATCGTAGGTGATTAGGGCAACCAGAGAGTGATCACAGGTGATTAGGGCAACCAGAGAGTGATCGCAGGTGATTAGAGCAGCCAGACAAACCAAAAGATTAACAGGTATACATGTATTGATATTGTATTGCAAAGAAAATCGTAAAGGCAAAGCAGAATCATGTCATTTGGTTGTGGTTGAACGAAGAAGATCAATCAAAACAATGATTGCGGTTGAACGAAGAAGTTCGATCAGAACATTGGCTGTGGTTGAACGAAGAAGTTCAATCACAACAGTGGTTGAACGAAGTTCAATCAGAACAATGATTTTCGTTGAACGAAGAAGCTTGATCAGAACAATGATTGTGGTTCAATGAATGAAGAAGTTCAATCAGAACAGTAGTAGTTGAACGAAGAAATTCAATCACAACAATGATTGTGGTTGAACGAAGAAGTTCGATCAGAACACTGGTTGCAGTTCACTGAAGAAGTTCAATCAGAACAAACTAAAATTTAAAACCAGGACCGAGAAGACAAAACACAGAAGGTTGATCTCTGAGTTACGGCATTCCATCGTCTAAACAATCCATGACCGATTGCTCGTTAACTGAAGACTGTTCGCTGTAACCCCAATTGGCCACATAACGTCACAAATGATGACCAGCTTTGTCCGATGACGGCCCACACTAAGCAACTACTTTAGAATAGTGTTATCAAGGTCTTCGTCGGGCGTTTCTGGCTGCGCAAGAATCTTCTTCAACGCCTTTGAGACGACCTCCATCAAAGATTCCTTCATTCCAGATTCGAGGACTTCCAGACACGCCTAGATTCAACAAGAATAGTACAACTATGCTGTACAGAGAAGGAGTGCAAATACTAAAATAACGAGACTGAACAGAAAGGACTCGTGACTAACAGTTCACCACACCTGAATTACACCACCCGTACTTGGTGATTACTCAAAAACACACTCTGAGATAGAAAGATACAGACAGAGAAAGACAGACACAGACAAAGACAGAGAAAGAAAGAGACGGACATATCTCAGGAAAGACACCCAGCCATTCAGCCAAACAAACAAAGGGGTCATCCATAAAGCATGTCCGCAATGAGGGGGTA
This sequence comes from Allolobophora icterica, assembly GCA_963556255.1. Taxonomy (NCBI): domain Eukaryota; kingdom Metazoa; phylum Annelida; class Clitellata; order Crassiclitellata; family Lumbricidae; genus Allolobophora; species Allolobophora icterica. Next base: position 42,102,695 of record OY744614.1, on the reverse strand, counting down.
GAGAGGGGTCATCCAAATGCGGACAAGGGGAGGGGTATTACCAGTGCAGATGTCCACATCTAAATGTTTAAATTTGATAGTTTTTTAAACACCACCTTGTTTCTGCCTTACCCGAAAGATGAAAAGGTCAGTGAGGTGATTGCCTAAAACCTCGTGCATGGTATAAACTTTATTGTGACTTTAAAAGAGGCTTTTATTACTGCACATCCTGATATGAAACCCGAACTGTCACTCAAACATGCACAGGAACTGTGGAATAATTGTTAAAAGAATGATGATGACATTAAAAATTGGCTTTGGGTTGTGGACATCCGCAAAGGGGAATGGTAAGGTCAAATGCGGACGGGGGAGGAGGAGTCAAAAGTAGGTAATATTTTGTGGACGTCCTTTTTGGATGACCCCAAAGAGGATTGTATCTTACAAATATTAACATAAATACAATAAAGCAGTATATTTAGGAATCTTCACATAATTGATCTGAAATCTTCAAGCCAGAGATAAGACACTCAGCAAACCTCTAGAACTGTGTCATCGCAGCGTAGTTTCAAGAGCGTGATCAGCGCGTGCTCACTGTATGACTTGACAGCCGCATTCTTCTCCTTCGTTCCCATGACGAGCATCGGAACGAGCGACTTGAGCACATCCAGATCCAGTGGCTTATCAACGGACTTTGACATAAAGACCACAGCCTGTGCAACAAGCTGCTTCACCTCATTCGAATCGTGCTTCATTGCCTTCAAATTCAAACAACACAAACACTCAGGAAAAACTACTCCTTTTTACGTGCTGAAGTTGTGTTGAAGATACAACAGTTTTTACAAAGGTAAACTAATTGCGAATCTCTCTCTCTCTCTCTCTCTCTCTCTCTCTCTCTCTCTCTCTCTCTCTCTCTCTCTCTCTGTCACTCTCTCTCTCTCTCTCTCTCTCTCTCTCTCTCTCTCGCTCTCTCAGTTCCAAACTCGGAATAGTTCCACAAAAGACAGGTCTTAGAATTTACAGAATTGTTGTCAGAATGACATTACCAGCAGAACCCAGGTTAGAACTGTAAACATGGAGCTGACAGACACACTTACAAGATCACACAAACTGAAAACACACTAATTGGCTATTTAAGGACTGTAACATTGTTTATATTCTTAAACATAAAACAGAAAAGCTGAGCAGTGCAGATGAACAACTGTCTACCTTGACGAGAACAGCAATCAGGTCGCTGTCAATTGGGCCACCAGAAAGGACCTGGTATCTCAACCACTGACCAATTCCACGCAGGGCGCTTGTGCAGACTGGGATCTAAAAGGAAAGATCACCATACTAACTTCACAAGGTCGTTAAAAATAACCAGACGATCATGAAATGATCAGATGATCATGAAATGATCATCAAACATGACAAACACTTGATCGCAATCCAGCAGTATCCTTGGCATTGGGATCGAGTGGTCTGTATTAGTTTCTGGATCAGGAGAATGAACAGTTTCTTTGGTTTACGAGTGTTTTGTGGAATAATTTCCATTCAGAAGTTTTGTGGATTCACACTTGTCTGATGAAAGCGCTGTTTTCTTCATCAGGTAAAAATGAGCAATTTCTTTTATTATGCGTAGTTCACTCGCGTCCTGTTTCGTGGATTCACACTCGTCTAATGTCCGAGTACCCATTATACAGATGACTTGACATATTAGTGAAATTTGTTTAAATTCTGTGCAGTTTTCTGGCAACCATTTTAAGTTGCCAACCACCAGAACATGGTAGCAAAATGGAGAGAGAGTGCTCAGCCTGCAACTTGAAGAGTAAGGGCTCGAGCCTCTACTCGGGCGGTCACTGTGTAAGCAAGTCCTATATGCACACTTGCTCAGTGCCATTGATGTTCTGCTGTGTGGTCAAGTGTGCATTTCTGAACTCTGGAAGGAGGGCGATATCAAAACACAGTTGTAGTTGTACCGGAAGTTTGGTCATCGTCAACTAGGTCTTATAAACACAGTCGGCTAGGCTTGATGATTACACAACTCTCATTTGAAGAGTAAGGGCTCGAGCCTCTACTCAGGCGGTCACGGTGTAAGCAAGTCATCATCATCATCATCATCACCACCACCACCACCACCACCCCCACCACCACCACCACCATCATCATCAATGAAAGAATCAAGCTGGAGAAACTAGACAGGCAGTTTACCCGGTCAGCAGCTGCAAAGAAAATGAGCGTCTTCTTCACTTTCGCCTCCAACTCCGGTTTCAGGACCCTGTCTCTGGCATCCTTCAAAGCCACGCTCAGCCCAATGCTACGTCCGTGGTTCAAGGTCCAGTCTTGCGATCCATCCGTTTCTAAATGAGATGACCACATCATATTTACAAAAGCCCTTCATTTGTCATACAGGCAAAATTCCCTCGCAAAGTCCTAAAATCTGAAGGCCAAGATTTAAGACTGGCACGGTTAGCTACACTGGATAGCGCACACATCCCGTGCTCCTCTGGGCATGGTTTGCATACTGATGGTGACATATTTCAGAGAGGTGAATCTCAAATTAACATGGTCCGCACACAAGGACCTTAAATGGTGTGGTGCCAATTAAAACAAGCAGAGGTGGTGAAGCGTCTCATCCGATCAATTAATTGAAAATCGAGAAGGATTGAGGCCATATGGTCGATATAGAAGAGCAAGTACATTTACATTTAATTAATTTAGCTGGAATAACCCCTAAGCAAGGCCACAACATAAGAAGAAACTGTTGGTTCAAAAACCATGACAGATACACCATCAGTGACACACAAATGGCAACAAAGCCATCCTATTTTTTGTCATTTTCATTTTGGCTGCCTAACTGTAAGCGTTTAGATTGAACATAGATGACCAGAAGCAGCCAGCAACATAAATAACAAATAGCAAAATCTATTCAGCTAAGTTCAAAGCCAAGGCAGACGTCTCACCTAGTAAGTTTGAGTTGAGAACTGACGTCAGCAGATTATCATCAAGGCAGTGGCACAGGGAACCAAGGCAGGCCGCTGAAACGGTTCGCGTCGAGTCTTCAGATGAAGTCTGGTAGCCCTCTAGCAATTGAATCAGATCCTTTTGGACTTTGTCGGTCACTTTGGCGACTGATCCCAGCAGACAAAACCTGATCGCTTGGATCATTGTATCTCTGTTAAACAGACAATTGCTAAATAGACCACAGGCGACTTAAGCAACAGACAAATGTGCCACAGTTTCTGAATTCAATGTCAAAGTCCAACAATGGACGAAAAGGAAATGTCAACTGGGCATTCATTCATTCATTCATTCGAGTATTTATATAGCACATCTTCAAGGGAACTACTCGCTGTGCGGGCAAAAGGCTCAATGAGTCCCCAGTTGACAAAATTCTCTCTATCTACTGTTGAAGTAACAGTGCTAAGAAGTGCTTGTACCAGAATGCCCAGTTAACAAAATCCTGTCCATCCACTGTTGCACTTTGATGTTAAATTCAGATAGAAACTGACATGTTTGGAGATGCTTTTGTCAACTGGGCACTCGAATTTTGTCAATTTTTGAATTTTGTCAGTTGCAAGGCAATCACATCCTACATCTCATTTTCACAAACACGCCATCTCACAAATTGAAAGGCTGAGTGGACCTTGGGAGGGTTACGGGAGGCGATCCCGCTACCTACTGCACTTCACGCCAGTGATGTTACCACTACTCTATGGACCTCCAATCAAGAATCCTAAGGATCTTTGGGCAGAAGAAGCACAGCCAAGAGAATAGCAGTTCAGCAACATGACATACCTTCTTCAAGGATAACATGGGATAATAATGCACTGTCAGTTTCAAACGCAGCTCTAGGATTTGTCACTTATACAGCCAAACACGAAAGACAGCGTCAGTATCAGCAGAAAATTGTAATTTTGTAGCTGTAATCGAACATTTATACAGCGCCACTCAAAGAGCACTCCCTGGTTGCTCTACTCTCTGCTAGAGGCTTTCTGGTTGTTCCCCGCATGCGCTCAAACTAAACGTTTTGCCTATGTTGGCCCCTCTAGTTGGAATCATCTTCTACAGGAATTGTGGCTTGAGTCAGTTGAGTTCCTTGGTTCTGTCTTCCCCTGTTCTGGAAATGCCTGAAAACCATTTTATTTGTTAGTAATAGCACTGACTTGGGTCAGAAGCATCTCTGAATCGTTTTATAAATGTTCAGTTACAATTAGTTAGCAAAACAAGTGCAAACAGAAACAGTAGAACAAAAACAGAGGGTTTCGTTATCTCATTGCAAATCGTCACCTGATTGCTGAGTCATCGGCCGTCTTTACGTTTGCAATGAGCTCTGTGAACACTGGATCGACACGCACGTGGATTGCGGTGAGTTTACCGAGCGCATCGGCCGATCTGAGTCGAACGGGTCGGTTGGTATCGCTGAGCGCCTTCATGAACGTTGTCTGCATTTGTGGCAAGAACGGCTTCAACATTGCACTGCACTAAAACATATACGCAGCTAGACAGTAAAAAAACTCCTTTTTGGCAAAACAAATTAATAACTGGAATATTAATACTGAGAAGGAATAGGAATATTTCGTTTCCTCTCTATGGATTTTTCCAGTTTCAGATAAGGATAGGTGGGGACAAGGTGGCCGATTGGTTAGAGCAATCGCCTTGTAATGCATGCACAGAGTACGAGTTTCAGCCTACTGAGATGATTACTATGTACAGACTTTGAGCAAGTTCTTCACTCACAGTTTCTCCGTGCCGCTGACTGATGCTTGGTCATTAGATAATAGCATTTAATAAATGTGTAGTAATACAAAGAAAAAATATGGAGCTTATACTGAACCCAAAAAGAACATCGTCATCAGCTGCAAGGGCATGTGCAACAGAAAACAACTTACATTCAACAATCATGGGAAGTCTTCCAGATTTACTGCAAGAAGATCGTAATGGCAATGGTTACCTTGATCAGGAATGACAAGATGAGAAATAGCGGCAATAGTTACCTTGATCAGGAATGCCAAGATGACAAACAATGGCAATGGTTACCTTGATCAGGAATGACGAGAAGACACACAATGGCAATGGTTACCTTGATCAGGAGGAGACCAAGAGTGTCCAGCATTGCCACCTTAACAGTTGAACTGAATCGGTCTCCTAAGATACGAATAAGCGGACCAGTGATGTTGACAACTGATGGCTTCAGGGCCTCTGCGTCCGTCCTTCGAATTGCTTCTCCAAGACCCAGTGCGGCCGATTCCTTGACTTCAGGCGATCCGTTGAGAATTCCCTCGCGGAATATGATCAGGATTGGTGCAATACCCTATGATCAATGACAGACAATATTATCACAATAAAATCAATAATTTGTGAAATCAAGAACCTTGAGTGATCTTATTTCACTTCAGGCACTGCACTGTATGCCTTCACAAGATCACCATGACATATTTGCTGACCAGCACTTCAGGAAAAGGAAGTTTGGCGACCAGTATAAATAATTGACAATGTGTGCATCTGGCAATTTAAATAATTTCTTTTTGGATGCTGGAACACAACTATCCAAACCACCTAAAATGTCATTTCAGACGACCTGCCAATATTTATTGAGAGCTCTGTGTCTACATGATCCATCTAAATTTCCAGTAGAAGATTGACTGTTTTCGAATGACGGCCTAATGCATGATCCGTACTGGTGCCAGCACACATCAAAGAGCTTTGCGTTCCCGTTATGAGTCACTGATTCCCATGCTCTGCTGCCTGCGAAGATTCACAGGCTCCTCACTTCCGCACATCGGGCTTACTCATGCATTGAAACTTCCCTTTGGAATATTCTTCCTTTAAATATGCATACCATTTCAACCGATTTTCAGCCTAACGCACATTTTCTGGTTACCTATTGTAATTGTAGTCTGACCTTTATAAAACGCCACTTCAAGAAAAATTTTGCAATCAGTTAATTAATCAATCGAATTTGTATAGCGCCCCTTCAAGATTCCTACTCAGAGGTGCTCTTGACCCAGGCCACAAGTGGAGGAAAGTAGTCTTAAGCAGCGAGTGGAACTGAGAAGAGGTAGTGTAAGAAGGGTGGTGCATTGCCTGAGAAAGCTCATTCCATATTGTTGGGCCAACCACAGAAAAGGAACGGCGCAAATGGCGTACACTTGTTTCGTGCCCTTGTTTCGATCGGCTGGATCGTCATTCGAGCAGCACTCTAGGGAGGTGCTTGAAATGTTCTACATAACTGCCCTGTTGCACTACATTACATAGGAAAGCAAGATATTCTCAAGTCCCCGTACGAGAGTGCAGGGTTACAGGCCAGAAGAGGAGCTCAGCACTCTTTAGCCCAGCTGACAGGTTGGCGGTCCTTGGTGTATTCTGAAACAGTACCATCGAGTTAAACTGAATTACATGAAGAATAACCGAGAGTAAAGAACGAGAGGAAAACCTTTTTGGGTAGACAGAAGCCGGGCAGCAAATCTCCCTGTTTCAGATCGGACACTGCAAACTTTATTGCCTTTCTGATAGTGCTGATGTACTGAGTCATGTCAGAAGTGTCCAATTTCTAAAAAGAAAAACCTCTCAACAGATTATTCATCTCAATTCTCTCACTTAACACTTTAATGAAAATGCTCTATGTCTATATTTGTGAAACTAAAGAATACAGAAGTCACTATAGAACAAAAATCATGAATAAATTAAGAATTAAGTACCAAGAACTAAGTATCAAGACCCAAGTACCAAGTACCACAAACCAAGTACCAAGAACTAAGTACAATGTACAAAAGAACTAAGTACCAAGAACTAAGTACCGAGAACTAAGTGCCAATCACCAAGAACTAAGTACCAATCACCAAGAACTAAGAACTAAGTACTACGTACCCAGTACTAAGTACCAATAACTAAACTAAATACTAAGTACAAGTACCCCAATAACTAAATACTAAGTACTAAGCAAGTAAGAGCTGCTTACCTTTATGATGGTGTTGAGACACTCCCAGTTGACATTGAGAATCTTGGGGTTGGAGTCGATCGTAAGGTGTATGAGACTGTTGAGCAGCTGAGGAATGTGGTCTGTGTATTCGACTCGCGTCTGGTCACAGTACGCTTGCAGAATCGTCACAGCCGCAAAGCGCAGAGCCGGCTTCGGGCTGTTCATTGCACCCAGCAGCTCGTTCAGGATGGTACGCACTCCAACGTCGTCAACAACGGACAACACCACAGAATGGCAGTACTGCAGCTCCTACGAATCCAAACAAAACATAACTGTACACATCAAAACAGAAAATAACCTCGTAAAAGCTATTAAATCACACTTTACTCTGAACTCAAAATGAGAGCCAAACACATACAACAGATGGACTTTTGTCAAGTACAATAACTTGTGCTACCAGAAAAAATCGCAGTAAAAAGCAAATGCTACGAAATCACCCTCTGTACTCAGAATAATACGCAAACCCTAACATATTTGGACCTCCATGAAGTATATAAATTATTATTAAGATAAAATAGACAGATAAGGGTCTGCACAAATCATGTAGTTATCTATTCTTGTATGTCCTGATTAATTAGAATCTCTGGCCGGAGAAATCTTCATTCCTCTGCTCGAAGCAAACTGGTTGTTTTATCTGCACACACTTTGACGATGCAGCATCATGCTTTTTCAGTGATTGGAACATCTACATGGAACAGATTCGTGTTGGATCTGCGCATTGTCTTAGTTAGGGATTCAGCATGCAATTCCTACAAACACTTAAAAACTGGTACTTGCACCTGGTTTGGGCAGGGAGCTCCACTGAGTAGTTACTTTGACAGGCGCTATATAAATGCTTTGCCTGAGAGTAACTTGCCTGGGTTTCTTCCGGAGTGTCCATCTTCTCAGCCAGAGATGACATAAGAGCTGGAAGGATCTTTACAAGATGTTTAGTAAGGGCTTCACCCGCAACTGACGACAGCAGTGACAACGCCCTTGTGTTAACTGGAGGAGCAGTCAACTAAACAACAAAACAGACAACAACTCATGCAATTCACACAATCAACAGCTTGGATCTGGTAAAACCCCGCACGAGAACCTCCCCCATTAATTCGGTTTCTCCCAGATGAAGGCTACTCTTTACAAACTCGGGATTTGAAAACATATACAAATTTGATGAACTGCTAACAGAAGTAATGTGAATTGATATTATTGAATAGTAACTTCTATCGTGCCAGTGTCTAATGCACAAGGCATCAAACGATGGCGCACTAAAATCAAGTCGTAATCAGGTCAGTAGCATTGATAGCAAATTACCTACCTTACGTAACAAATTGGAACAGACCTGGAAGTTTATCTCATACAGATTCAAGAATCAGATTTCTAGTTTCTTTGAACAGTTGTAAAATCTTGCATAAAGAAACACCGACATTTTACAGAAAGCCCTATGTGCTAGCGACAGCAAACAAGTGAGGTGAGTGACTTCCAACAAATACTCTACACATAAGTGAGAACGGAGGGAATTGCGTTCTATCTGCAATAATTAACTGACCTGAGGAACAAGGTACGGCAGAATGACTCGACTCTTGACGGCCATCACTTGCTTCAGTCCGTCCAGTACAAACTCCGACACGGCTGGATCTTCCTATAAAACAAAACTGACACGTTCACATGCTGATGCTATCTATCCATGTTCCCTCCAAGAAAGCTTACCCCTGACGACAATGCATTTCTCAGCAGCTGCTACCCGCTTCCAAACCGAAATGCATCAGAGACTGAAAGCAGTGGTCCATTGCATCCCTGAAATAAGAGAATCCCAGAAGAGCAGTCCCTTAAGCTAGCCCTGAGCAGCCATGGGTATGAAGTGTTAGCGACTTCATTTTCTTAACCTCAGCATATGAGGGTGAGTGGCCAATCCTTTCCCTCGCCGTCTCATCTTCCCACCGACAGTGTACGATCAGTGTACTCATTATAGCTGAGTTGGCTAGACAGAGCAGAAATCACGAACCAAATTTCTGCCCTGGCAGGGATTTGAACCCCAGACCGTACTACTTTTAAGTTAACTGTAGAATCTCAGTTACCATGGTGACAACTTAAACAAATTAGCAAGAGCACACTCTTGATTGACAGTCCAGCAAGCATCATCAAGCAGCCAACACTAAAAATCATGATTAAGTAGTGTTTTTACCAATTTCTTCAACAGAGGAGGAATGATGTCCTCAAGCGCCCTCTGTCCGATGTTCATATGAAGATTATCAAACGTCCTGGCTGCTGCCAGACGAACTTCCGCCAGAGGATCGCAGAGTGCTCGACGCACCGTCGGAACCAGACTATCCGCATAGACAAGGATCTTAAAAACAACAACCGAAGATGTAAAAACGACAAAATCAGTCTTTCAAAGTGCCACTGGAATGATGAACTACAAATAAAAATGTGATTGTTAGAAAACAATTCAAACTGGATATGATACTGCACTAAAATCATATGAAATTCATTTTATACTTATTTACTTTTTCCGTAATTTAACCGCTCCGAAATTGCGAGGCTTTCCCAGGCAATCACAAACAACCCAGATCAAAAAGGGCTAACCACTTGAAGCCCTCATGCATAACTGCATAAATTCACTGTACATATGGCTGTTTAATGTTTATAGTGATTTTTATGGGTAGTTAGAGATATCAACATGAATGAAAATAAACCAAAATTGATAACAAATTGACTTTGAAGACATCGGAATGGCTGGAAAAACTTGGACATACATGTTCTTTGCTGGTTGACGCCATGATTTCGCTGAGTCCAATGCAGACGCCCTGTCGCTGGTCACTTTCTTCCGACTCCAATCCTTTCTCTAGGATTGGGATAATTTCCGGCAGTACCTTCTCCCCAAGTTTCCTCACCACATCACCAAGAGTACGAGCAGCGACCTGGCCACAAATACAGCACACAACACGTCAATTCCACAATAAAGTCAAACTGAAAAAAATAGCATGCCTTACCTGCAAATCGTCTGACTCAACCACATATGTTGACCACACTTATCCCATGTAAATACAGAGCCATAATGAGCACTGTCAAAGAACTCGGCCACTACCCTACCTGTGGTAGTGCCAGTCACAAGCCTGGAGAATGGTGATGCTAGTCATCTTTTGATAACAAGGTGTCGTTGACAGCAACTAACCAACACTGTGAAAGGAATACTAGCACTCTGAAGTCAGAACACTACCAAATACTAGCAGTCAGAAGTCCTTACCAGATACCAGCAGTAAAAAATCTGAACAAAAAGCGCTACAGCAGTCCGAAGTCATAAAACTACCATCACAACAACCAGAACAAACTTACAAACCAGTAGGAAACTCCTCGGTTCTCAAATTCCTTACGAATAGCATTGAATCTCACCTGTCGCTTGTCAGAGCTCTGGTTGGCAAGGCAACCAAGAAGCAGCCCAAAAAGCGTGGGTAGGATCTCTCGTAGCATCCTCGGCGTGTGTGTCACGATCACTTTCCAGACGTGCAGCGATGCCTGGCGAACCAAGAGTGCCGTGTCTGATCGACCCATATAGAGCCCAGCCAGCACACGATTTCTCCTCTCCAGGCCAAGCGTTGCCAAGATGGCCTGCTGGGAGGCCTCCGTTCCAAAGTTGTCATCTTCATCCGCTCCTTCTGTAGTCATCTTTCCACTGACACCTGTTCAGTTCAACAAGGATGAAACATTTCAAAGACAGATTCACTACAGGAGACTACTGACTGAATGAACCATAGTGACTCAACTTCTCAGTAGAATGAACCATAATGACTGAACTTCTCAGAGGAAACTACTGACTGAATGAACCATAATAACTGAGCTTCTCAGCAGAATGAACCATAATTACTGAAATTCCCAGTTGAAACTATTGAACTGAAAAAGAAAAGTAAACAGTAACAATAGCTAAATAATAGACTTGATTTCAAATACTCAAGAAACAAAATGGCTTCACTGAAAGCTCAAAATAAGGATATGACACAACAACAGCCCAAATAAAACTAGAAAAACTTTCAACACCAGGATTGTAGAACATGCCTGAAATGCGGAACAACAGATCTCCAAGCAGTTGGACGGAACTCTGACGAATTCTCCAGTTTTCATGGAAAAGTCCATTTTCGACTTCCGGAAGGAGCAGCTCAATGGCGGTTTCAGCATACAAGTTGATGATGCGCTGTCCAGCCCTGAGTGCTGTATCCCGCACGTATTCTGTCTCATCTGCCAAAGCCTTCAAAAGAAATCAAACAAACATTTCAAGCAGCTAGTCTTCTCTTTCCACTGAATATGCCTCTTGTAATGACCTGTTAAAAGTTAATCAATCCAGTGAGACTCTGAAACTCCATTCAGTGAGGACTTGCACGCCACCTAATGCACAATAAGGTTTGAATCAATTTCACAGACTTCGTCCATATGCTCGTTTACAAGTCAACATCACGTACAAGTCGACCCTTAAAAGTGTCACTGTGTAAAGAGGAAATAAGTGTTACCATTCAATGTAGGTATTTACGTATGTATCTGTGAATTAAGTTAGCACAGTTGGCACTAAGTTAGGTCCAAACAGCGGAATGTGTGCTCTGTTTGAGGTACAGCAAACATGCTGGTCAAAGCCAACAGTTGAAAGTACCAAACTCAGTCCAAAAGGAACAGCAACACCGTGCCAGCCATAGCTGCTGGCACATTGTATCACTTTTGTGGTACAATGTGCTGGCACAAAGTGGTACAATCTGCTGGCACAACATGGAACAATCTGCTGGCACAAAGTGGTACAATCTGCTGGCACAATGTGATACAATCTTCTGGCACAATGTGGTATAATCTGCTGACACAATTTTGTACAATCTGCTGGCACATATCTGTACAATGTGATGCAATCTGCTGGCTATTCTGTCAATTATTTATTACCTAAAAAATAAATATAGCACAAAGAACACAGATAAAGTAAAGACAATACCATAGCGTCATTCGTGGCAACGTGGCCAACAAGCACCTCAGTGATTTTTCATGTCTAGGGACCCACTGACTAAGTGGAAGTGATAATTATATTCCTCCAACACCATTTTGCAAATGGGTCCTAAAGACAAGAGCCAAGTCTTAAACTTAAACTTCTTTCAAACTATATGACTGGACATTAACATTTATCAGGAACAATTTCACCCTTTACAGACGAGGCGACACTAAAAGCAACCATGTAAACAATACTTCTTATCGTTAAAGGATCAAGGCAGTTACAAGAGGTGCTGAAGAATCATGTACCTTAAGTATAGATGGAATAATCTGGCCAACATAAGGAATGAAGTCATCGCCAAAGACTCCAGGTAGGTAGATGTACATCATGATGTATCCATCTCGCACGTTTGGTGTAATGTCTGCTCTCCCCGCTGTCTGAATAATGTCTGGCATCAAACTGTGCAACTTGGATGTTCCAAGTCCTCCGACAACTTCACTCAGCCCTGGCAATGACAAACACACCAACAGAAACTATAAGCCCAAACTGTAAGCCCAATAAACACCTTTCACAAAGGATAAATCAGTTGTTATCCACTTGCCAGCTCTCCAGAAAAAGCCAGTCAGTGAATGAATTATACTATAAAACATTAATAAAACCTTAACCCTTGGCAGAACTTCAGTGCCTTAAAACCCATTATATCTTGTTGAGAAGCTCTATAGTCATAAATGCCAAATTTATGATAACTCAACCATATCTTAGAGAAAAATTCTACTGGATTTCAGATTACTTATCTAACTTCCTGAGGTCACAATTTCAGAGTAGCTATTCATTCTCCAATTGTGAACACTGGAATTCAATTCTGCAGGTTACCAAAAAGGCAGAAAGCTTTTAAACCATGACCTTTCACCTCATCTGCAGCACATTTAGTCTCCTTTTGCATATGATACAAAACAAGACACAGCAACACTGGGTAACAAGTGAGGCCTGTGCATGCTTTTCCCTTTTCCACCCTTAGAAATACCAATGATTTCCTACACACAATAACTTCCCCTGACCAGCAGGAGCCTCAGCCCATTTGGCTTGTAAGACCTAGGTCCCTTTAAAGCAATACATATATTCAGTTTATGTATTTAACTACTCAACACATCTCATATTTCCACTCAGCAACCAGACTCACTCACCCTGAGCTGCTCCCGACCTGTCGACCGTGCTCGCCTCCGATGTGAGAGTCTGCATGAGCCAGGGTATGAGTTCTTCGACGCCTCTCTCGCCAATGCCCCGCACCATCGTGCCAAGTGCCCTGGCCGACACGGATCTGACTTCAGGCACTGGATCAAGAAGCGACTGCTTCAGACCTGGAATCATTGTAGGCAAATACGGTGCCAAGTCCTGAAAAGACAAACAATTGCCCCAATGAAAGAAGTCTAAGACTAATGACCACCCTTAGGTCAACCTGTACAATCACAACATCCAAGATACGAGGATCAGGAATTAGGTCAGAGTTTTCAGCACAGAAGGGTGTGCAATAGTCTAGTGCAGAGTTTCCCAAACTGTGGGTCGCGACCCAAAAGTGGGTCGCAAAGCTCTGGCAAGTGGGTCGCCAAATTTTTTCTAAAAACATTTATTTGTTTGCAGCAATAACATTTGGCTATGATTTGGTTATAACTAGCTGGATTGCAATAAATTGTAAACTGTTTTTACCTAAGTATCCTATTAATGCTTTAAATTTTCTACACGCTGCACGTATATCCGCATATTTGAATACCAATTTATGAAGCAAATTTTAGTACACAATGCTTAATTTAACACAGTGGTTACCGAGATTGCCAATGTATTCACAAGTGGGTCGCGACCCAGAGAAGTTTGGGAACTGCTGGTCTAGTGGTTAGCAAGCTGGACTGCCAACCGAGACATCAGGGGTTCAAATCCCCACCAGGGCAAAAATCTATATCACAATTTCTACTCAGCCTGCGCCCTCTAGCTGACTCAGCAGAATAATTACGTCACCTTCTGATCAGTAAGTGAATACATGTTGCCAACGATCTGTGCTGCCATTTTTCTCGTATCTGTTGATCGGTCGACGAGCGCCCTCTGAACGACAGGCATGATAAGAGCGAGCGACGGAGCGTCGATGAAGTGAATGAATTTCGTCTCGAGCAGTTTCTGCAGAGCGATCGTTGATTTCCTCGATGGATCTTGCAGAGCCTCGAGCAGAACGGGAACCATTGCTACAACAACCAAAACATTTCTCCAACATCACTTAGTCTGGGGGTTAGCATGCTGGTATGTAAACCGATAGGTCATGGGTTCAAATTCCAAATCTGTTTACAGATTTCTGCTCCACCTGCGTCCCTTGTCAATTCAGCAATGAGTACGCTGACCGTACACTGTCAGTGGGAAGATCAGATGGCTAGGGAGAGGACTGGACACCTATGTCAAGGCTAAGAAAATGAAGTCGCTAATACCTCACACCCATGACCGCCTCTCAGCTTAAGGAACTGCTCTTCTCCTCTACTTATATAATTTCTTGCATTTAAATGACAAGACTTCAGGCAATGCTGATGTGATGTAATTTTACAGTAAATAGTTACTCCCAGGTCTCTACAAAGCCAACATTTCAGAGGATACTTAGAACAACAGTACTTACCAAGAGCAAGCTAATTTTTATTTTGAATTTGACCTAATTAAGCTAGACAGGAGGTGTTAAATTATAAACACTCACGTGGATCAGTTAGATAGTCATTTGTGGAATGCCACTGTGAGGTACTTAAAACACGCTATGTTTAGTGGCTTGATACCAGTCAAATCTAACGACTTCTGTAGCACCAGTGTCATAATGTCCAAGAAATCAGTTAATGGTCACTTTGAGTTAACTCTCCATCAAAAATCATGATTCAACGGTAAAGTCGGGTGGTAGTCCGATAGATGAGTGAAACCAGAAGCAGGCTAAGGTGGACATGCGAGGTGACATAAAAGAACTGACAGATCGAGCTGAACAGAGGAGCGAATTGCAACGCTCTGGATCAGTACAGTAACCAAAAACACTCGAGAGCCTGACACACTGTTAGGATGTTTGGCACATCAAGAGTCACAGTGTCCACTGAAACAGCTATACAAGTTCCAGTAATCTCAATATAGGCTATGAATGGGTCATTTACTGTATGTCTAACTAGTCTAAAGCCCTGTATTTAGTCCACTGCCTACAGATACACCTACCCTGAATTTCTGGATTCTTGATGACTGATCCAATCTGAAACAGCGCCTGCGCTCCAGCCTTCTGCACTTTGGCATGCGAGTCGGTCAGCACCTCGGTCAGCTTAGGCACAATGCTCGGCAGACAAGCAGACAGTTGTTTTGGAGCACAATATGCCATTGCACCCAACAGCTCCACAGAACCTGAGAGCAAAATATGAACCTGATTACTGCATACATTTTGCACCTAAACTATTTGCTTGCTAGAGCAGACTATTTAGTCCTTGGCAAAACGGCATTTTATTAATGTAACAGAATGGTGTGTTCGACACATGGATTTAAAAACAACTCTTAGGAATCACTTCACCTAAAATCCCTTATTAAGTAGTTGACTAGGTAAGTATCACAATTAGGTTATTTTATAAGGAGGTCATGTTTTAGCGATACTCAAACACGAGACTCATCCACTGACTTTCCGAATGTGTTGTACCAAGGCAAGCTAATGGAAGTGTATATTCGAGTCTGCATCTACTGGGTAGATGCAGACCTAGTACGGAAAATGCTATGTTACAATACAATAATTCCTTGTTGAAGTGTTATAGGGTGATCACAATGGCACAGCATATCTGAACATTTTATTAACTTCTTAAAATCAACTATCGATTAGGAATTTCACATGTGACTTGCAAAAACATATTTCTAGCTCAGTAAGCCAACAGTTTAAGAGATCATAAAGACAGAGCGAGAAAACACAGACTTACCACACTTGGTTCTCCACGAGTCCTGCTCGAGGGCCGTCAGCAGTGAAGGCAACACGAGCTTCACACCGTGAGCACTGAGTTTGCTCATGACGGCCTTTGCTGTGTCATCAGCTGCCTGTCAGAGCAGAACGATACAAGTCATATGAACAGAGACCATCTTCCAACGAACACTTGACGTCTCCAAGCTATATGCAGCCCGAATGGCATGAATTATTGTTATTATGCATTAATTAAGCGCCACTATCTAATGACCAAGCATCAATCGATAGCGTCAAGCAATTGCGGGCCCACGACTTGCCCAAGGTTCCTACACGGTAACTGTCTCAGGAGAGGCTCGAACTCATACTCTTTGTTTTACAAAGTGAGCACTCTGAACAACTGAATATTATGTCCCACTTAAATGTTAAACGACGAGAGGGATTAGTCTTCCATGCATTGTAGTACATGCTCGTCGTTAATGGGTTAAGGAATAAAGGAAATCCTTGTTTCAACTCCTATCACAAACATAACTAAAGAGTATCTTACACTGGTAAATCCAACACTGGTTACAGGGCGGATCAATTTTCAGAAGCACCTCAAATGCAGACAGCAATGAATAACATACCTGTCGAATGTACTGGCTGTTATCTCCAAAGCAGAGCAACAGATTCGGAAGCAGATGAACAACATATGGCTCAAAAAGTCTTCCAAGCATCAGACAAAGCATTTCAAATGCAAATAAAGCTCCTACAGAAAAAAATTAATTAATTCACAATTAAATTAATTAATCAATAAACAAAATAATGCTTGTTTAAGCAAAGTTCAACACATAGGAGTGTAATAAAGAAGTTAGTAAAAGGCAGCCAATCACTTCTACCCATAATTTGGCACTTCTACCCAAAATTTAGTACTTCTGCCCATAATTTAGCACTTCTACCCATAATTTAGCACTTCTACCCATAACTTAGCATTTCTACCCATAACTCAGCACATCTGCCCATAACTTAGCACATCTACCCATAATTTAGCACTTCTACCCATAACTTAGCATTTCTACCCATAACTTAGCACATCTACCCATAACTTAGCACATCTACCCATAATTTAGCACTTCCATCAAAGCATTGCAGTGGGGATGGTTCGGCCTACAGACAACTTTGGTCTCGGTACATCTACCAAAATCAGATTCATCGAAGAACAGAAACTCTGTTAAAGTTCTTCGGGGCAACTCATACACTGACAATCAATGTCTTACTAGCATCAGTAACAATACCTTCTCTATGCCTCGCATTCTTCTTGTCTTCCAAAGCACCCGTCAGCTTCTCCATTATATCCATCTGCTTCAGGGCGAGTATGCCAAGTCCCTTCACGAGCCCGGCCAATCCGTAGGCAGCACCTCTGCGCTCGCCGTAGACTTCGGACTCGAGCAGCAGGTGGAGCAGTTGGTTCACCAGCTCCAGGGCACCTTCCCTGATGGATGGAACGAGTGGAACCAGGCAGTTGGACACCGCCTCTTGCACCTTAAAACAACAAAACATCCAAACTACTCTAAGAAGTAGTTCTCACTGAATGACCCATTTTTGAATCATCACTGCACCACTGGTGCAAGTAGCCAATGGCATTTACAGAACAGGGGAAGAGAAAGACTGAGGAGCTCAAGCCACAATTCCTGAGGAAGATGGTTCCAACTAGAGGGGCCAAGATAGGCAAAACTTCTCGATTGAGCAGTAGCCCCACACATGCAGGGGACAATCAGAAGGCCTCTGGCGGCCGAGCGGTGAGTGGAGCAACCAGGGAGTGAAGAGACCAAGGTACAGAAGGTCTTGAGGTATGAAAGAACTACCCCAACCAAACCAAGTGATCACAATTAACTAAATCTAGGACCGATCAACTAATCCAGCAACCATGAAATCATCATCATCATCATCATCATCATCATCATCATCATCATCATCATCATCATCATCCCGGCCAATTGAATGAGCTGTAATAAAAACTCTACTACACTGAAAATGACTTGATAAAAGAGTAGCACATAGTATGTCACCTCTTGTGATGGAGTTGACAGCGCGTTGACGAGTCTAGCGACGATTGGTTTGATCTTGGGACTGTCACCCTCCAGATGCTTTGCAAGCGTTCCCATAAGGATGATGACGCTCTGCCGAACAGCGTCGTACACAGCAGTCGATGGAGCATTTGCGAGGAAGTCTTCGAACAACGGAAGCAACTTGGAAACATTATCCTAAGAAAGTCACACATTTGGTCACTGATGATAATCTATTTCAGGTAACTTGTTTTAAAACAGTTGTCACTGTAAACTCACGACAATACGTTAGAAGAACGTTTGTTTCTTAGTTGTCAAGTGGAGTGCTAACGTTTCACCTTAATGAAATTCAGTTAACATTTTGCATAAATAAAATTTAGTTAACATTTCACATTAATGAAATTCAGCTAGCAATTTGCCATAATGCAATTAAGCTTACATTTCACACTAATTAAATTCAGCTTACCTTTCACATCGATTAAATTAAATCGTTTCTACTATTTTATTACCCTGTTCACCTAAAGCTTGAAGATCTCTCACACAGTAAATAACACTATTTCACAAAATCCATTAAACAGGTTTTGCCTGCAATTCTTGACCCAGTTCTGGCCTTAAATAGCAGCCACAGAAATGATTTCATATTCCAAGACTAACAGTACATTGGTTTCTGTTATTACTAGTAATTCTTGTAAGAATAATGAACATTGTCTAATATTTGTAAAACTTTAATAAGAAATGAATTAAACAATAATTTGTTACAATCTGTATATTTTGTTTTTTTCCCAGGACGTACTTTTCCATGCTGATTGACGGCTTCGACGGCCGCCTTCAACATCTCCACTCTCACTTCGGACTTTCGATCGCCCAATCCGGTATTGACAAAGAACATAAACAGGAGCTCAACCTGTTCAGGGTCTAACAGGTGAGCAATGTGGCCAATAGCCATGGCAATTCCACACCTGGCCGGATAGAGATCAGGTGCTGCCTCAGAAATCACACGACCAAACTGATCCAAAACAGTCGGTGGCATCTAATGATTAAAAATTCATCAGACATAAAGATCGTTAAAATGCATGGAAAACTAATCCCCTTTGTCTTTAAAGGGTTAACAAAAGGTAAAACAAGGAAAAACTGTCGTGCTCTGATAAATCATGTTTTCCAGTCAGAAATATCATCATGAGTACAACGCTTTGTGCCTAAATTGCACACAAATGCCAACAGATTGGAAAGTATTCATTGATCTGAAATCATTAGAACAGTGCTTTGTTTCAAACATGCAAATGAAATGTGGTAGAAACTTCAACAGCTCTTTTACGAAATTTCATATTTCAGTTACAATCAACTTCTGGGACAAGCAGTTAAAGTTACACTCAAGTTCCAAGCAGCCTCAGAATCGCATTTCTGTGTGACTTCGGGCGTGTTAAAATTTTTTTGAAATAGTAATAATAATAATGTTGTAATGAGCTAACTGGCTGCAGGTTGTCTGCTGTCGAATGGTTAGAGTGCTCAGAGAGTACAAGTTCAAGCCTCTCCTGAGATGGTTACTGTGTAGGGACCTTGAGCAAGTCTTTCACTCACAACTGCTCAGTGCCAATGATTGATGCTTGCTTGGTCATTAGATAGTGGTACTTAAATAAATGCGTAATAATAATATACTGGTGTTTGATTCGCTCGGCTCCAGAGCACAACTGATTGCAAAAGAAATGCAGGTTATAACAAAATCAGTATTATAATGACATGGCAAAAACTGACCTTCATTTTCTCACCTGTAACTGTATCACCTGATTTTCTATGCAAGAACCACACAAACACTGAATTGACGAGGTTTTACTGAATGTGTGTGTATTTGTTTGTGTGTGTGTGACTTATTAGTAGTGACAATTTCCTCGCATGGTGAGGTGGGTGGGTCATTAACAAGTAACATCAAAGAAGATAATGTCTGATCAGAGTACTCACCTCCAGCTTCACATCGTACATACGCAAGAGATTCTGTAGAATGTCTGGCACATGGCTAGGATATTTCTCGAGTGCCACCGACAGGGCTTCGGCCGCTGCCTGGCGTATGGCACTTTCGTTGTGTACAACGTCGGACAGCAGCATCGAGAAGACTTCCTCGCAGTCTGGTAACTCACGGTCTCCCCAAAGGCTGACAACAGATTACGCAACGCGCATTCAGCAGACATACCACACTAACATTGATTTTGTTAAATCCATTGAAAGAGAACACATACCAATTCAGATAAACACATAATTGGTCACTTGTCCAGTGGTGGCATCACTATAAAAGTGGTTAGAGGCACTGACCATCGTGTTATATGGACACCCTTGCCAACCATAAGTCTTCACTTCTCCTGTGTTGACAAGTATTCAGTGGTAATGACATGTGATGCTTTTACTTGCGCTTGCACCATCCATTATGACCTCTTGACAGGTGTGGCACTTTGGCACCAAAACAGGGCATTTTAAAGCTTCTACATCCAGACACACACACACACACACACACACACACACACACACACACACACACACACACACACACACACACACACACACACACACACACACACACACACACACACACACACACACACACACACACACACACACACACACACACACACACACACACACACACACACACACACACACACACACACACACACACACACACACACACACACACACATGTACACTGTGGACTCGCTTACACGTTCCTGGTTAACACACAGTTCTGCTTAACATGAAGCAGTGTTATGTCCCCCAAAGCTATTAGCACGCCATGTTGGTTAACATGCCATACAACCATAGTGATAACTACTGACTTTTACAGATTTATTCCTTCTACCACACGACCTGTTTTCATGCTTTATCATTAGCCAAGTCCCCCAATGACTTCACACAAACAAACAAACATACACACATACATACACAAACATACAAAGAGAGAAATTAATGCAATTCTTCTGTCATCATCTGAGTCCAGGAGTAGAGCTACAATTGATGTAAATTTGAACTCACCTTTTTGCCAACTGCTTGTTCCCTTCGTCGACATCAAACAACGCAATCCATAATCTTAAGTCGACCCGAAGACTGTTCTCTCGGTCAACCTTCCTCTGCGGCAGCGTCTTTCGTAGAATGGTCAGACCCTGGTTTCAGAAACCCAATTATTAGAAACCAAAAGACGAGACGTCATACACAGCAGTCTCCAACAACACACGTAATCATACAGCCGCACTTTTTTCAGAAGCAGATATCTATTCAAGACTTGACTTGCATACATTATGACCTTCATTGAAAGCAGGTAAAGACTTCCCTGTCAATAACTAAAACCAAACCACAGTTCATTAACAAGGCAATTTCATTCGTTACAATAATTAGTTCAGGAGATCAAAGCAAGTCTTCTGGTGGGAAACATGTCAATACAAAAATTTAAAATGCAGCACTAAATCAAAGCACACAAAATAACAATGCAACAACCAGCACAGGTATTTATAAATGGAAGCACATAAATGGAAGCACAAGCACAATTCCAGTTCTGCCAAGAAGAGTTAGTCATCCTGCACATCCAAGCAGTATAATTTGGTGCCAGTGTAAGCTGGAACGTAAACAGCAAGTCCTGCGATGCACTGGCCCCTTGTCCAGGACCTTGAGATGCATCCATTGCTGGCTAAAGGGCCTAAGAAAAGTGAAATCTCAATAATAAAAAATCATAATCCACTGGAAAAGCCCAGTCGAAAGTAAAGTAGACACAGACCTGGATGGCAGCTTCCCGGACGGACACTGCTGGCGACTGAAGGGCTTCGAGAAGAATGTCGATCTCTCCCTGCTGAGCACAGCACGTTCCTGGTTCCGTTTTCGACGCACAGGTGGCCGTGTCAGCCAATGCAAATGTAGCCATCTGCTGAAGCCGCCCGGTCGTCTGGCCAATGACTCGAACGCAGAGACGTAACATCTGTTCGCGAGGAAGGAGAGCGGGATTTCTCTCCTGAAACACATGACAGGAAAACTTAGTCTCCTGTATTTTCTACAAGTAATGTCAGTTTTACTTGTTTTCTATTAACGATTAGAAAATCCAGTGCAAGTAAGAGGAATTCACTTCAGTAAAACAACCACCCGCTTCCATATCATCTGTACCTCTAACTGACTTGTAACCAGCGGCAAAACAGAAAAATAATAATAATCTGACCAAAGTGAAAGCACTTCCATAATGTAAACAAGAGCGAATGTAAACAAGAGTGAATGTAAACAAGAGTGAATGTAAACAAGAGTGAATGTAAATAAGTTCAAATGCAAACAAGTCCAAATTTAAAAAGGTTCAAAGGCAAACAAGTCTGAATGTAAACAAATCTGAAAGTAATCAAGTCTTAACATAAACAAGTCTGAAAGTAAGCAAGTCTTAACACAAACAAGTCTGAAAGTAAACAAGTCTTAACATAAACAAGTCTGAATGTAACCAAATCTGAACATAAACAAGTCTGTAAGTAAGTAAGTCTGAATGTAAACAATTCTTACATCATTCTTTCCATCCTTCTTGCTCGATCGTAGACTAGCATGAGAAGAAACGAGAGCCAGACAATTCAGTTTTGTCGTTTCTTCGAATTCCCCACCGCGAAACTTTCGTCCGCTCAGCACAGACTGCAGCAGATAGAACATGTAGGCAAAAGTCGGAGCAGGGAACGGATCGTAAGTCGTCTTTTCCCCGGATCCAGGAAGTTTGTACGAGACTGTTCGACCGTAGATCTCGTCGACGGCTCGGGTCGCCTGCCTGGTCAATGGCTCCTCTGACCAGTTCTTGGGTAGTGTACAATTCGGCTCCAACAGTCGCAATGTGGAGTTTGCAACAAGATCCCCTGAACAAAAGAGAATGCTGTGTTGCGTCACAGAATAAAGTCACAATGTCTTACCTTTAATCACTCAACTACTCAATTGAGAAGCAAAACATACCTGTAAATAATTTGGCGCTCACTAAATATCAACTCGTTAGATGTTTTGCACCAAGACATCTGACGTTAGCACCAAGACATCTGAAGTTTATGAAGTTTTTACATCAGTTTCTCCGTGCCGAATTTGATGAAGCTAAATGTTTGGATTTATAGTCTGTCCAAGTCTCAGTTGTTTCTCATGTTTGCTTTGGACTCGAACGGTCACTATGAGTCACATCTGCTTTGGACTTAAATGGTTTTGACAATATACGGTCATGATGAATTGGTCGACCTATAACAAGTAGACTGGTTCATGTCTGGAAAGTGTCAAGGTCCAGACAACATACGACATCTGCGACTAGGAATCTTACAAACCACAGACAGGTTTTACAACAACTCAACAAACTTTAACATATCAGACCTTCAGCATTGCAGCCCAGGTTAGAGCCTTGGTACAATGAACAGGCGATATAAACAAACGGTAAGGTGTGGTTTTCCATGTCATAATAAAAGAAAAAAAAATAATTACACTCTTTCTTCCTTACCAAGTTCTTTCAAACTGTCGTCAAAAACAGCATCTCGAAGACTGATGAACAGAGTCGTGATGCGTGGAGCCGCCAGAGCAGAATGATTCAGTGTCATCAATGAATCGACGATCGCCGGAAAATTTGTGCTCGTCGCCTGGCTGTTGCCTTGCAAGCAGGCCATCAACATCAGACAAATGTTCTCCACTTCACGATCCAACTTGTAACGAAAACACCAGACATCAATCACACTGAGAATTTCATGGCAAAACAAATCAACTGTCGGCCGAAAATTAAACATATCGAAGACCAATCAAACTGATGGAAAACTGCAGATAAAGAAGCACGCCACTTCACTTCTAGAGAATCCACAAAGCAGAAAGATCACAGAAGTGAAATGAATGCAAGAAAGAAAAAGGTTCACACAACTGTGATTTTTTTTAAATCCTTGCAGAAAGCAAAATGTAGTTTTTGTAAAACCAATTTTTTACAACAATGTTCAGAGATCACAAATTAGGCATACTTTCTACAAGAAAAACTGTAAAACTTGGGCAATGTCAAAATAAAAAGAAACTGCATAACTTGGACAATTTCAATTAAAAATAAACTGCAAAACTTTGGCAATGTCAAAATAAATAGAAACTGCAAAACTTGGGTAATGTCGAAATATTAAGAACCGATTTTCCGCACAGACTGGGAGAGAAGTTTGCTTGAGAAAGTTGATCTGACTTGCAATGAAAATGAATGAGCTAAACTATTGGCACATACAAGCCAATGAACAGCCTCTAAATTTTTTCAAGCTACCAACAAGACAGAAAGGTCATGTGAGAAACCCAAAAGAAGATCTCCAGAGACCTAATCCGTTTGACAGAGACAGGATTCCTCACCTGTTTCAGCCTGGCTCTTGTAGTTGTTTCCTTCTGCAGCTGAGCCTGCATCAGTTCTTGTTGTTTCTTGGACAACTTGGGTTCATCCTTCACACCCGCTGCCTTCTTCTTCATTTCTAACTCCTAAAACCAACCACAGATCATAAACAAGACTCACGAAAGTACCAAAATTAGTAACACAACGGTTTTTCAACCAAGGTTCCGTGGAACCCTTAGGTTCTGCCGCAGTTCAATATAAAATTCAAAGACACCAACTGAATTCATAAGGAGGGTGAGCAATGAGCAGAATTGTTCACAGCTTTCAGTAATTCTTGTTATAGACACAATTCAATGTTAAAATAATTGATATTATTATGTGATTATTCCAACATTACAGTTACAGTTATTTCTTTAAAAACTGGAGGGATGAAACGTGCTGGGTACCATGAGCAAATAAGTGCTTTGTTTAAAGTTCTGTCACTACAAAAAGGTTGAAAACCACCGTGGTAATACAAGCCAAGATCACAACAAGTGCACATCCACCAAGGTACCGGATTCCTTAAACTTTCACTCAAAAACAGTAGCACTCCCTTCTACACAAAATCCACAAAGGTTGCTACCAGTTAACCTTTACCTCCCAGCTGGTTGCACCAGTACCTATATCGCACAAAAATCTGATAGCCTAAGATTAGGTTTAAAGCTACATGTGATACCCAATGGATAAAATCTGCCAATCTCAAATGATAACTCAGAATAACTTCGATGAACAGCTTAAAGATCTTCAGCATTTCATATTTTGAAAGAAAATTCACCAGCACACCTTCAGTTTCAACTTACCTTTCGCAGCTCTAGTTCGTCCATCAGTTCCTTGTAGGAATACGCTTTTTCACGACGAACGTTGGAAACCTTGTCGTCAGTTTTAGGTCCACTGGCAAAAAGAAACAACTAGCTCAGTCAAAACTGGAAAGGCAAAACATGGGCAGCCTTTCTATCAACTCAAACACTCGATGCTTTTAACTTTTGTCCCACTGACTAATCATTTTCAACTTGAGACACTGAAAATCCATCATTAACTGGTATTTACAATTGAAAATAAAACAATGTATTTCAATGCTCCTAAAAATGAAACTGAATGCAGCTACTTTACCAGTACATTAAGAAGGCCTTTGTCATTTGAAAAGCAAAGAAAAAGGAAATTTGGGTTTCACAAGACATCAAATTCTAGTTTACAAAGCAGAAGCATAAAAGTAGGTATCTGGGAGAGGCGCTATATAAATGCTCTGGATGAATGAATTTGACCCCCTTAACAGATTTTCAGCCACTTCCACTTGATGCATCATTAGGTCTCTAGAAAAAAAAAATTACTACAAAGGAATCGACACCCCACCTCTCGATCACCGATTTGTCGTACAATTCACCCTCTGGCCACGACAGAAGTGCAAACTCGTCCCTCGTGATGTTCATAAGTGCCGAATTGTCCAAAGTACTCTTCACATGTGCCACGATCTTTGGCATGAAAGCATCAGGAGCAATTCGTACAGCAGTGCTCAGCATATTCCTGTGCATCTGCAACATATCGACCGACAAACTTCAGTAGAAAACAAGCTCTAGTTGATTTCTGTTTCAGTTATAACAGCGTATCATTATCAGTACTGAAACTAGACAAATAATACAATGGCAACAACTTTTTACCTCCTTGCTAGTCACCATACAGGACTGCCAACAAAGTTTTACACTAACAAATATTTGTAATTTATGTATCAAACAGTTTGATAATAGCAAGTGCCAAGCATTACAGTCAATTCAATCAAAGAGTGTCCAGTTAAATTAAACCTATGTAAATATGGATACTGATTTTTATTAAAGACAGCACTGGAAAATTTCCACTCGGTCAGTTTTTAAGATGATCGATCTTGGGAGATGGGAAAACTAAGTTTTCCCATCTCGTCCTCGCGCTTCTACTAGCAATTCAGCAACTATAGCCTGTATTATGTTTCCGACAGTGATTATGTGGCTTTCAGCACGACTATGATCTGTAATCTTGTGATTTTAAACGCTGAAATCACCTCAGAAAGGCTTTCAGCATTTCTAATGGCTTTGAAGATATCGTCTGCTCGTTTGTCGAGAAATGTCTTTACGTCAAGTTTGAGAGCAGTCACAAGATTAACCCAGGCATCAACTTCATGGTAGACTAAACAGAAATACAAAAAATATCAAAAGAGATAACACAAACATCAGCTCCAAACTCAATTCCTTTTATTTTTTCTCTCGTGAAATTGTGAAAATGAGATGTAGAACGTGATGGGCGCCTTGCAAGGCTGCCGTATACAGTTAAATTCGACTCCTGTAATAACTTGTGATCATCCGTTCATACTGATTTGTAATCATACTGCGTAATTGTCAGTTTGAAAATATTAAACGAAGATTATTATTATTATTATCTAACACCCTCCCTTTAATTCGTACACACAGCTTGATGAATGACCCTTATAAGGTGAAATCAGATTACTACTAAGTGTTGCATCTGGACTAGTTACTTATTAACTCTTGCATTTTTTTATTGTTAAAACTATTACTAAAAGTTCTGAATGCAAGTTTTCTCATTAATTACTTTCACCAGCTTTAAGGCAGTAAGTACTCAAACTAACTTTAAATCATTAAACACTCTAATCAGCTTTAAAACTTTAATGACAAGCTGCAGTGGTTTCCCAGTCGCATTTAGTACACTCTCATCGTTGAAGTGTTACTGCATTAAGTATTCTAACCAACCTGAAGGCATTAAGTACTCTAACCACAGTAACCAGCTTTACAACTTTAACAATGAGCATGTACTGTAAATCATAATACACTCTAATCACCTTTAACGATGAGGTTTGCCAACCGCTTTTAACGATGCGGTTTGCCAACCGCTTTTAGTACACTCTCGTCGTTAAAGTGCTAAAGCATTAAGTATGCTAACCAACTTTACGGCATTAAGTACTTTAACCAGCTTTAACAACGAGCGTGTACTAAAACCGGCTGGGAAAACAATACAGTTCATCGTTAAAGCAAACAGTTAAGGCTTTAAGTACTCTAATCAGCTTTAAGGCATTGCACTTCACTTTCAGCCTACCACACACAACACAACCCTCTAGAAGAAGGCAGATGATGTAATCGTTTTTCAGTACGAGTAAAACAAGCATTTACTCAGACTTACCAATGCAAGGATGATGAGCATCAAAGATGGTTTCAAAGGCAACCATCTCCGCTTCTGCACTGTCCGCCTTCTGTATTGCCGTTATCGTTGACATACACTCAGCCAGAATTCTCGGCAGGACGGATTTGTTCGACGTCTGCTCGCTCGTTTCTCCATCTTCCAGTTGAGCAAGATTCAACTGCAAATACATTAGAATTCTTTAATAAAAATCTGCTCAAAAGCACCACACTTGTTTAACTTTTAGTCAAGTGGTTAGCACGCTGGACTGTCAACCGAGAGGTCTGGGGTTCAAATCCCGCCAGGGCAGAAATTTGTTTCGAGGCTTCTACTCCACCTGCGTCCCCGAGTCAACTAAGCTGTAATGAGTACACTGACCCCACACTGTCGGTGTGAAGATCAGACAACAAGGGTAAGGACTGGCTACCCACCCTCACATGGGTGGGTAGCCCATGTGAGGGTGGGTAGCCACCCTCACATGGGCTACAATGAAACCAGACAGAAAAGCTTGAACATAATCATATAAATACAAGACCAGCTTACCTTCTGTGTCGAAAGGAAAGTTCGGAATTCCTTTGCCAGGTCAACGGATAACTGAGCACCACCCAACGATGAGATCATCTTCTTGACCTTTGAACTTACTTGCCGGCGAATGTCATAGGGCGTGTGAGTCAGAATGAAAATCAGTGCCCTCACGAACATACTACATGACAAACAGTCATCCAAACATTATAAGCCACCAATAAACTGATACAAACACAAACAAGAAATAGGAAGAAAACAGACAAACCTAGGACAATAAAAAAAATTATTTTACAAAGAACAGAAAGCAAGAAAAAGAATAGCTATGAAAATGACAGGATAAAAGACACAAATAAACAAAATATTTTTGACCAAATTCAATCCTAAATAAATCATAATTTAGAGTATTACAGCTTAGAATGGAGGGGAAGAGGACAAGGGGAAGACCAAGACAGATGATGCTGGATTGGATGATGAAGGAAGGAATACTACAGCAGGCTCAAAGAAAAGGCTTAAGCAATCCACAATCAACCTGAGCTACTCCAACGAACCTTGACTGCTTGTCGTTGAGTCGTGTTGAATGATCAGTCAAGAGCTTCACAGACAATGAACACAGCGCCAGCAAAGCTAGAAAACACACGACAGATGCTAAACATGAACTACAAACTATGCTGCAAAAAATTTATCCCAGTAACTTAAAACCACAGCTGATCGCAAAGCCAATTGTTGGAATTTCTCCTCAAGCCACAGTCATTGAGCATCTTCTAATTTTTTACTAGCCTCAAATTCCACAGACTGCCTTCCTGTTCTAGTCCACATTCAGGTCAACATCCAGAAGATCAGTCCACTCAGACTGAGTTTCATAATCTAGGTCCTGCCACCGAAAAAGCTCATTCACCAAGAACAGTTAACGAATAGCAGTGTAGGGTACCAAATCTTCACTTCATTCTATTCTGCATTCCATTAGACACTTTATGATGAACTCCTTATTTGTTCTGAAGAATTGTTACAGAAACAACATAGCTGTTCAGCCATTCAGTAAGGAACTATAAGTTATACCAAACCAAAAAACTTAACTTTCTTCTGGTGCAATCCTCACCTTCTTTTGAAGCTTGTGAGAGAAACCTGTCGCTAACAAGCAGTTGTTTATCCGCGTCTAATATGATGCTCCAGAATGATCCGAGCTTTGCCTCTGTTCATCAAAACACCACAGTTAACCATTACTTCACGAAGCAAAATGATCGCCCAGCAACAACCCAGTGAACAAACCAGAAGATTTGGCATGTTATACAACAGCTACACAACAACCAGTGGTTGCTGTTGTCATTGTGGTTTTGTTTGTCAGGACTGGAGCACCTCTGTTTTGTTTTTCTAGAAGTGGCACTATATAAATTTGCAAGTAAAATTACCATTTAAATGGTAACTGTGGTCTTTGTGGGATGGAACCTCTGATATGTAATTTAAAAAAACGGAAGAGTGGCGAAGAGCACACCTCCAGTGCCTACGAAGCTGAAAGGATCTCCTGTATTTAATGACTTTCATTATCTCTTTTTCTAGTTACCTATTGTATTGTATTGTATTGTATCTAAACATTTATAAAGCGCCTAATCAGAGGCGCTCCCAGTGCGAAAGACCCAGTGAATAGAAAGTGCTTTTAAGACAGTGGAACAAGGCACTTGGGCCACCAGCCAATGAAGAGGCATGTGTCACTGGAGGGAGTTGATTCCATAGAGATTCCATACCTGTATCTTTAGGACTTAGCGCAATCACATAACTTCACATGTAAGAGCATTCGTATATATCAATCAATCAGTATCTTTATTGAGCAAATATAAGCAGCGTATATGAAAACACATGTTTATGCATTTACACATTATTATATACCAGAACATACTGAGTGTATGAGACGTTGCAGCTGCAAATGACTTGAAGGTTAAAAAGACTCACCAGGATGGACGTCAGATGCCAGAAGTTCCAGTAAGAGACTGGAAGCAAAGACGGACTCACTGATGAGTAGCACCTGAAATGGCTGACCAGCCACCTTCTCGACTGTCTGGGCCAAAAGTGGAATTAATGGTAAGCCCTGAGGCAGCGTATCACCTGAAAGAAAATTGCAATCATTATTGGAAACATGATGGTGCATTTGCACTTAAAAGCTTTCCTTAAACAGTAACATGTAATAATAATTAATAATATAAACAAACTGAAATATCACAAGTCACAAAGTGAACCTTTTGTTATGCTCCTCTCATTGGCCGCTTCCAACTAATGAATATTCGTGACCAATGATGTCACTGTTTACAAATGGTGAGATTCCAATGGACATTCGTTTAACACTTAATTCAAAAGTCTGGAACAAATCAAGTGGTTGGCAGATACCCAGAGGGTCCCTGAGTTTAGGTATCTGGGCTCTGTGTAGCTAGGTATTGACCATCGACTGAGAATAGAACAAGAGAATACCGGTGAAGAACAACACACAGGACTTGGCTTTTTCATATTGCTTATCCATCATAGGCTGCCTCTCTTCATGGACTGATCTCGATACTGACCTGATTATGGCTTCATTTTGGAGCATCATTGGTTGATGCCTTTTACATCAGACAATGGCACAACAGAAGTTACTAGTAACAATTGATTACAGTCACAGAAGGTACTAAGCCCAAACTACGGTCACAGAACACAATGAACGTAATGAGGAAAGGTGTTCAGCCAAATACCAACTCACCCTTAAATGTACAGCTCATGCACTGGATGTACGCTGATCGAACAGCAGACGTTGACTTTTGCCCCAGACCCGACTTAAAGCTCTGGATCACAGAGTCCGGCACTTTCGTTGTGAACTTGGCACACCACAACGACATCACAGACAGGATATGGACGAGAGTCGGTTCATGGCCTGAAACGATCCAGATCAAGAACCAGGTCAAGCATCAAATGAAGAACCAGATCAAGATCATGCATCAAATGAAGAACCAGATCAAGATCATGCATCAAATGAAGAACCAGATCAAGATCATGCATCAAATGAAGAAACAGATCAAGATCAAGCATCAAATGAAGAAACAGATCAAGATCAAGCATCAAATGAAGAAGCATGAAATGTAGACTGCCCTATCGAACCAAACTTCTAACCAAAGACAATGGATGACCTGACGAAATTATGCCCAACAGTAACATTCATATAACAGCTGTTCATTTTACAATTGAAAGCGCAACCTTCTTGTAGCAGAGGCAACAGCATTTCCGTAACCATTTGGGCCAACGACTCAATCGACGAAACTCCTGACACAGCGTTCTGACTCAGATTTCCGACAGCTGTCAGCAGACTCAGCTTCTGGTTGAGCGAACTCAACTTGCCCTCTGACCCTGTAAACCAGAATACAGTTTAGACCATCATTTAAAAACACTTAACACTCTGTATCGTAAGGCATGTTCTCCAACGACTTCACGTTAACTAGTGCACGCTGTACATTTCTGTATGGCTTACTTTCTGGTCCAGTAATTCTGATAACTGGATCCTTCTGGCAGGGTCAAGAAACTGACAATCAAGTTTGGCATTTGCAAATCTGCTATCAAACATCAACACGTACTAATAAGATGATTAAATCCCAGCAAAGATTTTCAAAACAGTGATTTTTCAGCATTTACCACTGTAACAAAATGTGTAAAACTAAAAATTCTACAAGAATCAATATCACGTCTGCAAAATGCTAATGAGCAGAGACAAATATTTTGCTTTCGTCCTTTGATGTACTCTCTACACACCATCAAAAACTCATGATTTTTCCGAGGTCGAGATGACTAGCTGATCGGGGACACAGTAGCCAATTGGTGAGAGCGCTTGCCTTGTAACGCTGGGGGTATGGGTTCGAGCCTCCTCTGAGGCGGTTACTGTGCAGGGACCTTGAGCAAGTCATTCACTCACAACTGCTCAGCACGATCAATTGATGCTTGCTCATTCGATAGTAGTGCTTAATAAATGCATAATAATAACAACAATACCAATAATAACAGTAATAATAATAATTAATTGATAACGATTGCAATGCCATTTATGTCTCATATTTGAACAGTGAACACAGATAAACATTAGAACATTTTTCGTCTGCACTGACCATTGATGACTCCGAAAAAGTGCTTTGCCAGTTTTTCTATGGCAGCGGAGTCGCTACACTGCCTCGCCAAGTCCTTACAGCCATCAGATGCCATCTTGTGAAAGTTTTCTTCATTTGCGTGGCAGTGCGCTACAAAGGAATCACAAGAAAAATTACAAAGCAGATCACCAGACTGAACCAAGGCATTATATTCACAGCCAATCTATGAATCAGTGTTACCTAGTCTGCCAATGAAAGTTTTCTTACATTATTTATACTAGTAACAATTATTTTAGCAACAATAAGTATTCTGAATACTATCCCGAATGGCATATTTAGTAGAGGCTCTGACCTACCCACATTTTGGGTACATCAGAGCCTCAATATCTTCATCCATCTGCACTACAGTTACGAACATCACTGCCAACTCAAATCAGGCTGCCAGAGCGATTGTCCATTTCCCCAACAAAAATTACTCAAATACTTCAGAGATATTGCTCCTGGAAGTCTTTTGGTAATATCAATTACACAAAGCATGCTACTCACTTGCTAAATGCTTGCCAATGTCCAAGGCATAGGAGCTCAGATCGATATTCAATCCGGAAATGAGATGGCAGAAACCTTTAAAAATCAACAGAACGATAAAGATTTCCCAGTAGGTTCCCAACAGGCAACACATATCCTTAATCACTGCACTCTTCACTTCAGTAACAAAAAACCGTCTCATGCATAAATGTATATCTGAAGCTAAGAAATTTCTAGTTCGAAACAGTGCATTATATTCAATAATTCAACATATTAGGAATCTAATGAACACCATAAAGATTCACTTGTTAAATGTCATTGCTCGTAATTGCAATTGAATAATTACATAGCAGCACTTCGAGAGCAAACTAACTGGAGAATGTGGAGATGCTCTTTGCACTAGTCGTTAATGTTTGGAGTTTTATGATTTAGCAAAGCAACAGACAAAAAACTAGAAGTGTCAGCTGTAGCAGGACCACACACACAAATGTGGGACCATACACATGTGAGACCACACACACACATTTGGGATCACACACTTACATGTGGGACCACACACATACATGTGGGACCACATGTGGGACAAACACACTTACATGTGGGACCACACACATACATGTGGGACCACATGTGGGACAAACACACTTACATGTGGGACCACACACATACATGTGGGACCACATGTGGGACAAACACACTTACATGTGGGACCACACACATACATGTGGGACCACATGTGGGACAAACACACACACATATGGGACCACACACACACATGAGGAGCCAAACCAACAAAGTCCCATCCACAGTTGACAGATAGCATCATGTTCAGACTACATCGGAGAGGATTCATTGAAACTAGTCTCAATCGCTTTGAGCAAACAACGAGATCAGTAAGCAAGTGAAGGAAGCCATACTCACTATTGAACACAATCTCCGGGTTTCGTAGCATCGCTTTGTCTGCGGCCGGCAGAAGCAATTCCTTGAAGTCACCGTGGCTGACATATCTCAGAAGCGTCTGACAGTTCTCGACGACTTTGAGTGACAGAAGAACGCGACTACCAATGACCTGCTTCACGTACAGGTCAAGGAAGATATCCTGTAATCCACAACCATGTAACAACGTCAAATGTTAAATCAGTAGCAACTGCTTCTTGGTGACTTACTGCATGACACAAGCCATCTAACAATCAAATGTATCACATGACAAAAGCTGTCTAACAATAAAAAGTATCTACTCGCTCACCTGATATTCTCTTATAACTTTAGACAACAGCCCTGTACCAATAAGAAACTGCGTCAGTAGCTGTTGTCACAAATTTGCTCAAACTCAATCTGCCCCACCTTGAGCCTCAGATCCTGACCTAGCACTGAAACTGACCACACCACCTTGTTGTAAAGTTGATCTGATATAGTGCCAGTGAATAAGCTGGTCTCTCTGTAATTGCAGTCATAAATTTGTATGGCGCCACTTCGGACAAAACATCGAAGGCATTCCCAAACGAAACACAACCCATAGTCGGACAGAATGTTCTGCAAGTGCTTTCCAAAAACCGGAAAAGATAGGTCACGGAGTTCATATCACACTACTAGGCAACTTATGCTGAACTGTGGATGTATGGGCCATCAGGGCAACCAGGTCACCTTGCCCAGCAGAGTGAAGCCTATGATGGCTGACATCATGAGGCATAGGTCCTTGAGATAAGGTGGATCACAGCCCACAAGACAATTACCCATGAGCAAAGATAAGATCTTAAACTCAACGCATTTCTCCAACAGTAACCAGTGCAGTTTCTGCTACCTGAAACTCGATACATGCTCAAAATTAGCTATAGTTGGTTAGTTTCTGTTTAACAGATTGTAGCTAAATTTCAGAACAGCACCTCATGTCAAATTTAATTCCAACTGATTATTAGTATTGTGCACTTATTAGGTGCCACACTACCTGCTGACAAAGCATCAATTGATGGTGCTGAGCAATTGTGAGTGAAGGACTTGCTCAAGGTTTCTACACAGTAACTGTCTCAGGGAAGGCTCACACCAGTACTACTCGTATTAGAAGGCGAGCGCCTAAACCAATCAGCTGTCGTGTTCCATAAATGGCATACACTGAGCTGCTAGCATAAGTCTTAGCAATGCAAACCTTGAATTTGTTGATGTTGTCCATGTCCTTCTTCAGTGCCAAATACCTAATGATGGCTCCAATCATGGCAAACAAGAACGGTGATGGTTCCAGTTTGGACACGGCTTCAGCATATGCAAGCACTGATCCAGGAATCTAGAAATACAAAAATCTACATCAGGTTTACAACTATGTACAACCGCATAAAATTACACAAGAAAAACATAACATAGTTCCAAGTCCTATAAAGAGAACTGGGAATCTATAACTGCTAGTCTAAATGGCTACACTCCACTACAGTCTAAATTCACAGCTGACCTGGTCCAAAAGTAAAGTGGGAAGGTAGCAGTCACGTGCTGTTTAACGAAACTGTGTCATAACAAAGGTAATTAGCGTCGCCTTCCTCCTTTCTCCAAGCTTGGGACTGGAACTGCCGAAGTATAAGCAGTGACGGAGGTAGAAGAGTTCTAAACAAAGTGTAACGTACCACTATCTGACAGATCCAGTCACTACCTCATTGTCCAATACGAATAAACCCCCAAACATTCATTGCAAACTAAAGGAACAGAAGATCTAAATATTTATGAAAATATGAATACTTGAGTTATTCGGCTAGAATCCTCTAGAAGTCCGACTTCTCATAGACTACGGCTCATTGCTCACTGGTTAACCATAATCATAAACTAAGCAGCAGACATAACACCAGCTTTCTCTCTAAACAGAACTCTTTACAAAATGCAAAACGTACATTTTATATGCAACAGTGCTTCTCAAACTTTCTGATGCTGAGGACCGGTAATTTTTTTAACAGCCTTACTGCAGAATGGGGACATGTTATATACTAAAATTTACGTTTGATAAACATCACTGTTTATTACAATTATACTTTTGTTAGGCCTCTATTCTTCCATGTTTAAAACTGTTTATTATATACAAACACAGTATTAAGTACTACTGAATAGTGTTCTTTTCAATTAACCCCCCCAAAATTCTTTTAGCGTTTACAAATTAATATTTTATTTCAGTGTGAACAAAATTATGATTCCAATTAATTATCAATCCGCGGCCCAGTAACCAATCACTCGCGGACCAGTAGCGGGCTGTGGATTAGGTTTGAGTAGCACTGAGTTACACTACACTTTAGCGTGAACAGTTAAATTAGTTTAACTTTAGTTAAACTACAGTTTAACTTCTAAATAACCTTCTGACCTGTGTCCAGGTGAGCTTCAGTGCATTGAAGCACCCCTTAAGGATGCTTTTGTCTTTAGTTCCAATGGCACCATGCACGAGCAAGCTCTGAATCCACACCTGAAGCATGCAATGCATAAATATACTTGAAGAATGTAGCTCTCACATTTGTAGGCTTGAAATCACGGTGCCCTGGAATTTAACTTTTAAATACTGGTATAATCATTTAAGTCAAGTCATTTGCTTTTCTCTCTGTAACTAGGATTCAAATCCCAGTGTGTCTTCCAAAAACAACAATCCATTCACTGGTAACCCACAGGCAGTGATTCCTGAACAGTAAGCTATGATGTTGCAAAAGCTTCTATGATAAGGCACAAAATGCGGACAACATTTCACAGTAACCCTCTTTATAATAGACTGCAATACCTAACAATATTTTGAACAACCTCATAATTCCTGAAATGACATATTTTTATTAACAATTTACTTGATAAAACCTTCCCTCAACTCGTTAATCCATCAATCTCCTTCAAATGTATTTTTAAAATACAGCTAAATCTCGATTTTCGTAGGTAGGAATTAAGTCAGAATATACATCCCTACCAATTCTGCTTGGCAAATTCATCAACAACCTGGCAACTGATTAACTGTGCCTCAGATACTGATACTGCATACATTAACTTTGTAATACGAATACTACTACTCCTAATACTACTAGTACTACCAATAATAATAATCATAATAATAATAATAACAAGAACAGCAGCACGACGTCAATGAAAATTAGCTATCCCAGAAAAATGCTATCCCTAGTTATTGAAATTACATGTACCTCAAGTAACAAAAATAATACTGAAATAAAAATTATTATGATAATGGCAATGATAATGACGATAACAATGGCAAATGATCATCACAACAATAATGATTTCTGGACTACATAGTCATTAGACCCTGACCAGCTGGAGAAATGTGTCGCCTGTCATGACTTCAGCTGACTTATAGCATCCTCTGACAACGACACACGACCATCGTAGAGCTGTCAGAGCCTCTGCACTGCCAGACCGACTGAAAGCAACACAGAGCGTCTTACGTTGCAGCTACTGAATCTTGCTTAATAACGTCAACAGATGACAGCAATGGAAAAGACTGGAGATATCAACAACTACACTGGAGTCTTGTTATAATGCTGCCTGGCAGCCATATCTGGACAGATCTGGAACAGCCTTATAACAAAATACTGTAAAAATAAGGTAATTTTCTACAGCAGAACAAACAGTGCAATGTTTATAAGGACTTTCCAGTGTACCAAAACAGCTGCTTTTGTTTGCCATGCCTTCAGGTCCAGCCACAGCAAGACTCGATTTAGTATTTCGTGAAATAGATCACTGGAGCTCTCATTGCTCTCATTGTCTCGGGCTTAAAGAAAAAGTTAGCTTCATGGATTCAATCACAGCCATTGTTCATCAGCACTACGCAATTCTCCCATCAGACTGAAAGATATTTCCACTGCTCATTGATTAGTGACACAATTGTACATTTTGATTTTTTACAGACAGTAACAATTGTAATTGTAATTAGCAACTTCTGTTGCGCTGGTGTCTAATGCACAAGGCATCAACCGATCGCACACCAAAACCAAACCGTAAATCAGGTCAAACACAGATCCACAGCAGGCAAAGAACTGAGGTGAAATTTAGATATAGCAGTTAGCATGCTGGACCTGCAATAGAGAGGCCAGGGGATCGATTACTTGCTAGGACAGAAATTAGTTAAGAAATTTCTGTTCCACCTGCACCACCAGCCAACTCAGCTATATTGAGTAAACTGGTCATACACTGTCGGTGGGAAGGCTGGGTAAAGTTAGTAAGTATATTCTTTATTAAACCAGCTGCCAAACAGCACTCTGGTGAACATCTGTTAACTCTTTCGCAGCTATGTTGTTTTTGATAAATATCATCATAATTAGTTCATATGGATAAAATACTTAAAATCTGTAAAACCCTAGACATGTCCTATATCATTTTTTTCGTATTTTATTCCTGAACAATATTCTGTCTTTAAAAAGTTGACCAGTTAATGTTTTTACCTCAAAGTTTGTAAATAAATGAAATATTATAAAAAATAAAAATAAAAATTATAATTTTAAAAATTCATAAAAAATCTATGAACAGAATAATATGTAATAAAAACACTTCAAAATGTAGCCACTTTTATGGCAACTTATAAGAAAGCTTGAAGGGATAAATAATTAGTGAATTTAGTCCAAAAATTAAATTATATCTCTTCCGCCCAGTGATATAAAACCGACCCTCGCAACGGTTAGTTCGGCAACGTGGTCGTATTTCAATCCCAAAAGGTCCACCTCGTCAAACGTATCATATTTCTTTCGAGAGCCTTTAGAAAATTCCCTGACAGATAAATTCTATTTTTTGGACTTCCCTAATGAATAAAAATTTAAACTATAGAGAAGTGACCAAAATGAGCTTTTCTAATCAAAAATGCGATCGGGCCGTAGGCTGTAACACTCGTCGTCGCCACCGATCGCTGACTT
Organism: Allolobophora icterica; assembly: GCA_963556255.1. Taxonomy (NCBI): domain Eukaryota; kingdom Metazoa; phylum Annelida; class Clitellata; order Crassiclitellata; family Lumbricidae; genus Allolobophora; species Allolobophora icterica. Next base: position 42,064,324 of record OY744614.1, on the reverse strand, counting down.
CGTCCCAAGCCTCTGCCTCGTCAAACATATTTGTTTGCGTGTCTTTACAATATTTATTGAACGATATAATTTATTTATTTGGACTTGGCTGATGAAAAACGCATTAGATTACAGAAAAACGGCCAATGACCTAGAAGGGGACGTGGCTATTTTAAATTTAAATGCCTGCATGTAATAATCGTAATGTTGTTCTCCAAAACATCGGTCAAATTTGTCCTTGTAACTTCATCAAACTATTGGAAAATCCCACGTCAGGGTTTTTTATGGAATGTACAATATTTTCTATAGCTAAAATGTATAAATAGAACTCTAAACAGCGCTAATTTAAGCCAAATGTGCGTTCCTTATCGCATGCGGTCGTTTTCGACCCCATTCGCTGCGGAAGAGTTAAATAGATACTAATATCGCTTAAAAACTGGTATAATAACAAAAATGACGTGGCTATTTTAAATTTAAATGCCTGCATGTAATAATCGTAATGTTGTTCTCCAAAACATCGGTCAAATTTGTCCTTGTAACTTCATCAAACTATTGGAAAATCCCACGTCAGGGTTTTTTATGGAATGTACAATATTTTCTATAGCTAAAATGTATAAATAGAACTCTAAACAGCGCTAATTTAAGCCAAATGTGCGTTCCTTATCGCATGCGGTCGTTTTCGACCCCATTCGCTGCGGAAGAGTTAAATAGATACTAATATCGCTTAAAAACTGGTATAATAACAAAAATGAAACAAACTCATGCTGGCAGCCACACGGCGCCCATCCCAGGGTGGAGAGGGAGAGCACTGGCCACCCATCCACTCATATGTCAAGGCTAAGAAAATGAAGTTGCTAACACTGCATACCCATTGCTTCCTCTCAGGCTAGCTTAAGGGACTGCTCTCCTTCCTCCTCTTCGTAGAGTTACAGTGGAACTGTAACACTAGAATTTCTGAAGAAATTCTTAAATATGATACTTCACCTGCTAAGACGTGTCTTCTCCAGTTCGGCCGCGTCTGACATGACTGCCACAAACTGCTTCAAGGCAGAACTGGAATGATGAACGACCAAATTATGAACCACATTCTCCACTGCCCTGCGTGACCTTCGGTCTTCGTAGCGAGGCAGGGTTGTTCGAAGAAATCTCAGAACTCCTTTGACAGCAGCTTCGGAAAAGTCTTCAGATAAGAAAATAAATTTTAAATGAAAAGCTTCCTTTCGAATAAATGAAGAGTAGGGACATAATTTCCCTTAATGTTTTATTTCCATGCAACAGACCTTCCTAACAGTGCTCATCATCACATAGTTGCAGCTAAGGACACCAAATTAAGTTCAGCTTTGGAAAATAATCTTATTATGAACCAGTCTTGTTGTCAAGACCTTAAACCTCAAGACCAAGACCAAGACCTTGAACCTCAAGACCAAGACCAAGACCAAGACTTTTAAAAACGAACTCGAGTGCACTCGAGACCAAGACCTTGGTCTCGAGGACAACAAGACTGTTATGAACTGCCCTTACAATGTGCAACATTGTGGAAGTTTATATGGTCACATCTAAAGGGAAATGCAACTTGCATTAACAAGTACCAGATAACAGTAGCAGCTAATAGCTGACGGATCATTTTCGGCTTTTCCTGATCAGCCGTCAATTTTGTAAAATGTGAGCATCTGGCTTGCATTATTAAAAGGCTACTTACTTACTTAAATACCTGAATCTTCAATTTTAAGTTCCACACAGAAAAGAATATTATACTACACAAACACGTTACAAATAAAAAAACTACCACTCAATATAAACAGTTCCAGTGAATAGTATAATTATTTTGAGACCACTGTTTGCCTCAGTATAAAGGGGATAGTAGCTGGCTTAGTCACAACAGAAATCGCTTGTGAATAAACTGGTGCTCTGCGCTTAGCGTTAGAGCATCGCTTTAGATGTCTGTCCATACGTCTGTCTGTCTAGACAACATTCATCGCTTAACCAGTCAATTCGACAAACACGATTCAAGCGGGAACAGGTTGTAGCACAGAAACCCATACTTCCGTTTACATTTCGCTCAATAAGGGCAAGATCGTTGAGGCCGACTGGGCCAGAGTTTGATCCATCGGGCGAACAAGGAGACATCGGCTATAATGTGAACGCTAATAAGGGGTCTCAGACGCCGAATAGAGAACTTTACGACACTAACTGCGCACCAAAGCATTCAAAGAAATGTGTAACTTCTAGATTTATAAAGGTTTTAACTGATCTTAAAAATGCAAGTAAATGTACACACCCGTGCTCGTGAGACACGGTTGTAGATCATTTAGAATCCGCAGGCGCTCGTTTACACTTGCTGTTGTCACTTTTTGTGCAAACTGCTTTAAAGCGTCGGCGGCCATAGAGTAGGATCAGCGGTCAATTACAGGATTAAAGTCAATTAGGCCACAAAGAAACTTCTGACATGAACCTCTTTTACACCTCATGCGCTTGACAACCACGACTGCTTAAACGGCCATATTGGTGGCGCAATCGGAAGCAGATAGAAAACTTTCGATTTATATAGCGCAGGAGTACAGTATAAAATGACAGGCGCGGTAGTTTCTTCACTACGAATACGTTTATTTTTATTGTGAAAGACTCCAGAAGGACCCAATCGTTATGGCATATATTCGATCGAGTTCAGTTTTAGGTCATAATCTAGTCCAAAATAATAAAAAATTCTTTGTCATATTCCCTCTGGTATTTCTGAAACTGGATTTATAGTATTTGCGGTATCTATACGGAGCCTCTTCATTTTTACTAAGTAAGTAAGTAATTAAAGTAAATGAGAGTAATCTTTTATTAGCACCAGCCAAAAGCTCATGCTTTACAACAAAAATGCATCCAGCGACGAAAAGTAGCAAATTAGCATAATATCGGTAGAACAAAAAACAGATGCAATATTTATAAACAGTTTCATAATGTCTTATTTATACAGTTATATCTATATCTAAAGCAATAATCTAAAGAATGCAAATTACAATGCAAATGTAATTTCGAAAGCCTTCCTTACAAAGTTCAGACGTGTGCTTTGAAGCTGGACAAACAAAAGAAACCATACAGAGAGTACAAGAGGGAAAATTTTAGTTTATATTGAACGACAGTCTCGTTAGTGATTAACAGATTGAGTTATTTGTCAGTCAAGAGCTCAAGTAGACCTACATGTATGACAATTCTCAAAAGTTCTTAGAGCTCGGCTTCTCATACACTACTGCTCATTGCTCACTGCTCAATGGGTAATCATAATTGTAAACTCCAAATTTCTATAGTGTAAGTTAAGCATAGGGGACCAGCTTATTCACGAGTGTTGCATCGTGTCAGAGGCCTGAGGTTTTCAAATTATTGTTCATTGCCTGGTTTGCAATGCCACGCCAAAGATTAATCACATTGTCTTTGACTTTCAGTTCCAATTCAGCACAGTGGTCACTTGTATCTGATCATAAACTTTTTAACTTGAGAAGGATATTTGAACTATTACACTTTTCATCATACAAGTGAACCAATTATAATGTAGAACTATTTCCGAGCAGAGATAAGTGATAATGCACAAATTATATCATTACTGTTATTTTTTAACCCAAAGGACGAAATTCAGAGAGTGTGGATTATTACTATTATTATTATTTTCACCTAAGGTACATGTAATCCTTCAGGAATTAAGAAATAGGGATAGCATTATTATTGTTAATATCAGTGCTTTTTTTCTGGGAAAAAAGGTTCCGGAATGGAACTTTAGGTTCCGGAACGGAACAATTATGGGCAGGCGAAAATCCCGATAAAAACGGGATTGGGGGTTTGGAGGGGTCTCAAAAAACACTGAAAACAGTTCAAAACACTGAAATTAAATTAAAATAACTAAATTATTGTTTTTATTATTAAAATAAATAAATTATTTTTTAGTAGCTGAAAAAAAGTGACGGAACGCCTTTCCAGCGCGTTTCGGCTGAAAAAAAGCACTGGTTAATATTAAAATTGACTGTAATTGGAAATAGTAACTCCTATTGTGTCCTTGTCCAATGTAAAAGGTGTCAACCGATGGCGCACCAAAATCTAGCTGCAATTGGGTCAAGGTCCAGGCCAGGCCTTTAAGACAGTAATGAGAATGAACACATGGTAACCGGAATCGGATCTCCACTGGACATAATGCAGTGCTCGTGAATAAGCTGGTGCCCTGCGCTCAGCTTTAGATTACGATTACAATCACATACTCATACAAAGTTCCAAATTTCAGCATCAACCGATAATCATGAGTAGAATCAGTGTATCCACTTGAAGTGTCTTATATGTTAAACTCACAATTTATAACATTTCTAGGAATCTGAGGTTCTAAATATTAGTAAATGCCAAGAATGGTCCAACTGGGGCATATGATCCACAGGAAGTGATTTGACTAAACATGCAGTTACAGTAGAGAAACAACCATCAACGAAAATAAATCATGTAATTTGAAAATATAACACAGATCACAGATGCATAAGGCACAAGAAAACACCAGAACTGGCAGATCAACATAAATTCTCAGTCACCATTAAGTCTCATAAATCGACGTAAGACTATAATTTTGACGGAACCTGCTCCATTGATTTTTAATACTGATCAAACATCCTGTGCTCTTCGAGGTTCTAAGCTGTTCTAGCATTCTAAAAGCCTTTATTAATATCTTCTGAACTGCATCTTCCTTCGTTCAGTAAAGTTTATATCGTTTTCGTAAGGTGTATGACAATTGGGAACCCATCTCCTGTGACAGTTTATTCCAACCTGTGTTTCCAAGCGTCGCACGAATCTCATGAATTAGCGATTGCAAGGACTTCTGAAGTTCTTCATCCGAAATAGTATTGACCGCAGCCGCAACAAGAAATTGCAACCAGAATTCGGCCGGGATCTTGGCAACAACCAGTGAGATAATAGAACAGACATTCTTGAAGATTTCAATCTTCTCCAGTTCCCGTGGAAACTGCGTCTGCAGCAGGCAGCACAAGTGCAGAAAGACATCCTCCTTCACGATGACGCCAACCGTTTGTTTTGGCCATAGGGCACACATGTTTGTCAGGGCCCATGCGGCGTTGATGATGCAGCCTGGGTGGCCGGCCGTCTTTTTGAAAATTTTTATCAAGTCGTCAACAAGGTTGAAAAGCTTCTCCTTGTTTGCATTTTTATCCTTCGCAATGAAAGCTAAAGCCCAGAGAGCGTTGTTCAAGACCTCGTCTGTGCTCGAAGTCTGTGCCGTGTTTGGAAAGCCTCGTGGCTTACTTCCGGAACTGGCCATCTTTGCACCTATGATGTCAACAAAGCTGTCCAGTTTTGGGTCAGTAGGTACAGTCGCATGCATTGCCAGATGACCGAGGAGTGCCAGAGCACTCTGGTGGATCTTGTTATGCAGTGACGCGTTTGATAATATATCATACAGAATGCGAACAATGTTATGTTGATTGGCATGTGTGAAGGCATCAGCACCTTGTCCATCAAATATGGCACTAAGCAGGTCCATATACGCTACTAGGTGGCCTGTCACGATATCCATGGACTTCATATCGCCCTGTCCTTCCTTACTGGAAGCTGCTATACTATCCATGTGAGCAGCTGCCTTGGCAAAGATTTCTGGTGTGTACGGCGCAAAGAGCGACTTTGAGAAATTGGCAATGACGCACAAGGTCTGACACAGTCTGACGATACTAACCTCGTCCTCTAATTGCATCGAGGCATCTCCTTTCCATTCCAGCTGCTTCCACTGTCTCATCACCGGATCAAGAAGTCGATCGACATCTTTGGCTTCGAGCACAGAGGCAGTTCTGCCAAAGAGATGTCCGATGCATTCAAAGTATACGGATCGACTTTCTCCGTTCATCACTTCATCTGCGCGAACAAGTGACTCTACGACCTTGCTCAGGTAGGGACTGATGTCGTTGCTGGCATAAGCAAGAATGGTAGCCAGGCTTCGTATCGCGATGCTTCGAACCTCAAGACAGTCATCCTTTAGGAGATTTGAGGTGAAGCGAATCACCTTTGGCAGCGGGTCTTTGATTCCCTTTATGTCGAGGTTAACAAAATGTGGCATTGCGAAACAGGCAATGGAACGAACAAGTGGTTTCGGATGGGAGAAAAACTCTAAGATCTGGGCCACCACTGTTGGACAGACTTCTCGCATCGCTGGAGGAATTCCAATAGCTTCTGTAAAGGCACTCATGGAGAGGACAGCAGTCTCAACTTCCCTCCAGTTATCACTCCGGATCCACTTTTCCAGGTAAGGTTTATACACGGGCACAGCCTCCGACTGGAAAATTCTACAGACATTCTCGAATCCGAGAGCAGCGTAGTTGCGGATGTTGGAAAACCTCTCAATTTCTGGTGTCATTGGAACCTGGTGGGAATTTTCAGCGGTGGTTGATCCGTACTTTTCAAGAAAGGCAGCATGTGGCTCACGATAGATCATGCAGTTCAACAGATTTGGAATGAGCACCTGAAGTTTACCAAGCACTGGACGAATCCAAGGCTGGAGAACTGTATGTGGAACGGGAGGCGCAGAGAGCTTAGCCCAGTATTCGCAGCCGGCCACAGCCTGTTCTACTTTATCACTACCAGTCCACTGAACAAGGAATTCACTGATCGACTTGAAATGCTTTGTAAGAACATCAGGGTAGGAAGACTGTAGTAATGAGACGATACTACTCAATCCTCTCTGGTAACTCATTGTTAGACTAAAATTCTCGTCTTTGTCATCAGTGAAGCTTTCTGTATTTTTTGGTATCATGACAGTTTCCTTTGCAAGTGCCTTGCACAGCTCCTCGATGAACGCTTTCATTGTCTGATTGCCACAACGCAGCTGACCAAGCAACGCTGTCACAGCATCAGTGCGTACCTTCATGTCTTTGTGGTCTAACATCTTAATACACTTTGGAATTATCAGATTGCACTGGTCTGGCTCAAGAACCTTCACAGACAGATTCAACTGAGACAAAATCTGAAGCAGTTCTTCGTCCACATCTTCGTCATCTGATTCTTCTTTCTCATTTGTCTTCGCCGGCCGCTTTGTTGACTTGGTGGCACTGTTATGACGCCTAGACATGACAATATCGGTTACTATGCAGATTTCCTCAGAGGTAAAGAGTTGCTCAGTATGGCATCATTCTGACCTAAAACAGAGAATGAGATGAATATTCAGTAGACAGATTCTCAAATGTCTCAATGTTTTCTCACTTCTAAATCACTTTTATTTAAACAGCAACATATCATAGCTATACGTTATCTATGGACATATAATCATAATTGTAATCGTAATCTCGAGACTTCTACAGCGACCAAAAAAGCTACGTCGCGGGAACCAGCTTATTCACAGGCGCTTAGTCAAATGAAAATCGATAAGCAGGGGGGTGTCGAATCGGTTCCAGGTCAAGATCCAAAGGAGTCAGTCAGGTAGGCAGTAAGACGGCTAAGGTGGGTGGTGTTTAGGGTTTACATGGCGAGGGAGGTAGGGAGAGGAGGAATCGGGATAGGATTTGCGAAAGAGCAGTGTTTTCAGTTTTGTGTGAAAGACCTGTGGAGAAATAGCAAGTGGTGAGGTTTTGGTGAGTTCGTAGGATGGATCTGAAATTTCTCGCAGTACTGGTGGGAGTTTGTTCCAGAGGGGTGGGACAGCTATGGCTATGGAGCGACTGGCAAATTTTAGCGATGAGGTGATGGAAGGGCGGAGAAGTGCTAGGGCAGAAGAGGAGCGGGTTGAGCGGAGTGGTTGGACCGTGAACAACTGTCGGAGATAGGAAGGCTGGGAGGATTGGAGTGTATTGTAGGTGAGTGATATGACTTTATATTCTATTCTTTCGGGTATTTTGAGCTATAAACTATATCAACCAGCTCTTTCCCATTTACTTTCAACTGATCATTATTACAGGTGTGCGATACTCCAGTGGTTAGCGTGCTGGACTCTCAACAACATGGTCAGAGCTTAAACTCCCCGCCAGTAGATGGGGGGGGGGCAGTGCCGGCCTTAGGGACGTGCGAACCGTGCGGTCGCACGGGGCCCGCAACCTAGAAGGGCCCTAAAATGTCACAGAAAATTAACATGAGCAAGACGCTCTAATAATAATATTATGGTTTCGACTAAGTATTATCTTTTGTCAATAACATAAAAGTCAACTTCCTCTATATTCCACAATTCATGTGCATAGTTAAATTTGACTCTTTGTACTTGTTAACAATCTACTAAAATAAAATGATTAGCAATGAAAAACAATTTGACTTGTTTCATGGGGGGCTCGTACAGTATACTGTGCACGGGGCCCGAAATATCCTAAGGCCGGCACTGGGGGGGGGGGATATTTAGACACTGCAGGTTCATTATGGAAGACTTAAACCCATACCATTCAAATAATTATAACACAAGCATTTGACCAATTCGCCAGGCTAAATGAACAAGTCATAGCCACAGATAATACTTAACATGTTTGCAAGCATAATGACTTTTGCTTAGCCTACTTATATTATTAGTGCAGTTTCTTCGTCTTTGCACAAAATTTAATTGATAATTCGCATACTTCGATTAAATCTGCGCTTAGGAGTTTTTATTCTGATATACTTTTCGTGCATCTTAGATGGGGTCTCATCACTTACAAGTTATAAGTTGCCACCATAAGCGTAGACTCTGGGTGGGCGGGGGGAGCCGGGGCACGTGCCCCTAATAATTGAGGTGAACTGTACATCCAATGCAACAAGTGTAGAATAAATAACCAAACCCCCCTCATATTTTGGACAAGTTTACGCCAGTGGTTGCCACCATATATTGCGCCAGTCTAGCATTCAGAGGCGACAAGTTACTTTAACACATGTTCTATTATACATAACCAAATAAACTTCTACTGTTAGGTAACGCAGTGAGCCTCCATTTCATCACAACGCAGAGGTGTTACGATTCCGACAGTAACCCCTTACCACATGGCCACCGATTCGGTTTTCAGCGTTTAACTTTTAAAATTTAAAAGATGATGCGCATTCATCTACATCAGTAACTGAATGTAGCAGTAAAAGTTTATTCGTGTGGTATAAAACTATAAAAGATCACAGTAAAACACACACTAAATGGAAAAAACACGAACTTACCATACATCATCCATACAATTTAAAAGCCGGACATTTTGTAACCATGGTAATGGTAATCGTAGTAATAGTAGTTCCGCAGAAAAGAAATATTTTTTAGTAAACAATGATCTATAAATTTACTGCTAGCTCGTAATAAGTAGGTAGAGAAAATTTAGAACTTCAAGTCGCAATTAGGCCACAGTATAAATAATACACAGTACGTCGACTCCCAGCCGATGTAACAGTCAGAATGTGTGACTGACCGCCATTTTGAATACACGTCGAAATACCGGAACCCATCACATAAAATATTTTTAAACGTTACAACAACATTGAGGACTACACGCCGATACACCGGAATCCATCACATAAAATATTTTTAAACGTTACAACATCGAGGACTTCATTAGAATTAACAATATTATTTTTAACGTTAATTTCAGCTTAAATCTATAATTCAAAAGCTCGTATTCAAAATGGCGTCACCCCAAAACTAGTCAACAGTTATGCGGTCTGTCATTTGGCTTTTGAATAAACGAATATATATATATATAATGCGAGTCGACGTACTGTGTAATTATTTATACTGTGATTAGGCCTACTCTTAAAGCTATGAGCACCAATAATATACCCATTATGATTTGCCCATCGTTAAATTCAACGAACTGGTTAAACATACGAGAGAGAGAGAGAGAGAGAGAGAGAGAGAGAGAGAGAGAGAGAGAGAGAGAGAGAGAGAGAGAGAGAGACAGACAGACAGACAGACAGACAGACAGACAGACAGACAGACAGACAGACAGACAGACAGACAGAGAGAGAGAGAGAGAGAGAGAGAGAGAGAGAGAGAGAGAGAGAGAGAGAGAGAGAGAGAGAGAGAGAGAGAGAGAGAGAGAGAGAGAGAGAGGTGCGCTTTAGCTTATCGCTCCAGGTACACCCAGTACATAAACTAGTATAGTAGTTTCCAGCGTTTAACGATACTATAGTGCCAAGTCACTGACATCGATTACTCAACGTCTGCAGTGCACTACTAGTGAATTAATGCTTAAATATACGCACTTCTAGACCCAAAGTCGCGAACATTAATCACGAACATGCTCGGACGAACACGTGGTACACGACCAGGGTCGTTTGATCTAGCTGTTTAGTGATCTCTGTTACTAAAAAGGATCATTCATTTTTCTAATACCTCATTGGGGTCAATGGAATTTTAATTTCATATTATTTAAAAAAAATAATAATGATCAGCGCGTTGGTCTTCTGCACACATGGTCGGATTGAACTCTGAGTATTATAGTTCAGTGAGACGGAACCAGTGTGATTCTCGTTAACGTTAACGATAACGAAAATGTTCGTTAACGAACCAAAAATGATTTCGTTAACGATAACTATAACTGTAACTAAAAAATATCATTAACTATAACTATAACTACGGTATAACGAAAATAACACTAACGAAAATTCATCGCTATTTTCGTTAATGAAATAAGAAAGTGCAATATCGATAAACATGGCGAATTTAATCAAACGCGATATTTTATTCGTTTTAGACTATCCTGTTTATTGTTCCGAGATAAAATGAGAAAATGTGCTGCATATTCTCCTTCCGAATATTCTGGTTTCTTTTCGAAAATCTAATATTTCAAGTTTCTTTTTGATGGAAAGATATTTTTTTCTTTTGATTGTTAATTTTAGAGTGAGAAACTTGTTTTGATTTTAGTTTTCTATGTTAAAAGGAATATTATAAAAAAAGTTATCATGTTCAAATTAGAAATGTTCATAATAAAAATCAAACTGAATACACATTTAAAAGAAAACGAGATTGTATTTTTTAATGGGAAAAGTTCATTAAATATCTGTGACAGTGATTACACAAGTACTGTAGCCATTAAGTATCAAATTAAAATCTGAATAACAACGTTTTGTTTTTTGGCAATTTCAATTTGTTTGCATGTTAGAGTCATAGAAATATTCTGAGGGTGGGGTAGTTTTCTTTGACATAATTTTGTTAGGGTGTCTTTGAATGTTTGACATTTGATGACAAGGGTAGGAGATCAAAAACTGCCTAAAATTTGCTGACATAATTAATCGATGACCCCATATATGGACCAGGAGGAGTGCCATTGGGTTCACTTGTAATTATGTACTAACTAAAATTAACTAAAATAAAAGTCCAGTAACTATAACTATAACTATAACTAAAAAATAATACTAACTATAACTGTAACTATAACTAAAATAAAAAACCATTAACTATAACTGTAACTATAACTAAAATAAAATCTGTAAGGAGAATCACACTGGACGGAACGAGTGCGGATAGAATGCGTAGGAATTATTTTATTTATTGAAAGAACAGAAAAGCAATTCAATTATTATTAGTTATTTGAAGGTGCACGTCTTCCAACGTGACCATGCAGGCACAGATGTAAGGATCAAGAAATAAAAGTAGAAGAACTGATTGTTGATGATGCTAAATCATATGGTTCAACTGCTAAAACGTCATAGTTCGAGGTCTCAAGTGGCGAAATATATTCCTAACATGCTCGGAACAGTAATAAACAAGACAAGCACTTCAAGGCTGACCACATCTATAGAATATCATACAGACCAATCACATGCCGTCTTACAAAAGACGACTTTTAATTAGCACAAATCAGTCAAAGACGGTGACGACATCCCAATTTTAACTTTCAATTAACATAAAATCATTGTCGAAAATATCGACATGTCGAAGTTTACTTATGAAAAATGCAAAAAAGACATAGTTTGTCACTTTGTCGTTCGTTCGTCAATTTCACCGAGATGCTGATCTTCCAGAAGTCCGACGAGCTCTCAGTAGAGATCATTAATTTAATTGCCATGTATTAGGCCTACGTTCATAATGCAATGACGTGAACGGCGTTTTCCAGAGCGTAGAGTTAAGGCTTATTCGCCACTCCCGACCAACAGTCGACATCCTGCATGGTAGAAATCGGTGGTCGGGAGAAACGACAAAGGTCGGAATTTGCACGACAGTGTGCATTTATGTAGGCCTATGTATGTAATTATATATGTAAGTGTGCATGTATGTATGCAGATGCGGCGATCTTGTTTGACTGGTGGAGGGACATTTTTGAACTGATCTGGTCAAAAAGAGGTCAAAAAAAGTTTTCACTCTCGCGCGTGAAAATTTTTTTTACTTTTTGGATACACGAAAAATCATACATAATCTCTTCCTAGTCTTACCTTTCATTGTTTACCTTCCCTTCACTTAAATTCCCTTCAGTTACCTTCCATACCTTACCTTACGTTGCCTTGCCTGTGTCGTAGGGTCCCGCCGTGAGTGTAAGGTAAATAGGTTGGGTCGTGGCTACATGGGAACCCAGAATGAATCATCCGACGGACATCGATGTCGCCCTTGGGATCCGATCAACAGTCCTCGTCTCCCACCTCCCCGATCCAAGTCCCAAGGCCGCCGGAAGCTACTGCCGCGCCCTTCCATTGGAAATCTGGAACAGTCCGTCATGCTTGGTTGAACTACCCTCCGGAAACATCCAGCTGTCAGCCTGGAATATACCCTACTGCGTTAAGTTGACCCGATACATACCATGACCCAAACAAATAACATCAAATGGACATAACATAACAAAGCTACAGTATAACATAAAATCATTCATTCGTCCATTAAATTGTTCCTTCTCTCCTACCTTCATCATTCCTCCCTGCATATCTTCATTCGTTTCTTCCTTCCTTAACAAATTAACTGTTTCATTTATTCACCTGTTCATTCACTCCTTCACTGACTCACTGACTCAATCACTGACTCACTTGACTCGTTCGTTTGTTGATTCATTCAAATTTCATATCTTAAGTCATTTTATGGATCCATGGTGCGATCGTATGAAACAGATTTGTTGCCACGAGCTGAACAAAAGAGGTTGAAAAACGCGAGTCTCGATTTATTATTATTATTATTATTATTAATCTGAAAATTTTTAACGAGAGCTCGCAGAGAAATGCAAATCTCTTAGACAGTCGCCAGGTGAAGAATTAGATATCCACATGTTTGAAAGCCCTGAAGAAATTTCATAATTATCTGAAGTCTTTCAATGGGTCCCTGCCATCATTGAATTAAAGAGATTTGTTGCCGCGAGGTGAAGAAACTAGTTGAAAAATGCGAGACTCAATCTATTATTATTATTATTCTGAAAATTTGTAATGAGCATTGATATGTATAAATAGTACTGGATAGCTAATGGGCTCTAAAAGCTCGGTTATCGCTCAGTCCATTGATATGTATTAAGAGTTACTATTAATAAATATCCTCCCTGACCATAGACATCAACGATCTCTATTAATAGCTACACATCAGCGATCGACATGGCGGTGCAGACGACAGGAGGCTTGTTGAAGTCCGTTCTTTAACTTGTAGTTTAACTATTCAAAGGACTTAATTACGAAATCCATTCTAACTAAAATTTCGATATATCGTAAAATGTAAAGCATTATATAATTTCGCTGCTTATTATACGTATCAAAATGGTTAGCTCGTGTTGTGCTATCGGCTGCACAAATCGATTTGGATCGTACAGTTGTGGGAGGAAAATAACTTTTCACAGGTACGCTGCTAAAACACACTAGTTTGTGTAAATCTTAGTTCTGTAATAACACAAATGATTGCATATTTGGCACCTACAGCAAACTTCACATGCACGTCAAGCAAATAAACAAGACGGCAATGCGGTTACTTTAAAACCCTTTAGGCCTACCAGGTTATTGTGTAGTCAAAGTTCTCTTGTTGGCTGCATTCTAGTGATATTAGCATTCTTTGACAAAAATTGTGATAGCATAGATTATAAGCAAACAGTTGTGCAGATTTTGGAGAAAAACTTCATCATTTTATCCATGTTGCAAAAGCAATGACTTCGAATTTTGAACTTTATTGTTTTCTTGCATTTTTGCCATACCCCATTATAATGATAAAGTATCAACAATTGTAATCAAGCGACTGTGCATTTGGACATGAATATAGTCTCTAATTTAACACACAAAATATTTGTGGCATTATAGGGTGAGATAGTGTTTGCTGTAAACGCTAGATATTGTACTTCAGGATTTCATGGCACACTATCAGAAATAATAGTACAGCTGTAGTACCGAAACATGACTATGGTAGATTTTGCTTGTTTAGGTTTCCTGCTGAGGAGATGCGACGATCAGCCTGGGTGAAAGCATTGAATCGCATTGACCCAAACAAACACAACATTTGGAACCCTAGTACAACTGCTTTGTTGTGCTCTGAGCACTTCATGATGGATGATTTTCTGTTTTATCGTGGAGCAACAGTGTTGAAGAAAGATGCAGTCCCATCAAAGTTCAGTTTCCCACAATGCGAGGTATGAAATCTGTAAAAATTAAAATCTCAGGAAACATTGCCAGCCTCTTAAGTGCCAAAAATATTATAAATAATGGGTCGTATTTGGTGTCAGTATGCGGTACCAGCAACAATTACACGAATTACATTGCACGAAAATTGCTGATAAGTTGAGAAAGAGGTGCATTCGTGTGTTAATGGTGCAGTGATCGTGGTAAGAGGAAATACAAATAAAGCACTTTACCCAGAGGTAAGAACAATTTGTATAAATAAACACTAGCGGGATTTATAAGAAATTTTACAGTAACCTTTATAATAAATCAGAGCAACGGGAGCATGATTTCACATCCTGTTTATCAACCCAGTTCGAAAGTTTAACATAGTGCTTCTGAGTTTCTTGTCTTGACTCTGACATTTTGCTAATTCTTACACACTGTTATAATGGTGTTGCAGATGGAATCGATACAGTTCTTCAGATAGCATTTGAACTGATTTATAATTGGCTTGAAATTAATGGTTTTCAGGGTATCATTTACTGTGCACATGAATTGTTCACATGAGTGAAAGCCAGTTCAAACTCTACTGTCCCATTGTGCTGCGAAGCTGATTCTTTATAAGTTTCAGTTTTGAAAGTGAACATTCCCCTGTACAGTTAGTCACAGTTAGTCTTGTTGTCCTCAAGACCAATGCCTTGGTCTCTGGTGCACTCGAATTCATTTTAAAAAGTCTTGGTCTTGGTACTCTGCCATCCCTGCACTCATAGCTAAGTTTCACTTGTGCCACCTGTGTAGTTCATGGACACATTATTCTTTGTTTTCTTTTGCATAGGCTACGAAAGCGCTCGGGCACTCATCAAATACCAGCACAGCTGCGATGGCTTCAGTTCCTGTTGCTTCAAGTTCCACCTCGGTTCCAGATCAACCTTCAGTTCCTGTTGCTTCAAGTTCTACCATGTTTCGAGTCCAGCCTTCAGTTCCTGTTGCTTCAAGTTCTACCATGTTTCGAGTCCAGCCTTCAGTTCCTGTTGCTTCAAGTTCTACCGTGTTTCCAGTTCAGCCTTCTTTTATCAGCAAAGAGCACTCGTATGCCATACTGGCCAGCCCTCGGACGTTGAAGCGTAAAAGTGAGCATCTTGAAGAAAGACTGGTTACAATGAAACAGGCTCTGTACAATGCGGAACGTCGAGAAAGTCGAGCCAAATCAAAGGTTCTGCATATTTTAGAGGAACTGGAAAAGGAACGGCTACTAACATCTGAGACAAAACAGTTGCTTAAAGTGTATGAGGACATTCCCATTCATCTATTCGCAAAAGAAACAGTGAAATATACAGAAGAACAGCGTCAGTTTGCAACAACGCTACATTTTTACGGTCCAAAAGCATATGCATTTTGTCGTAAAAACTTAAAACTACCTGCCGAAAGTACGATAAGAAAGTGGATGAGCAGAATCGATAGCAATCCAGGCTTCTCAGAACAAGTCTTTGCAAATCTCAGAGACAGGAAGAACAGCAGTGAAGGATGGCAGTATAACTCTTGCTCTGTCATGATTGATGGAATGGCGATTAGGAAACATGTTGACTGGGATGCGAAAACTCAGAAAATGATAGGCTTCGTTGATCTTGGAGCTGGTTCAGTTGACAGTGACGTGCAACATGAAGCTACTGAGGCATTGGTCATAATGGCTGTTGGACTTACAGGTCACTGGAAAGTAACTCTTGGTTATTTTTTGATAACAGGAATAAATTCAGTTGTTCAAGCCAAATTAATTCAAACAGCTTTAATAAAACTAGGTGAAATCGGAATACGTGGTTTGGCATTGGTCATGGATGGACATGCTACTAACCAGGGCATGGTTTCCCAGTTGGGCGGATCCTTGTTGCCAAATAATATTAAAAGCAGCTTTCCACATCCTTTTTTCATAAATGAACACGTGTACATATTTTTTGATGCATGCCACATGCTGAAGTTGTTGAGAAATGCATTGGAAGCTTTAAAAGAAATCATGATTCCTGAAATTGGCAAAGCTCGATGGTCGAACATTGTTCATCTACATGAATTGCAGGATAAGGATGGTCTTCGAGCAGGCAACAGGTTGACAAATGCACATGTGGAATTTCAAAAACAGAAGATGAAAGTACGATTGGCAGCACAAACTCTCAGTTCATCAGTTGCCAAGGCCTTGGAATTTCTGGATGTCAACAAGTATCCTGGATTTTCCGGCACCTTCGGGACCCGAAAATTTATTGAAACTGTTGATCGGCTTTTTGATATCTTTAACAGTCGGTCAGTTGTAGGAAAGGGATACAAGAAGGCCTTGACATGTAATGGACTCAGAGCTGTAACTCCATTTCTGAATGAGTCTAGGCACATGTTCTTGAATATGGAAACTAGCAGTGGGCAGAAGGTTTGCGAAAGTCATCGTCGTATGGCTGCATTAGGCTTTGTTGTAAATATAGATAGCCTTATTCATATTGGAAATGTCATCTTTTCTGAAGGAAGTCCATGCCATCAACGCTACCTGCTGACCTACAAACTCTCTCAAGATCACCTGGAACTGTATTTCGGTTGCGTACGAAGAATGGGTGGGTGGAATAATAACCCAAGTGCCAAACAATTTTCCAGTGCTTACCGTACTCTGCTGAACCGAGCCTCAATTTCTCCCACTACCAATGGAAATTGTATGCCACAAGACCAAACAGATCTTCTTCATTTACATCCATCAGATGAGGAAACAGATAAATTTTTGCCTCGTCAGTTTGATCACATTGACCACGAGCATGATTATTGCACTTTAACAAAGCTGTCACCATTTGTTACAAATATTTTGTCATATATAGCCGGTTGGATTGTTCGCAGGCTGTCAGCAACTATTTCATGTGGTGATTGCTTATCAGCATTGGTTGAAAGGGCAGGACCAAAAACAAACAGTCTGTTGGAAATAAAGAACAATGGAGGACTTGTGACACCCTCAACTAGTCTTGTGAAAATTGTAGAACATGCCGAGAAGGTTTTGAGATCCAACGCTGATTTCCATCATGTGTCGAAGCAGGATCAATGGGGAAAAGCCTTGGAAGCAAAAGTATTAGAGAACATTCCAGACAATCTGTTCAGTGATTTGAGTCAGCACTTCTGTGACACACTTTATGGTATCGAAAGTCATTACACTGATCTTGTTCGTAACATCTGTAGGGTGTTCCTAAAACTGCGGCGATTCCATGCTGTTAATTTAACAAACCAAATGCTACAGCGTTCTTCTGTTCGTCACTCTTTAACAAAAGCTATTTTGTTCAAGAATCAGTAATACTGTGAAGACAGAATGTTTCAAATGACTGATTAAGGTTTCAAGTCTTTTAGCCATTTTAATTACAGATTATTCACTAGCATTGATGTAATTGATTTAGTTACTTGTTTAACTAGCTTGTTTTTTTACTTCTTGTGAGCAATATTTTTGTTAAACACTGGACATTGTATCAAAAAATTAACTGTTTCACATAAACTATAACTATTTAACAGAATACGTAGTGATAACAAAAGAGTAGCAGAAAATCTGAAGTTTTCATTAAACACTGTTCAATAAATCAAACAATTGTTTCATGTAAATTGTAACTAACGGTCTACTTGGTAATAACACATAACTATACTTTGCAGCTTAGCCTTGTGAACGAATCACTTTTGTTCCTAATGATTTGTATGTGTTCCCATTGTATTTGAAATTATTGTAATAACTAATGTGTCTGTTTTTATTTAATTTAATGTTCTTAGTTGAATAAAGAAAGAAATAAAATATCAACAGTTATCAGTCACTGTTTTTAATTAATTTAATGTTCTTAGTTGAATAAAGAAAGAAAAAAATATCAACAGTTATCAGTCACCTCACAATCTCAAAAAACAATCATGAATATAAAGACTAAGATGCTGACAAAGTGCAGGGAAGTTGAGCAACGCTTGATATAGTTAGTGCTTAGATGGTAATCATCCATACAATACCATCCCATATGGTCAATTGACTCGACATCTATCTGGGTCAGTAAACTAATAACAGAGCACTTTGGGCAAAACTGGGAACGGCGGTCCCAAATTATAAAATTAAATAAATCGGTATGTAGTAATGGGTTCACATACCTACATACATAGATACAAGTATGTACACACATATAGGTACGTATATATATATACATACATAAACACATACATACATACACAAATACATACATACATGCATACACACACGTACATACATACATACATACATACATACATACATACATACATACATACATACATACATATACATACATACACACGTAAATATATACATACAAACATACATACATATATATACATACATACACAGGTACATACATACATACATACCTGCATAGACACGTACATACTTAAATACATACACACGTACATACATAAACACAAACCGATTTTATAATTTGGGACCGCCGTTCCCAGTTTTGCCGCACTTTGGAATGTTTAACATGTATTCCATGCTGTTGGATTGCTTGGGCTTCAGCCAAAACATACTTCAATCCCAAGAGGAAAGGCCATAAAAACACGTAATAATGAAATTAATTTTACCTAAATATTTGTTGACACATCATCACACATGATCCGTAAAGGCCAGTCAGTGCCATGTATGGCGAGATTACAATAACATTGCGCAATACAAAAGTTCTACAAACTTACCTTTAAAATTAAATAAAATGTCATATAACTGGCAATATACAATACAGCGCATATTAAATATGATGCTTTGCTCTATATGGGCAATTGTTTATAGCTTAAAAAATAATTATTCGTTGATTTTCTTCGTAGAAACCGCAACGCATTTGTTATGTGAACACGACGCTATACATCTTTGCCGTTAGGGGCACCACGCTCCACAAACGCCATAAACACGACGTTACACATCTTTGCCGCTAGGGGCGCGATGCTCCAAGGACGCCATAACTAGTCACACGCCATTAAATAAGGACTTTCCATTCTTCTGCACTGATATGTAACTATTAATACATTTCAATGTTCTTCTGTATTATGAGTCTTTGCCTGGACCGGAAGCCACAACTGAATCGCGATCGGACATAGGCCAATGACTGAAGCTTTATCAATCCAGTAACTATTAATACATATCAATGGTAATGAGAGCTAAATCTTGGACAGAAACGCAAATGACTTAGTCAGTCGCCAGGTGAAAAAATTAGATATCCACATGTTTAAAAGCCCTCAAGAAACTTCATAATTATCTGAAGTCTTTCAATGGGTCCCTGCTATCAATGAATTAAAGAGATTTGTTGCCGCGAGGTGAAGAAACTAGTTGAAAAATGCGAGACTGGATCTATTATTATTATTATTCTGAAAATTTGTAATGAGAGCTAAATCTTGGACAGAAACGCAAATGACTTAGTCAGTCGCCAGGTGAAAAAATTAGATATCCACATGTTTAAAAGCCGTCAAGAAACTTCATAATTATCTGAAGTCTTTCAATGGGTCCCTGCTATCAATGAATTAAAGAGATTTGTTGCCGCGAGGTGAAGAAACTAGTTGAAAAATGCGAGACTCGATCTATTATTATTATTATTCTGAAAATTTGTAATGAGAGCTAAAGCTTGGACAGAAACGCAAATGACTTAGTGAGTCGCCAGGTGAAAAAATTAGATATCCACATGTTTAAAAGCCCTCAAGAAACACTGACTGTTGGAGAGCTCCATAGTGTAGTGGTTAGCGTAGTGGACTTTTAATGGAATGGTGGTCGGTTCAAATCCCCAATAAGGCAGAAATTTGGTTAATTCTCTTCCTCGTCTTACCTATCTATCCCTCTGTACTACTATGTGAGTGAGTGAGTGAGTGAGTGAGTGAGTGAGTTATACGCAGGGGACTAATGCCGGCCGTTGGCGGCATTGACCGGCTGCTCATACGCAGGGGACTAATGCCGGCCGTTGGCGGCATTGACCGGCTGCTCATACGCAGGGGACTAATGCCGGCCGTTGGCGGCATTGACCGGCTGCTCATACGCAGGGGACTAATGCCGGCCGTTGGCGGCATTGACCGGCTGCTCATACGCAGGGGACTAATGCCGGCCGTTGGCGGCATTGACCGGCGCTGGTGGCGTTGCCTAGTGCCTAATGCTATTCGTATAAGACTAATCCTATTCCTACTAGATCATCATAATCATCATCGTCATCGTTCAATCGTTGTCGTCGTCATCATTATAATCGTCGTCGTCATATAAAAAATTCTTTAATGTCGACTATTCCTGGTTAATAAATATATTAATAAATTTATGTTAGTAGAATAAAATTATAATTATAAGGTATCTTTAAAAGGTCTTATCCCAGGTTATAACAGATTGATAAAATAATATAACGTAAATTAGGAAGATCTTTTTCATTGGCGCACAAACTGTCTTACTGGATTTACTAGATTATTTCTTTAACTGGATGATTGAGTTTTTACGTGGCCGGACACATCAAACGCGATATGCCATGAAATTTTCTTCCATCGCAACCCTCAACGCAAGTATCGTCCAAGGGTCAGGGTTTGGCCCTGTCGCCTTCGTGGTTGGACCCTCAGATCTCCATCCTTTGCATCCCCCAAACAAGATAGATAAGTATGCAGATGATACTTATCTGATCTCAGGAGATAATATGAGACATACGATCTCAGACGAACTTGACTATAGGCCCTATCTCAGAATGGGATTAAAAAAGAACAATCTTTCTCTCAATGTCAACAAATCTCGTGAAATGATCATCTTTCATCGACGAGCTCGTGACATGTGACCTCGTCAACTACTTTGAATCCACAGAGTAACCAAATTGAAGTTTACCATCACTGGCATCACAGACGACCTCAGAGCCACAGCGCACGTTAGTGAGCCTATTGCCACTTGCTCTAGCCATAAGCGTAGAATCTCGGGGGGGACGGGGCACGTGTCTCCCTCCCCGATAATTGAGATGGACTGTACATTCAATGCAACAAGTGTAGAAAAAAATAACCAAATCTCCCCCCCCAATATTTTGGACAAGTTTACGCCAGTGGCGCTAGCTCTTTGCAAGAATCTTACGTGCCCATGGACTTCCCACTAATGCAATTCACGAGGTGTCCCGTGCTACAACAATTGGGAACTACTCTATGCCTCTCCAGCATGGCGTGGTCTTGCCTTGTCGAGTGATTACGACAGATTACGGGGGTTCCTACGAAGAATGCAGAGAATGGACTTTATCTCGATGCAACAACCCGACTTGGACCAAATGATGGATGAGGCCGACGGCAGACTCTTACAGGCGGTTATACGTAACCCCAGCCACGTTCTTCGCTCTATATTTCCAGATATTGCATCTAGGACCCATGGCCTACGCCCTAGACCTCGTGATTTTGAACTTCCATGCAAGGACAATCACTACTTTATACCTATAGTTTTGTTTCGACATGTTCTATCAATCAATCAATCAATCAATCAATCAATCAATCAATCAATCAATCAATCAATCAATCAATCAATCAATCAATCAATCAATCAATCAATCAATCAATCAATCAATCAATCAATCAATCAAATTCGTTTATTCAAACATTAAGTTGACACAGACGCAACTTAGACAAATTAGACTATAAAAGACAAATTCTGGGGCCAAAAGTACAGGGTTTTATGCATGAAATTGTCGATAAAAATTCTTAAGGATGCGTGAAATGTAGTTGCAGTCATCTTTGTGCGGCAGGGAGAAGTTATGAGATCTAGTGCGAAGATTATGACCACCGGTGCTACGAGGAGGGGGTCAGGCCCCGAAGGACATGCATGGTTGGGATCATTACAAACAGCCTTTAAAAGGTTGTAATCAGATGCCTCGGCCGTGCGTGCCGCATTGGCCGCATCCACAGGCAGGAAACCCAACCGGAGCATGCGGTTGATTAAACTTTCAATCCTGTCCCTGTCCTTCTGGGAGGTGAAATCCCACCATGCAGGAGAGGCGTAAAAGATCTGAGCAATAGCAGTCGCCTTAGTGACATAATAGGTCCCCTAATAATAATAATATTTCGTTTAATATTTTCAAACTGACAATAACGCAGTATGACTACAAATCAGTATGAACGGATGATCACAAGTTATTACAGGAGTCGAATTTAACTGTATACGGCAGCCATACAAGGCGCCCATCACGTCCTACATCTCAATTTTTAAGAACGCGCATCTCGCGAATGAAAATAGGTTGAGTGGACCTTTTTTGGAAGGTTGCGGGAAGCGATGGAGGGACTCAGATGAGAGACCGTGAGAGCGAAGAACTCTTAGCGCATATTGAGAAGAAGAGCTGGTTGCCAGTATGTTGTCCAGATGTGTTTCCATCCCTAGATCCGTAGAGAGTTACGCCGAGGATCTTGATTGTAACGACCCGTTCGGCGCCTGGTATGACCTGTGGGACTGTTTCTAGCAACTAAATAGTATTCTACCTTTCGTAGACTGATCTAGACTAATGTTTTTTTTTTACTGTAGCATACTCTTTCTGTAAGAAGTTGCGGTTTGTCAACTTTGATTCATAATAAACGAAATTATATAATTATATCTGGGATTAAGATTGCTATCTTAGTCCCAGATTATATCTTATAAAATAAAGAAAAGCGTTATAAAAACACAGGACGATTAACGCGCAAATTATGTTGCACGTGATTGGTTGGTATGATATTGTCTATGGTCAGCCTTGAAGTGCTTGCGTAAACAAGTAAAGCCATAGTACGAGAACCATGTAATATAGTTCTGATTTTTTTACGTTTTTGGAGAATGACTGAGCTAGACTTTGTCGTGAAAGTCGGGGGTGGTGCTATAACAAATAAGAACGCTCTAGAAACCACACGACCAGAAGTTATTCGTAAAGTTTCGGAGGTTCTTGCTCAGTGCTACAGAGCAGGCATGCGTTTCATAGTGGCACATGGTGCTGGGTGGGTTTCTTGCATATTATAGATATGGTTGCGGTGTCATATCGGGAGCAGGTGTTTTCTTCAAGAAAATAAAATAATAAATAATAATCTAAACTTCCATAGCACCTCTGTGATACTGTTCAAGGCAGCAGCCAGTGCTTGCTGGGGAGCAAAATTGTTCAAACTAGATTCTAGTGTGTTTTATCAAACTCTTAACTATTAATTCTTTTATTCATATTATACATACATGAATACCTTTGTTTATATTTTGTAGTTTTAGTGATAGCTCTGACCAAGGTTTTGGGGTCTTTAAAGATTTTATAGGTTAAGTTGTGAAATGCCAGTAAGAAGCAAGTTGAAGTAATCGAGAAAAACTGGAGACCAGGGCCCTAGCCAAACAACCCAGAGGGGCAAGGGAATGTGGCTGTTGCTCTCACGGATGTGGTAGTGCGTAGACTTGCATAAATGGTTGATGTGTTCACTGAATGACAGACAAAGTCAAATACAACACCCAACTTGTGGGAACAAGTGGCTGCATTGTATGACACATGCCAAGGTGGACAAAATTGAAAGATATAATTTTTTAGCTGTTGTGAAGTTATAAAAGCAAGAAATTCTTTTTAACGGCAGTCTATTTTCTGCGAACAAAGACTGATCTTGGTTAAGGAGGATAATAGAGTGATTGAAATGGCTGAAGGCGGCTATAATACCTTACTGAATACCTCGATCTCTGTTGTTTCAGGTCTTTTGGCCACCATCAATGTAAAGAGTATCGAGTAAACGAAGGCTACAGAAACTGTGACAACGATGAAATTGCACAGCAAAGGAAGATTGGGTTTTCACTTGGTCGAGCTTCTGTTAACCAGGTCAAACCTATTTTACTGTTCAAGAGGGTTATTTCTAGAATTTTCTGAGAGTCAGCCGTGCTTGATGAGGGGTACAGAATGTTTTGCACAATGCACTATCGCTTTCAAAGTCTATCTAAACCTGACTGCTGGGGCTTCTTCATTTGACTGATGTATTGTTGAGAAGTTTTCTAAGAGTTTGGAAATGACAAGTTTTATCTTCTAAAATCTGTGAGTAAGACAGTGAAATGTGGTCAGACCCTTAGCCAGCCATCCTTTTAGGACGGGTGAAAATTATTTTGGACGGGCATAAATTGTGCATGATTCTCCTCCAGCACCATCCAGTTTCTTCTCTAAAGGCACTGCCAGCGTTCAGATGACAGTTCTGTAAGAAGCAGGGAGCGATATTATGCTCTGTAAACAACATAGGAGCACTGATGCTGGACTCCTATGGAGGTGTGGCCCTTCGGGCGGTCGCGGCTTCGTAGGCTCACGGCGTCGGGCGGTCACAAATTTGAATGCTTTTGGACGGGCAACTCTGCATTTCTGGCTAAGGGCCTGAATGTGGTTGTTTATAGGTGTGCTGCTACTTAGCCCTTCCCTAGCAGATTTTAGTGCATTCAAACGTAATTTAGCTCTGTTTAAATTGTAATGTATGTATGTACAAAACATTGTACATATCTGGAATTTTATAAAGCTTATTTAGGAACCCTCAAAAGCACCATGTACATGGCTGTCTAACTTGTCTAAGGGATCTGAATATTTGAGCATACATGTATATCATTTGAACTGCGAGCAGACCGTTATTTAAAATATATTTTCAAGAGATTAAAGTATATAGAGTGTCTTAAAATATTTAAAACCTACTGAAAGCTTCAGGTAACAGAATTTGTGGGTGGCCACAGCTTACACAACACTGATCTGTATCATTCATTGTTCACTTTGGCTTTATATCCTGCTTACACTAATCCTGGTTGATTGTTGCTTGAACAGCTTTTTGGGCAGTTTTGTTGAAGTAATTTGTTTGTTCCTAATCCTTTTGATTAATTGCCCAGTAGTATTAATTTTCCTTTTTGTCTTATTTAGTTAAGCCTTATTCTCATCAGCGAGCTGGTTAAAAATGGAGTACCTGCAGTATTGGTTTCCGTAAGTATGACTCAGTTATTTTGTTTGTTAATCAGACATTACACGCATTTCAGGTTACATGTCTGTCCTGGAATAAGTTGGTTTGAAGTACAGTATCAGCAGAAGTTACTGACAGTGACGATGACAATGCTGTTGACAAAATGTCATCAAGTTGCAACTAATTCATTTAGTGTCTGTTGAGACATTTTACGTTGAAATTTCCTACATTAACTGAATGTAACGTAACTGATGTTCATTAATATTTTAAACCAATTTATTTCCTGATTACATTGCCGTCATTTTGACTTTTTTAATAGTTTCCTATAAGAATTATAATCTGAAATTGTCATAATTAACTTTTATCTGCAACTCGGTTTTGTCAATTCTGCCGAGTGTGTCATAAAACTGAAGAAGAGCAGTCCCTTGAGCTAGCCTGAGAGGCAGCATGGGTATGAAGTGTTAGCGACTTCATTTTCTTAGCCTCAGCAGTCAGCATGTGAGGGCGGGTGGCCAGTCATTTCCCTCGCCATCTCATCTTCCCACCAACAGTGTACGATCAGTGTACTCATTATAGCCGAGTTGGCTAGGGGCACAGGTGGAGCAGAAATCTTGAACCTGGCTGGGATTTGAACCCTGACTTCTCGCTTGGCAGTCCAGCGTGCTAACCACTACACTATTGTGCACTTCTGAATATCCACTTAAATTAATTATTCAGGCATTGTGCATTATTTTTCAGACATTTCCCTCATGGTGGACAGACAACGGCAAAGTAGTGAAGTCGGATTTTGACATGATCGAGCATGCATTGGCCGAGCGCTTTGTGCCAGTCATGTCTGGTGATGTTGTCTTCGATCTTACAAAGGGTTGCAACGTTCTCAGTTCAGATGTTCTTCTTCAGGCAAGTCTTGTGTCTGTTCTATTATGATATGACTGATTAGGATTAAAATGTCTTCTCTAGAACGTAGCACAAAGCCATTGCTGACCTGTTTGTTGTTTTCTCATCAGACTCACTTTGGTACTTGTTGTTCTCTCATCAGTCTCACTTTGGTACTTGTTGTTCTCTTCTCAGACATACTTTGGTACTTGTTGTTCTCTCATCAGTCTCACTTTGGCACTTGTTGTTCTCTTCTCAGACATACTTTTGTATTTGTTGTTCTCTCATCAGTGAGTACTGGTACTTGTTGTTCTCTCATCAGTCTCACTTTGGTACTTGTTGTTCTCTCATCAGTCTCACTTTGGTACTTGTTGTTCTCTTGTCAGACTCGCATTGGTACTTGTTCTCTTATCAGACTTACTTTGGTACGTGTTCTCTCATCAGTCTCACTTTGGTACTTGTTGTTCTCTTATCAGACTTACTTTGGTACGTGTTCTCTCATCAGTCTCACTTTGGTACTTGTTGTTCTCTTATCAGACTTACTTTGGTATGTGTTCTCTCATCAGTCTCACTTTGGTACTTGTTCTCTCATCAGACTCACTTTGGTACTTGTTGTTACTTATCAGACTCACCAGAGTCTGTGAAAAGAACAGCAGAAGACTACAAGATAATTTTATTTGGACTCATTGTATTTACCATGGATTCTTACTGGTGAAATGCTTGGTCGATGATCATGCTGTTGTGGGTTCAACTCTGTGTAACAACCCTAGCCAAGCTGTTTGTGCACACATGCCTTTGCCACTGAGCAGTGCAATTTGGTACCGGCATAAGTGAGAAGTATAAGGCAAGTCCTGCGATGCACTGCCCTGATTCATCCATTACTGGCTCAAGGGCCTATAAAAGTAAACGAGTGCCTCTTGTGATGTATGTTTGCATGTTTCTTGATATGTAGGTAGTGCATTTTAAGAAATTAATGATGGTAATAAATTTGCGCAGGTAATATGCGAGCGACTCCATGTCAAGCGAGCTGTTTTCTCAATGGAATGCTCTGGAATATTCACTCATCCACCAGAAATGCCTGGTAAGAATTTATTTTATTACATTTATTATTATTATCATTATCATCATCATCATCATCATCATCATCATCATCATCAATCATCATCATCACAGTATTATTGTTAAGAAAATTTTTTTAAATGCACACAAAGTCGCAAAAACGTTAATCCAAGGCACACTTAGTCGGTCATTGGGTGAAATGAAGTTAGAAGTTGAAATGGTTGAAAGCCAATGAGAAATTGATTTCTAAGGTATTTCTTGCCAGAAGAAAGTTCAAACTTGAAGCGAGGTTGATAGTCGGTTGCATGCTTTGAGGCAGCGGAATGGACTGCATGACAGTACACACCAGTTCTGCATCGTGGCTGGCCAGAACAAAATTTATTACCAGTGAAACAAAAAATTTTGAGCTTAGTTTTTGATTGTTTTGTGGCCACTTTTATAGTTTGACTGGTATAGAAATTTTCCTGGAGCAGCTGATAGTATAGGTGCTGCTGTAATTTTTTTCAGGAGCTGAACTGCTACGCAAGGTAATCGTGAAAGAGGATGGCACCATATCCGTCCCACTTGAGATGAACTGTACAGTTCCTGACGTGAGTGGTGGAATTCGCGCAAAATTGGAATCAGGTGTTCAGATTGTAGTCGGCCACAGCGGTCGAATTCCTGTTTTCTACTGTTCTGCTAATTCGGACGCATTTTTTAAAATTTGTTTGTTTGGTGACCCGGGAGACTGTCCAGCTACTACTTTATGTCTTGCCGCTACCGAACCTAAAGAGTAAATAACGTAAAACTTTTCAGCCTGGAAATACCATCTTGTGCATGCATCCTTGGTGTCAACATTAACAATATTTTTCCTTCTTACAAAACAAAGTAAGACTCGGGAGAACAGCGTGAGGCATGTACCATCACGTACAGCTGCATGAAGAGTTCAGGAAAAGCCAAATCAGGCAGGTGTGTCGGGGTATGTCAAGTTCCAAGTGAACAGACATATGGTGCAATGTGCAGCACGTTGCAATATGCAAAGACAATTATTACAGTCGCATGAGAGTCTCATTTCACGAACTGTGGTACACATGACCAGTATCAGTGCTGTACCAACTGTCAGAAAGACAATCGTCTTGTTCAAGCGGATTTTTTAAGGACCAATATTTTATTAGTTATTAATAACAAACTGTTTTGACTCCTTTCATACTAATTTAATGCAACCTGCATTGAAGCATTTTAATATTATGCTTACTTTACCATTGTGTTCATCAGTTACACCTGACGGCGTCGTGCAACTCTTAACTATGACCAACAAATTAAAAGTTTGTTAAATCAGACATCTAGGCCATTTGTGTTCAAGAGTTAAAACGATTAGCATGGCACATTCTATAATTAAAGTGTAAAATTTAAAGTGTACCGTAATAATAGTCTTATCACTTAACACTGACGAGCATGTACTAAATTGTATGGAAAACTAATCCCTCTTATCATAAGAGGGTAACATATTGCCCAGTATGTGTATGCATTCATAAGTTGGTATTATTTCCACAAAACTGATAGGAAATAGGTTTAAGATTCATCGATCTCTTGACACTTGAGTAATTTCGAGGCTGGTAAATTCTGGTTTTTGGGTCGAAAAGTCTTGAATGGCCTTGACTTTCTCGTATTCTGGGTTGTTGCGTCTGTAGGCAAGCTTCCATACGTTTGGTGATTTGGCTTGTGGGACACGTCGCCCAAATATATCCACTCGAAGTTTTTCATTTGTTGCGTGCCTTTCCACCAAGACCTCGTTCCTGTTCTCGCTTGGAGCTGTGTAATGATACAGGTTCCGTGGATAGCTTTCTGGTGGTAAAATTAATCCTAAAATAAAATAACTTCATCACAGAAACAGTTTGCAAATTAAAAAAATTCAGACCTTTATAGCACAATAGTTTTTGGCAACATAACACCACTTCATGTTAAGCAAAATGGTGCACAAACTGGGAACTTGTAAACATGTCCACGCTAAGTTTTCTGATGGCAAAAAATAAACATTGCAACAGTTACCTTTTTCCAATAAATAACAGCAGAAGAAATGGCAACCTGAGGCTAACAGTGTCCAGCTCAGCAATCAAAGTTTTTATTAGCAGAATACTTACCTTTTCGGAAAGTATATGCTAGAAATTTTATGTTAACACTTTAACGACAAGCATGTACTAAAATGTATGGAAAACTATTTACCTGTCGTCATTAAAGGTTTAATGCAAAAGCACCTCATCTCGTGTCTTTTTAATTCTTGCCATAAAACCCATATAATCTTCACTAATACTCGAAGCTGGTAACAAACTATATTTATTAGTAAGATAATTTATATAGCACCCAGGGCTGTAGTCGTGGGTATACGCGGGTATATAGCGTGTACTCGCCTCTAGAGACCGTATACTCACCTCACAAAATATTAATATTTATTTATACTAAAATACTGTAGCGTATACTTACAAAATACTGTAGCGTATACTCACCTCTGATTTGTTTCGGAAAACTAACGGGTAGCGTGTACTGACCTCTAATTTTACCACTACAGCCCTGATAGCACCCACCCCAAAACAGTATAAAATGTAACCTATCTGTGGGGCACTGGTTATTCATGTGTCCATTCAGTAATAGTATGATTGATTTACCATTCTTATTCAACGGTGGATTCCTCATTTCACTATGAATCCGAAGCTTCTCGAATTCTCTGTAGTCCTCGACAGATCTCCTGATCATAGCCGTTCTTCGCCTTCTGTCCTTTATAAGTGGAGTCTCTGTTATGAACTTTGTGTAAGTAGCATCTCCCAAGGCAGAGGAAGCCGGAACGTTGATGGGATACATTCCAGCAATTAAATCGCTTATTCCATCGTCTCCTCGACTAGTTTCCAGACAGTAATGCTGTCGGAGTTGGCGCCACACTGCACTGTTGAAACTTTGGTCTGGCCGGTCGGGTTTTGGGTGCTCGTGTTTTCCAGCTTCAAGCCACATCTGGTAAGACCGGCTGTGTTGACCTTTTCCACCTTGATCTCCTCTAAGAAAATGGTGGCACTCGAGGTTTATGAGTGTAGTTGGTTGACGGGCTGTTGCCATTCGCTCTGATGGGCGTGGAGTAAATCCTGTGTACTTTGGCTGAATGGGTTTGATAAGGCTTTCCCTTTCTTTGATTGACAGCATGGTCGTAGAAACCCAGTGTTAAAGTCCAAGTTATGATTCTATCACTGTTGACAAAACGTACACAGAAAACTTTTTAACTATAGAGCTGACAAACCAAAAGATAAGCAGATTATCTGAGTTAGGAAAGGAAAGCTAAAAGATTGTCAGCCTGCAAGGTACTTTGATTTAGTCTGATCTAGTTTGAGCTGATGGCAATCAAGCCCATTAACCGTTACAATAGCTGTTACTTTGGGGTGGGTTTCACCTAAATACTGCATGTATATGAAAGCTGTGTATGAGCGCTGCGTCGTGTTAGAGGGGTTGTTTTCAGAGAGACTAAGTCTAGGTCCAAGACCGAGATACCAAGTGCAGGTCAAAATCCGGCAGCGATTTCCAAGGCCAACGTCCAGAGGCGTCTACACCATAGAAACCTTGGAGCAAATGCTCCATCCAAGAAATAGGGGGGGGATCTGTCAGTCTTTGTGCCACCATTTTAGGGGGGAGGAACGGGAAGGGGGGAAGAAGAGGGGGAAAAGGGACGTTGCTCCAATGACTTGGGGGGGGGGATAGACGCCTCTGCCAACGTCCCAAAATGTCGGCGACTTCCAAGGCCAAAGTCCTTAGATCCGACGTGGAAGACCAACCCAAGTTGTAACCCAACAGTACGACATTGCCGTCGCGCTTTGCCATAAACCAAATCGGCGGTGAAACTTACTTTTAAATCGTTCGTGAAAAGGATTGCAGTTCAGCGTTCCTCTTCTGCCGAAAATCGATTTAGAAACTTTTTCACAGCACGAAATCGATTATTTTAAGCCAGTAACAAGTTGTTGTCGACAGCGGTTCTGTACGCCTCTTCTGATTGGACACCAGCTGCGGCTGCCATGGCAACGACGTCAACAGCAACGGGTCAGCCTTCGATGTTATGGAATGTTTCTATATTCTGACGATAAATCGACGAAATGTTGGTAGAAAATGAAGTTTATGGAGAGGATTTCGTCTCTTGGGGATAGTTGTTGCGACGATTTCAGAACCGGTAAGTTGAGCATTTAATTTCAGATGGGACGATATGCGTTTTTGCAAACTCAAAGTGAGTCTGTATATTGCGAAAGGCGAGTGAGGTGTTTGTTGGAGGGGTAGAGCATAATTCGTAGAGTAGAATAAGTGGTTGTTTTGTTTAATGTTGATGTAGATGCGGTTGGTATAAAATGTAATGTAGTAGTTTTATATTCTGTGGTGCTTGTTAGCATATTGGATATAGTATGCCATGAGGCGTGAGGGCTAACATACTGAGGGAATGTAAGAAATAAGTCAGATGACTGCTACATAGTTTGTGAGTGCAATGTTGGGGGGTGGGATGAGAGAGTTCAAAGGCAACTGTCATAGTCCTTGGGCCAAAGATTATTGAATGATTTATTGTCCTGACAGATCTGGATGGGTGTTATTGTAATTGTAAGTGCTCACGTGTATAACGTCTCTGTAAAAAAAACTCGCCAGCAGTGCTCCCGAATTGATTATGCATGACCATATAGTTTATAACATAGATCTTGAATAGACTGGTCTTCAACTGCTTGCGAAACAGAGGCACAGAAAGTAGAAAGAAGCTTATGGTGCAAATTGCACAGAGGCCTGTTCCAGAGTGAAGGGCCCACTGCTGCAAATCTTTCATGTTGCATTGCTACAGTATGGCGCGTATCACTGGTTCAGGCCAGGAGTAGCAGTGATGAGTTTTTTCTTGTAGTGGCACTTTATAAATGTCAGATTACAATTACAATCACAATTACATATACGATTATAAATGCATTTACAATTACAATGAAGAAATAAGATGGTCCTTGAACTGGGAAGAGAGTCTTCTGGATATAGTTGTACAGTGAAACTCTGATGGCTTGGTCAGTTGGAAGGAATGTCCCGGGTTTACCCAAATCATTAACAGGGCACTGAATGCAAGATTTGAAGAAAAGAGAAAAAGGAAAACTGACTGCAACTATGCCTGTTTGACAATATAACTGAGACTAGGACTAAACTTGAGAAAAACTTTTGGACCTGACAAATGACTGGAGAGAAGTTATTCACCTGCATCCATTGCTGTCAAATGGCTTGCATCAGGAACTGATGATGATGATGATGATGGTGGTGGTGATGATGATGATGATGATGATGATGATGATGATGATGATGATGATGATGATGGTGATGATGGCGATGATGGCGATTGCAATGATGATGTTTATGATGCTGATGATGATGATGACAATGTTGGTGATTGTGATGATGATGATGATGATGATGATGATGATGATGATGATGATGATGATGATAATGATTAGTTGCAGTTGCTGCAAAGACAGAGAATCTAATCTAATCTGATCTAATTACTTCTATAGCACCATAATCTTCATAATAACCAAGACATCGTTCGATGGTTGAAATTGCAATAAAAGTCATAATCCGATGGAGAGGCCAGGTTGAAATCTGACAGATCAGAGAAACTATCATTTAATACTGTTGATCTGACTGACTGACTGAGCTGATTTTGTATATAGTCGTGTGAAACATCTTCACTGTAGCTAAATTAGATCAATCTTGATTCTCTCCACTGGCTCCCCAATCTCTGAGAAATGCATGTATGAGGTGCAGTGGCTGATTCTGTAGGCTACACCAGTAATCTTATTATTATTATTATTATTGGTATTATTGTTATTAACATTATTATTATTAGTTTAGACCATTATGTTACATACTATTTTTACTTTCCACGAGCGTCAAAATCCATTATGTGATCACCATGGTGACAGACAGCACAGATATGTGTCGAGTAGACTGACATTCTAAACTAGTAATCAAAATCAAGAGCAGCCTTTCTGATAAAGTGCAACACGATGGTATATGGGAGCTTTACTGTATCGTTATCATAATCTCAAAACTTCTAAAGCGCCACTCGAAGGCCAAGCGCAAGGCACCAGCTTATTCACGAGCGCTGGGCAATTGTAAGTGCACAACTTGTACAATGTTGCTACGCAGTGGCTTGAGGTAGATTCGAACCCTCGACCCTCTGGTTACAAGGCATCGTACATACCGTTAGACCACCGTATCCCATGCTTTGTATGCTTTGACACAGTCTTATATCCCCATCTTGGCTGAGTTTAGGAGGAAAGACAGTGTAAAATGAGAGGGCTGCATTAAAATAGAATTTCCTGATTTAAGGTTAAATTTTGCAACAGTTAAATCATCTGTGTTACCTACATTTTGCTAGTTAATATTGACAGGTAAGTTTCAGTGTTCTATCAATTGTGTTTAGATTTTTAAACACAACTAGTTTTAGACCAAGTATATTGCGTACAATTTTTACTTTCCATGAGCATTAAAATCCATTATGCGATCACCATGGTGACAGGCAGCACAGACATATGTCGAGTAGACTGACAGTCTTCTGTTGTGTCCGCTGTCAGTAAACACGGTTCAGTCGCTAGATTCATCAGTCTGCTCGTCACAGGCTTTGTTTCAGGAGGCTGAATGGATGTTGCTCTTAGCTGCCTAGCAACTAATAGGTTTATGGGATCAGTTTGGTGCATTGTTGATGATATATTGGCAGTTTGTTCATCCATCTATCATTCGTTCATTTATTCGTTCATTCGTTCATTCATTCGTTCATTCATTCATTCTTTTATTCATCCAGTCATTCATTCGTTCATTCATTTGTCCATTCATCATTCTTTCCATGCATTCATTCATTCATTTGTGCATTATTGATTCAATTGTTCATTTTTTTTCCATTCGTTCATTCATTCACTCAGTCGTTCATTCATTCAGTTTTCATTCATTAATTCAGTTTTTTCCCATTAATTCTTTAATTCATTTCTTTATCCATTCATTCATCTATCCATTCATTCATCCAATCATTCATTCATTCATTCATTCATTCATTCGTTCATCCTTCGTTAATTTGTTGTTCATTCGTTCACCCATTGGTAATCCACACATTCATTCTGTGCATTTATGCAGTGTTGCTTAGAGACGTTTAATGAGAAATGCTCTCCACGTGGTCCTATAAGAGCAACTGAATCGTAAGTGATTGTGCAAATGCTTTCACAGTTTATTGGATTCCTGATACCTTCCAGTAAATCATTCCTACACCATAGACCTCTAGAGCAAATAACTCCGCAACACTGTTTACCATATCTTTTTTGGTATCGATGATATACGGGCTGTAAATCAATTTTGATTAGCATAAACCATAAATCTGCCCATTCAGACCTTCTGGTCCAAGGCTTTTGCTGGAAAATTTATATCCAGGTCTCAAAAGTAGAGTTATGTACCGTATGTGCCCCTTGCCAACGATGGCACTGGATAACATGGGATTATTTTTTTTATTCCGGATATTATGATTGGGTAACAGGAGGTTATGATTGGGTAACAGGAGGTTATGATTGGGAAACAGGAAATTATGATCAGGTAACAGATTATGATTGAGTAATACGGGATTATGATTGGGTAACAGGAGATTATGATTGAGTAACAGGAGATTATTATTGGTAACAGGAGGTTATGATTGGGTAACAGGAGATTATGATTAGGTAACAGGAGATTATGATTTGGTAACAGGAGGTTATTATTGGGTAACAGGAGGTTATGATTGGGTAACAGGAGATTATGATTGGGTAACAGGAGATTATGATTAGGTAACAGGAGATTATGATTAGGTAACAGGAGATTATGATGAGAGTACAGGTTATTATCAGGTAACAGGTTATGATTGGGTAACAGGAGGATATGGTTGGGTAACAGGTTATGATTGGGTCACAGGAGGTTATGATTGGGTAACAGGAGGATATGGTTGGGTAACAGGTTATGATTGGGTAACAGGAGGTTATGATTGGGTAACAGGAGCTTAGAGTGCAAATCTATTAATGTTCCCTATGCCAGAGATTGGATTGGGTAAAAGTAATAAATGAAAAAACATTTAGCAGGTTTGAATGTCACACTGTGTTAATCTTGGATGAAAGCCAACTCACTCATCTGCTACTCACGTTGTTTCGCAAATATTCATATCTATTCATAATGTAATGATAATGATAATGATAATAATATTAATAATAGTAACAATAACAATAATAATAATAATAATAATAATAATAATAATAATTGGTATTGGTATTTGGTGTTTATTTGCTAACCAAACATTGAATGTATAAACAAAACACACGGTGCTTAATTAAATAGCATAAGCTGGCTACACAGGAGACATATATAGATGGGGTCATGGTCCCACTACAAGGGCCACCTTACTTTATTTCCTATATTTTTCTTCATTTGCTTGCTGTAACATGTTGCGGTGTGTCAATGTGCGATGAGAATAAACGAATAATCAATCAAAAAACCTGACGAGAAGCAATCGATCTAGCGTCATTAAATGGGCAAACGATAATATTTATCTTAACTAAAGACTCGCTACTGCACCTTGAGGCTATACCTATGTGTACTCTGCTATGTTTTGCTGTTAATTATACTGCAGGGATGTTGATTTATGTCCCTCGAACATAGAAGAACGTTGTTTGCGCTTAATCGACCAAAGGTGTGGTTGTTACTGAATTAATGGTGATATTAATGGTGATATTATTAATGGTGATATTATTAATGGTGATATTGGTGACATACATACACAGATACCATTACATACATACATACTAGTACATAGGTGCATACATACATCCATGCATACATGCATACATATATAGTATACATACATGCGTGCATACATACATACATACATACATACATACATACATACATACGTAGTGTTGAAAAAGTGCAGTATTTTACGTTACATAAAAAATGGTATTTCTTTGTCTAGAAACGTGATCATCATCAACATGTACGCAAGGAGCAGAAAGGCAACAACGGAGTCTGCAGAGGAGGGGCGCGGAATGACGTTTCTTCAGTCGATAATTGATCAGGAATCGGAGACAACAGATGATGTCAAATCAGCAGACAATCGGAATTCCTTTGATGCCAACCGGTTCGTACCTTTAGTGCACCGATTGCTATTCTTGGAAGTTGAAATTAAAGTGGTGGAAATGAAATCATTATATTCCTCGAAAGTTTAAATAATGCAAGCTTCTTCGAAATTAAAACCGTGTACATTTACAGTTTGCAGTGTAAATGTTTACCACAATTAAATGCAAATTTCTGCTAACTTTTTCAGCCGCTTTGCAGACAGACACGGTTCAGAGAAAAGTGCGAACGAGAGAATTCTACCCGCAGCGAAAAACTGTGGCGATCTTCGCCTCGCTCGATCTTTGACCACTGGAAGAAAGCCGAGCAGTAGCAACAGCAGCCGGTTATCAGTGAGCAGTAGCAGCCTCGGGTCTTCTTCCGAGTCGAACAGGCGGTTAGTTGCACCACCTCTGCAAAGTCCCTACGAGTCCAGCCATAAACAACGGATGGTCACAAAGTACAGAGAGCTGGGTCGGATTTTGTATGAAGCCATGCAGCCGCAGAAGCCCAGTGTGAGTCTGCCACGGCAAGGATGGGTGTTGCCTGTGGAATCACACCAGACACCCAAGCATTCAGTTCAGGGTAACCTGTTTCTTCGTAGGAATTACAACGAACGATCACTGTCTGCCGGTGGGAGAACGGGAGAAAACAGAGGTTATCTACAGTCGAAGCAAGAGAGAGAAGAGATTGACATCATAAGCGAGGGATCACGAACTATCACTCCTTCAGTCGAGATTGTTTCGGGTAAGCAAGCCAGATCAATCAATCAATCAATCAATCAATCAATCAATCAATTGAAATTTGTATAGCGCCCTTTCAAGATCCCTACTCAAATGCAGTCCCAACCCAGGTCAAGCAGAAGAAAAATAGCAGTGCTGTTTTATTATGCCCGTTTGACCAAACTGTGAGTACTGAGTAACTTTGTGATAAGCTGTGAATAAGCTGGTTCCCGCGACGTAGCTTTTTTGGGCGCTGTAGAAGTCTCAAGATTACGATATTTGGTACTTGCTGTTTAAGGCATAAGAATGTATGCATTTTCGTAGATACGTGAGATGATACATATACAGAATTTTTTCTTTATAGACCACAAGACTAGATTATGTGCATAGCGAAATGCATTTGTGCTAATTGCTTCCCTTATATCGCTGGATATCATGAAAAAATGCAGGAATTTAAAGGGCTGGTAAAGATGAGCGACTGTGGGCTTGAGTTTAGAATCCAAGCTAGTGGTGTAATCCAATTGAGGTAGATGTGATGAGGCATTTTACCTGCTGAGGTGTTCATAGGCTAAATATTACAACATTTAAAATCAATGTGCAAAACAGTATATTGATGACAATTTGGTTTAAGTTTTAAAACTGGTTACAGGTTATGGATCAACAGGCAGGGTGGCCCAAAACTCAGTCCTGGGATACCACGAAGGGATTGTTGATACAGTCCTGCGATGAGCATTAATTAAAGTCAGCAGGGGTAAGGTAAAATATTTCAGGGAGTGATCAAGAGAAGCCCTCTCCTTAAAGCACCTCTCATACGAGGTAAGATGTGAAGACTGGAAGAAAAAAGTGCAGTGACAAATCTGAAGAATAATATCTAGCTGTTGTTAAAGTTAGCATAATTTGTCTTAACTTTTATTTCTTGTGACTGTTACGTTTCAGTCGTTGACGAGATAGAAGCTCGCTTTTCTGGCACTTCAGGTGGGAAGCGTGTTACGTTTAATCCCGAAGCTACGATCAGCGAGCCTTTTTCGGGCTCTTTTGCACGAAGAACGACTGATTCCCTGAAGTGGAATGATACAAGCAACATGCAGCGACAAGAGATTGATGTGATCAGACGAGCCAGGACAGATACAAGTCTTCTTAAAGTCAATAAAAGTAAAAGAAATAAAGAAAATGAGCTGAGGTCGAGCGAAAACGACGAAGAACAAACAATGGACAGAAGATATTCGTTTAACGAGAAGAGAAATAGTTCTTTGGATGATCAACGTCGGACGAGGTCTGTGAGCAAAACCGGAAATCGTCGCAGTCCGCGGCGTAGGTTTGCGAAGAGTTTCGACGTAACAGACAGCACAGTATCAAGTTCTGCGAGTATGAGAAGATCAAGAAGTCCAAGAGCGTCTCGTCGATTGCTGGCTTCTTGGTCGTGTCCCTCACTGAGCGATAGTTTCGATCAGCACATCTCACTAACCGATCATCAACTGAGGGCCAATAACAGCATCGAAATTAGGAGATGGTTGGAACAGAAGAATCGACTTCTCAGGAAGCAGAGGAGAGAAGAAAGGAGACTTGAAAGAATGGCTGAAAGAGAGGAAAGTGAAAAACAAAGAGAGAAGAATGAACATCGGCTTGAATATCAGGAGAAGGCGCGACAGTGGATGAAAGAAAGAAAGAGGGCGAACCTCATGAAGAAACGCTGGTCACGACAGCTAAAGGCAACAACAAGTGACAGCAATGCAGACCGAAAAACAAGTAAGCATCAAACTAGAGTTAACAGTTTAAATAAAAAGAAGATCGACGCCAGTCAAGAACTTGAAAGAAGCACACTGAAGGGGAAAGCAGTCAGTGCAGAATCCGATCAGAGGCTTCGAGCGGAAAGCGCCCCAAGCGAAACGAGGCAGAGTCCTCGTGGAAAGTCGGCAGTCAGAGGAGAACGAGCCAGGAACAAAGAACGCCAGAAGAGGACAGCGTATTACGAATGGCGGAAAGTTGACAGAGATGATACCAAGAGCAGTGTGATTGAGGACCACACTGAAAATGCGACCAATGATCAACCTGAAGGAAGAAAGGCAAGAGGACGATCAAAGGCTACTGGCAAGTCTTCTTCAAAGTCTGTCCAGTTGGACTCTACTGACTCTGAAAAAATGCATAATAAGCACTCGAAAGGGAAAATTAGTACCCAAAGCTCAAAGGATCGACTTGATCCACAGGGCTGTGAATTCAAAGAGACAAGCAGTTACGGAGGAGATGCAGAAAGGGAAGTGGATAACAGCAGGAAGGAGTTGAATGCCTTGAAACAAAATGGAGGTGAAAATTCCAACGATGACATGGATAAACAAACACTCGATGAGGAAAACGGAAACGAGAAAGATTATGAGTGGAAAACGAATCAAACTTCAGAATCGGAGGATGATGGTGGATCATCCAAAACCAAAAGTCTCACTAATGAGCGGCACCAGAGGGACGAATCATACTCTGGAGTGGATGGTGATTTTCATCAGAAAGATGATTCTAGAGTTAAAAGCAGATCAACTAAATCTGACAGCCGAACTTCTTCAGATTCAGAACACAATGATGGAGCCTCTGAAAACACAAATTCAACTAATAAGCTTCGTCGGAAGAAAGAATCTTCTTCTGGAGTGGATGGTGAATTTTATCAGAAAGTAAAGTCTAGAGTTGAAAGCAGGTCATCTAGATCTAACAGCCAAGAAAGTCATTCTGCAAGCAATGTATCACGGAGGTTATCAGCCACAGAGGATGTTGATAAAAAGAAGGATTCGTATGATATCAATGACCGTAACGATACTGACTTTCAGTTACACCATAAAAGAAATTCACCGGATTATACCGCCAGCCGTGAATACAGAGATCAAACACAGGAGTCTCCAAGAAACTCCTCTCCAAAGAGAAGAAATGAGGAACAAAGCAGCAGACCGGAAAGCAATGCTTCCGATACATCGGGTATCGTCCACAAACACAAGCGCAAGGAATACACGGAAAAACAAAAGAGTGGGTCTTCCAGGCATTCCAGTCAAAGTAGGGTATATGAAAACACTCCTTCTACACCCGAGGCATCGGAAGAGAATTTCCGTAATCAGAGAAACCACTCGGAAGAACGTAGCGACAAATTCAAAAGAGGTTCAGATCGTGACAATGATCTTCAACGTATTGCTTCAAAGAATTCAATGAATTCAGCTCATAATGAGGAACAAAACCATCTAATTTTGAGCAGTTCTCATGCAAAGCAAAATGGTGATCGGATCGGTTCAGCTGAGACCCGGTTGCGGGAAGAAACATCATCGAGAAACTCTAAGCCGCCCTCGGATATTGTTTCAGGCCGTTATAAGAACAAGGAATTGGATTCAGAGGATACAAGACAAAATGATGATGACAAGGACATTTCAAGGAGGCATTCCATTTTTGAAGAACAACAAACAGAGGCAAATCAACTGGGTGATACTTTTACTTTAGGGCATGATGATGTTGAGGAAAATCTTGGAAACAGGACCTACAGAAAGTCTGCCCACAATGAGAATGATGATTTCTCACCTTTCAAAGCAGAAACTAGGGACTTGCCATCAAGAAATTCCCCCCACAGTAAGAATGATAAATTCTCACCTTTGAAAGCAGGAACTAGGGACTTGCCATCAAGAAATTCACCCCACAGTAAGAATGATGAATTTTCACCTATCAAAGCAGAAACTAGGGATATACCATCAAGAAATTCCCCCCACAGTCAGAATGATAAATTCTCACCTTTCAAAGCAGAAACTAGGGATTCACCATTAAGAAATTCCCCCCACAGTCAGAATGATAAATTCTCACCTTTCAAAGCAGAAACTAGGGATTCACCATCAAGAAATTCCCCCCACAGTAAGGATGATGAATTCTCACCTCTCAAAGCAGAAACTAGCGATATACCATCAAGAAATTCCCCCCACAGTAAGAACGATGAATTCTCACCTTTCAAAGCAGAAACTAGGGACTTACCATCAAGAAATTCCGCCCACAGTAAGAACGATGAATTCTCACCTTTCAAACCAGAAACCAGGGACTTACCATCAAGAAATTCCCCCCACAGTAAGGATGATGAATTCTCACCTTTCAAAGCAGAAACCAGGGACTTGCCATCAAGAAATTCCCCCCACAGTCAGAATGATAAATTCTCATCTTTCAAAGCAGAAACTAGGGACTTACCATCAAGAAATTTCCCCCACAGTAAAGATGATGAATTCTCACCTTTCAAAGCAGAAACTAGGGACTTACCATCAAGAAATTCCCCCCACAGTAAGGATGATGAATTCTCACCTCTCAAAGCAGAAACTAGGGATATACCATCAAGAAATTCCGCCCACAGTAAGAACGATGAATTCTCACATTTCAAAGCAGAAACTAGGGACTTGCCATCAAGAAATTCCCCTCACAGTAAGAATGATGAAATCTCACCTTTCAAAGCAGAAACTAGGGACTTGCCATCAAGAAATTCCGCCCACAGTAAGAACGATGAGTTCTCACCTTTCAAAGCAGAAGCTAGGGACTTGCCATCAAGAAATTCCCCACACAATAAGAATGATGAATTCTCACCTTTCAAAGCAGAAGCTAGGGACTTGCCATCAAGAAATTCCCCCCACAGTAAGAATGATGATGAATTATCTTCTTTTAAAGTAGAAAATAGAAAGATGGCTTCAAGAAATTCTGCCCACAGTAAGAATGATGAGAATTTGTCTCTCTTTAAAACAGAAACTAGGGACACAGAGTCAAGAATTTCTGCCAATAGTAAGAAATATGATGAATTCTCACATTTCAAAGGAGAAACTAGCAAGATGGCCTCAAGAAATTCTGCTGACAGTCGGAATGGCAAGGACTTGTCTTCTTTTAAGGCAGAAAATAGAAAGTTGGCTTCAAGAAATTCCACCCACAATGAGAATGATGAGAATTTGTCTCTCTTTAAAACCGAAACCAGGGACATAGATTCAAGAAATTCTGCGAACAGCAAGAAACATGATGAATTCTCACCTTTCAAAGGAGAAACTAGCAAGATGGCCTCAAGAAATTCTGCTGACAGTCAGAATGATGAGTACCTGTCACATTTAAAATCAGAGACTAAAGACATACTCTCAAGCAATTCAACAAAAAATCCGAATGTTGAAGACATGCTTTCATTCTAGGAGAATGGTAAATGTTATAAAACAAATATTGAAACTGTGAAACCTTCGAACACTACATGACATCACACAACCCTTCAATTTTATGTGATAAAAATTGCTGTGTGAAGCAGGAAGATGGATAATTATCTTTGAACCTTTCTTCTGAGGCTAGCCAGTAAATATAAAGAATTGTGATCCTTCTAATAGTTTAGATTAAAGGTTGTGATTCTTGCCAACACAAAAGACCTTAAAACAGGTTCCACAGAAGCAATCTAAGATTGTTCTCAATGATTACCACTGTAGCACCATGTTGTCTCCTTGGATTGACCTCCCCGGATTCTGACCGCCAGCCAACCGGTACGGACAAGGCAGCCTGGCTGTTGCGGACTTAATTTGATATAGTGCCGGTGAATAAGCTGGTCTCCCTGACACGGCTTTTGCGTGGCGCTGAGAAATTTCGAAGATTTACATTCTATTAGCCGTAAAGCACTGGATTTTTGCTAATGATCTATCTGGCTGCCTTGCCATTCAGCAATATAGGATTGTTTTGTGGAGAGTTGCTGAAGTACAGATGCTGTTGTAATGCATTTTTTCTTTGTTTTTAAGCCTTGTTGTATGTAAAATGTAGCCAAAACAATGTATAACTGATGTTGAAACTGCTGTAAGTTGTCTGTTAACGTTGTAATAGATTAGAGACTGCTTCTTCTTTCTGTTGTTCTGACATAATACTTCAACTGCTTAAGGTTTTGTTGATATAATGTTGTTGTGGTGGTGGTGTCGACTTTTTGGTTTTCTCTGCTGGTCAAACTGAGGAAAATATCCTCTACCACTGGAATGTATTTCAAAGCTGGATGTTATGCTATGATTTTGGTGTACCATAATATTAAGGATAAATCTAGCAGTACTATGTGGTTAAGTAATGTAATGTAATCACATTTATATAGCTCCTCTTCAAGAGAAACTTATCAGAGGTACCCTCGACCTAACGATGGAAAACCAGGATTGAATAATATGGTTTTCAAGCGCTCACGGAATAGAGGAAAAGAAAAACCAAGAAGGTCATGTCGTAAGATGCTAGGTAACCTATTCCTGGAAGTTGGACCAACCACAGTGAAGCTTCTGTGCTTGTGTTGAAATATGTAGCAGATGAATTAAATTGTCTAGAGTGTCACTCACATATGACTCCTAAAAGGAGAGGTCTTTTGACCTGTTGGAGTGTCACCGTTTTGTGCGAACTTTTACTTGTTATTGTTAAATACACATAACCTACTTGAGCATATAGTTCATTGCAGATACTCATGTAAAATCATGCCAAATCTATTCTTGGTGTCGAAACCTGCTGTTCATGTTTCTGCCAAATTTGTTTTATAAAAGTCTGTGATGGTTGTGGTGTTGCTTATTGCTGTGTATTTTTTGTATTGTATTTCAGGTCTTTGCCCAGATCGTTCTCAGTATTTCAAAGTGTTCTGTGAAATGCGCTGTGTGTATTTTCAGGTAAAAACACATTTTTTTTATCGAGGGCAAATCCGGAGGCCATGTTTGTCATGTCCCCTAACAGAGTTTGTGAGGAATGGTGGTAACTGGATTTGACCTTGCAGGCCTATAATTCTGCTTTGCGATGGTTTTCCAAACTATTGTTAAGAGCCATG
This sequence comes from Allolobophora icterica, assembly GCA_963556255.1. Lineage (NCBI taxonomy): Eukaryota > Metazoa > Annelida > Clitellata > Crassiclitellata > Lumbricidae > Allolobophora > Allolobophora icterica. The sequence continues at coordinate 42,020,428 of OY744614.1, read as the reverse complement.
ACCCGAGAGATCTATGAATCCGTTCTTGATTATCTCTCAGTGATCGCATTGGGCAAGATCCTTAGCTACTGCTGCCTGTGTTTGAATGGTACACGTTTTAGGTTTTCAGGTATGGGCTGAACTGGCTTGAGATAACATTCTTTTGAATATCGCCATGATCATTAAGTAATCGGACAGCCTCTCAAATCAGAGGTTGATTTACTGCGGACGTTTCTTCGCTGGCAGTAGAAAATTTAGACTGTTTAATTAGTAGTATCGTTGGTGTTTCTCTGCGAATCATAGTAACAAAGCAATCTTAACTGCGCGCTTAGGGTTACATGTAATTGGTGTCGGAACTGTGATTTTAAGAAGGTCTTGCCATTTGTTCTGCACAGGTAGTGATGACTGTTGTTAATCTGTGTTACCAGGTTATGCAGATGGTGTTGAATGTGCACGTCTTGGCACTTGTCATTGAGTCTTTGTTAAAGGTTGCAGCACAATTGTAAAAGTAATCAATGTGTTTTACTATAACATGACCCAGTAATTTGATTTTGTGAATATTTTGATAAGCCATTTTAACGCATTTAACTGTGAAGGAATTGTGAATACAGTTTGAGTATTAGATCTTACTCGAGTTTTCAGAGCTGAATGTCGAAGTTGAAATTTAAAGACAAAATTAGGCCTATATGACAGACCTCTGAACCACTGGCGTAAACTTGTCCAAAATATTGGGGGGATTTGGTTATTCATTCTAGACTTGTTGCATTGGGTGTACAGTCCATCTCAATTATTGGGGAGGCACGTGCCCCGGCCCTCCCCCAGAGTCTACGCATATATACTCTGAACTGTCAGCAGTTTTGGAACTGAACACCACGGTGAAAATATTGGTTTGCATTTCCAAGTCTGGAATGCTTGGTCAAAGAAGACCAGTACCAAATTTCTTAACTGGCAATATTTTTGCAAACTTCGTTCAGCATTTTTACCTGTTATAAACTTACGATTTGAACTGCTACTCGGGTTAGTTAGTTATTTTATCGCTAAGCATTTACATCGTATTAAATCGTTTGATATTTTCTGACAGCAATTGGATTGGTGCCAAATATTTCTGAGGGTGCCAAACGTTTCTTTGGCTGGTGTTTGATGCCTTCCCCAGATTTAGAGGTGGTGGCGTAACACATGAGTACTCGGGTTTTTCGTCAGTCCTGTGTAGTTGAACTGCTCAGTATGCGAATACGCTGGCTCTAACTACTTTGCTTTTCAGGGATTGGGGTTTCTGACATTGGGGGTTTCAGGATTGGGATTCGGGGGATTGGGATTTGTAGTAGATCCGAAGATTACGATTCATATGGGTAGAATGTTTTCTTCTGCCAAGAAATTGCACACCGTACTAGAAATGGAAGGATGCATTTGGGGAAGGCATCCTAATTAAACAGGCATCCATTTTTATTGCACAGTTTACATCGTCTAATAAATCAACTTTGTTGTGTGTTACATACTTTCTGTGTTTTGGGAAACAGGCGTCAGTCATTGTTTATAATACACAAAAGCAAAGAAAAAAGAAGTATGTACGTAAATTGTAAATTGTAGTCCACACCATAATCCACTTCATAATCCACTCCATAATCCAAACCATGCATCATCCACAGCATAATTCACACCGTAATCCACACCATGATCCACACCATAATTCACACCTTAATCAAGGGTAAGTCTGGTCAAAAGCCAAGAGGCTGGAGACAAAAGTGTGCAGGCTACTTTTCCAGGGTCGTAACATGGAGTTGGCTCAGTAGGTTCGAAGCCGCAGTCGTTGGATTAAGCACCCAGCATGCTACCGAACAGACTATTATGCTCGCACAAGACTAAGCTAAGATTGAAGGTTCTGAGGTTTGAAGAACACGAACAAGAAGCAACGGCTGAGCTATAGTTATATATACCCTGCCAGTACGCACACACAGAGCCCATACAGGACCTATATCCCCATATGGGACTCGTATGGGTCTCATCTAATGTCCATGGAAATGCTGGCATGGAGGTGGAGGAGGACGAGGAGAAGGAGGAGGAAGAGGAGGAGGAGAAGGAAAAGAGGAAGAAATAGAACAAGTAGAAGATGCAAGATGTATTGTTATCAGTTCTCTATTTATCAAGCGGAACTGTATAACGAGTGAGCAACAATTGATTGCGTAGAACAGTTAATTGTGAGTTAAGTACTGTTCAAGGTCCGCACACAGTAACGTCTCAGGGGAGGAGGCTCGAACCGGACTCTTCACCTTACAGGCCAAACGCTCTAACCATTCGGCTGCAGCTGTGTACAACAAAGATTGTGTTCCCACACAGGGATCGAACCAGGGCTGCCAACGAGAATCCTAACCATGTGGGAAGTGTAGCGACTGTATTTTAATAACCTTGTGACTGTCAAGGATGAGTGAATGATCGTCCTCGCCACGCTCTGCCTGCCTGCCTGTCAGCCTGTCTGTCTGTCTGTCTGTCTGTCTTGTCTGTCTGTCTGTCTGTCTGTCTGTCTGTCTGTCTGTCTGTCTGTCTGTGTAAATGTGTGGGATTATTTCGAGTGATGATCATTCAAAACAAGCATGCATATTAGGCTACGGTACGTTGTACACATAAGGGGCCATCCACATATTACGTACGCAATTAGGGGGGAGGGGGTCGGATTTTGGCGATTTTGCGTACGGGTGCGAACGGGGGGAGGGGGGACAAAATGTGTACGTACACAAAATAAATTTCTAATAATGACGTCCACATTAGCCTATTTGTAACTCTGTATTGTCCTATAGTCTTCCGATGGCATTTTATTACATTATATAAAGGCCATGTGCAGTTATTCTGTGCTGTGAACGAGACACCTATAGGCCCCTAATTTGTCTATATTGGCCCTTCACTCATCATTCAATCTGGCCTAATGTGCAGACAGTCGGGCTGTCGAGACACTTTCTGCAGCTGGTCTTCGGGGGGGGGAGGGTATGCGTCAAGCGTACGTACGCAGGGGTGGTGGTGGTGAAGAAAGTACGCTTGCGAACAGGGGGGGAAAGGGGTCCATTTTCCCGGATTTTTGTGTACGTAATATATGGATGGCCCTAATTTCAGCTTAAGTTCGGTTTAGGGCAAACCCACGTGTACGACTTTTTTCCACTCTAGTAACAGTCTCACCTCTTCGAGACTTCGTATACCGACCTCTGATCCATGCATCCGCCTCCATGGACCTTTGGTGCTTTACCGATTGACGTCTGAGGACTGCAAAGCCTACTCGTACTTTTTGAGTTCACTACGAGACCATCGTACGCACGGAAATGGACAAAACGAAACTGAAGATGGAAAGAAGAGCGAACGTAGCTCGCGACGAACACGTGCCGAGAATAATCGTATATCGTGTCTAGTAATTTATAAGGCGCCTCTCGCAGTAAAAACTATTCAGAGGCGCCCGCGCGGGGATGTGTTGGCACGACACGTGTAGGCATTATGCTATTATTTCCACGCTGCAGTTATTTCAGTTCATTAAAAAAACGAAACTGAAACAGGACGGTTAATCAAATTGATACGCGATGTCACTTTTGATGAGCGCCGTCACTTTTGAATAGCGTTTCACGCAAGAACATTTAAACTCGTTTAACATCTAAAAAATCGAACGTTGATCGACCAGTTTCAACACTAGGCCGACACTAAGAGTAATCTACGAAGTAGTCTACGACTCATTCGACGGGTCTGTATTGTCATTCTATGCCTAGGCAGTCTTCTTGTCCTCGAGACCAAAGTCTTGGTCTCGAGTGCACTCGAGTTCGTTTTGAAAAGTCTTGGTCTTGGGGTTCAAAGTCTTCGTCTTGGTCTTGAGGTTCAAAGTCTTGGTCTTGAGGTTCAAAGTCTTCGTCTTGGTCTTGGACTTGTGGTTCAAAGCCCATTGGTCTTGAGGTTTAAGGTCTTTGACAACAAGACTGGGTCTAGGTAGGCCTAGACCCTAAGTCTGGCGAGAGATGGAGTCCTAAACTCTCGTTGAAGTTGGGCAGAATTTCACAGCCACGCAATCGGATGACATAGTGAGCGGCCTCCAGAGCCGCTCGCATGCACTCATCGTGTTTGTGACCCGTGATGAGTGCGGCCAAGTATCCCCCGGCGAACGAATCCCCGGCGCCGACCGTGTCCTGAATGTCCTCGGCTGGGGTCGGGATGACGGGGAAGAACCGCACTTGCCCGTCGCTGACGGCGACCGCTGGGTTCTTACCCCGCGTCAGGATGACGAGGCGCCCCCGTCTTCCGTTCGCCTTCGGCATTCTAGCCATGCTCAGCGCTATGTCCGCGATCTCGGTCGTTTCAAGGCCGCGGGCGGCGCCGAAGGCCAGCGCCTCCAGCTCACTGCCGAAGAGCAGGTCGACGTACGGAAGCGCGTCGATGATTTTCTCCTTGAATTTGGAGCTCAGATACGGACAGGAGAGGTTCATGGCGAAGACCTTGTTGTGCTGCAGGGCGTGCCTGGCGATCATCAGCATCTCCTCGAAGCGATTGGCGACGGAGTAGGCTTCGACGTAGAAGTACTTCGCCTTTTCGACGAGCTCCCAGTTCTCCGGTCGTTTCAGTAGATCGAGTACCGTGTTCTGCGCGGCGCCGAGTTTCGTCACGAGCGATCGCTTGACCCCCGTCAGGCAGATGTAGCAGAGTCCCGTCGGCTGGTCCTCAACGTACTTGTACCGGGTGTTGATGCCACACTCCTTCATCGCGTTCTCCAATATCTGGCCGTTGCGATCTCTCCCTATGCAGCCGAGGTAGCTGGTTGCGTGTGGAACGCCAACAAGTCGCTGGACGACCTTTCAATCAATCAATCAATCAACAATCAATCAATCAATCAACAATCAATCAATCAATCAGTCAATCAATCAATTTTTATTGCAACGATATAACATACATCAGTTCTACATTGGTATGTTCAACATTGGTGCCTTCCAACTTGCATGCATTGACATTGCTATGTTAGGCCTACATGAAAACGTTGACAAAGAGGAGACCCAGAAGCAGTGGCGGATCCAGAGGGGGGCGATTGGGGCGATCGCCCCCCCTAAGAGTCCAAAAAATAATAATTTTTTATATTTAAAATTAAAAAATTTGATATACTATACTGTACTACAGGATAAATGTTATGTGATTATTATTACGCATCTACAGCGCCGGACTGCAGTTTGAATATTACCTCTACACGTCCTTGTTTTAATCATGCTCTAAACTTAATCAGTAATTTTAATTCCTTTGACCTTGGACGTCCATGAAATCGCCCCCCGTAAAGTAAAAGTCTAGAGCCGCCCCTGCCCAGAAGGGATGAAAATCCCGCTAACAGGGACACCCGATTTTATCAGTTAATTACGCTGAAAATAGAGGTTCGATTGAGAGACACAGTGATAGGCTTAACTAAGTGATTAAGCAGGTATTCATAAGCATAAAATTACGGTGCACAGCGTTTTGCTAATGAACATTGTAGTCTTAGGCTATATACCTTCAGACAGTTCTGCTCCGAACCTCCCGGAACGTAGGCGATCTCGTAGGAACCGTTGAGTAATTCCTCCGCCAGTCCGCTCTGTGCCTCACCCATCAGGGTACCGGAATCGGGGTCGAGGCGGTGCTTCTGGAGGATCGAACTGGGAACCTCAGCGACGATGTCCAGGAGTGGATCGCCGATTGCAAAGAGAATGCCCTCGAGTTCGCTCGAATTAAACGCACTTTTCAAGTCAGTCTGACTATCGAGCGATACCAGATCAACATTACTTGCGGTGGCCTCGGCTGTGTAACCTGGATTAGGACAATCGCCATAAAATCTTTACCACACAGTCTTTTTTAGTTTGTATGATATTCGTGGGATACACTAAACGATTGCATTATTCCTCTCTCCAGACAGCAGTGTGAGAATTGTAGAAAAAAGACTGGGAGGTTGACATTTTTTCCATATTTTGCAAACTGATGTCAACGAAATTTGAAAGCAGCTGATTTCAACGCTAGCAGTTTTGCAAGTCAGACTCGAATCAAAATCAATTCCTTTGTTGAGAAAATTCAAAAATGCATACATGATACACCATGGAAATGTCTTCTATTATTATTTATTTATTTATTTATTTATTCCGGATATTTCTATAGCGCCTCTCGAAGTCAACTACTATTTAACTACTCAGAGGCGCTCCCGACTACAGCATTTGATACTGTGCCGGAATTTTCACGCCGAAGCGCCACGAGCAATCGCGAGTGAAGGACTTGCCCAAGGTCCGTACGCAGCGGCTAGAGTGGGATTCGAACCTGCAACCCTCCGGTGACAAGGCGCCGAACTTACCACTGAGCCACCACGCCCCACGGTCATTATTATATGTCAGAGACTCAGAGTCAAAAAATTCTAAATAACACTAGTTCAACTGAGAGGGTTTGAAACGACCCCCGGGTGTGCAATGAAGACTTAACTGGGGTTCTTAAGAAAAACTAGGGGGTTGAACCCCCAACCTCCTGACAATTCCCACCCTGCCATACAGTCGATGTAAAGTGCTTGCATAGACTTAATATATCTCGAGATAAATGTTTAAATTAATTCAAATTAAAAACTATAATTATAGTAATAACATTAATAACAATAATAATCGTTTATAATTATAGCTGTTACCAAGACTACGCTGGATAGATATTATAGCTGAGGACATAACATCACTTGGACTAACACTAAAGGGGGCAATAGACTTGACAAATGACCGAGGAAAATGGAGATCATTTATTCGTACCCATCGCCGCCAAATGGCTGACGTCAGGAACTGATGATGATGATGATATTTATAGCTGTTACCTGGTTGAAGAGTCTTGATCACTGAGTTTCTTCTGTGAGAGAGCAGCTTCTTCGGTTTTTCCGCAGTGCGGCCAGTTATCTAAATCCATCACATCACACAAGTGCACATCACTGGTAGGATCACTGACTTATCTGAGCATGTCTTTGTCACGTGCCTCTATATACAACTGTTGGATGGGTCTAGCTGACACGCATCGATCACGTGCCTCTATATAACCGATGGGTGGGTCTAACTGACACGCATTGTGTGACGTGCCTCTATATATATAAATGATGGATGTGTCTAGCTGACACGCATCGATCACGTGCCTCTATATAACTCTTGGATGTGTCTAGTTGACACGCATCGATCGCGTGATTGCACTGTGGTGGTTTTTGTGACGGCATCGACCGGCTCGCGCATTTGATCGCGTGAACGCATGCGCATAAATGAGAGACTTATATTGAGACTGGTTTAATTTTAAATTGCTACGATACAAATCGTTCACGATAATAGAGGGAGAGGGATAGATGAATGGTAATTTTTTTGCTCGAAGAACATAAGATCTTGAAAGACGCGGTTCGATACCCGTAAGCTCCCTATAGGTCGACTCAGCCTACCACTCCCTAGGAGCGGCTGTAAAATTAGCGGGCACCTAACAGGCTGCCATGACCAGGGGCGGATAACTCGGCGGGGGGCTTGAAGGAGACAAGACCCCACCTTTAACAGTGGGAGGACACAGTATACAGTTGTGCCCCCGAATTTTGAAGAAACACCAAAAAAGGTTAAAAAATTGTTTTAGATTTTTTACCTCTATTTTGACTAGATCAGTTCAAAACTCATTTTTGACCAGATCAGTTCAAAGGTGTCCCCCATCCGTCAAACAAGATCGCCGCCTCTGGCCATGACGTGTGTTCTATAAGATCTTGATAATTGTACTGCCATAGGCCTATTATGTTTCAATGTTACTTGCTGCGGTTCGTCAGTGAGCTTGTCAATAAAAACGAATATAAAAATAGATGAGTAGAAAGAGAGTTATAAGTCCTCCCTCAGCGCTACCTATTGTCTAAATTTTGTATGATACGCCAGAGGTAATTCTAAAAGATTTACCAGCTCAAGAAGAATGTCGACTTTAACTTTTAGCAGACTGTTCTCCGCCACTAGAAACTGGTTCTGCTTGCTCAACTTGCGGTAGTCTTTGGCACTGTAATCTACAAAATAATTGCCAACATTAGCCTACGTATAATTATGACCAGCACATCCTAAAGTTGCTTCCCAATCTTTTTAGGCTACGGAACCATGTTGACTTGAAACTTTTTGACGGTACCCCTACCTGAACAAAGCATATTCTGGTACAATAATTTTTAAACAATGATCCAGGTATGTATATTTTATTCGATTAAAGTTAGACTAGAAATTGTTTTAATTGTTTTTGTTTGTACCATGTTGCGATGTGACAACGTGTGGACTTAATAAACGAATAATAATAATAAGAATAATAAGAATAATAAATAAATTTTCCCACGCAACCCTTGTCTACTTCGAAGTCTGATTTATAATGTAACAGCACATTCAAACAACACTTAACAATAGCTTCATGGAACCCTTGTCTCCCTCGATGAGGCAATTGTCCTGATTGTTCCTCTGCGATTGGTTAGACCACTCGCCTTGAAACGCGGCGAATACGGGATTGAGCTCCTCCTATTAGACTATATATGCCTATTGTGTACAACTGTACATGCACTGGCGTAAACTTCTAAAAAATATTGGGGGGGGGGCATTTTCCCTAAAAATTTCTGAATTTCGAAATTTTTTTGGGGAATTTCATCTTTAAAAAAAGTTGATGACCTTTTTTAGTCATTCGCCTTTTTTCTTTCTTTTAGGAGCTCACATAAGAAACACTAAACACTATCATCATGAACTTTTTTACCGATTCGTATCGAACAAATTTCGTTAAATTAAATATACCTTCATATTTTTTTATTTTCATCTCGATTATTGGGGGGGCATTGCCCCGGCTCCTCAATTATTGGGGGGCACGTGCCCCGGCTGCCCCCCCCAGAGTCTACGCCTATGTGTACATGTATGGACCTTGAGCAAGTTCTTCACTCACAATAGCTGAGCGCCATCGAATGATGCTTGTTCATCAAACAGTGTTACTTTAACAAAGATAATACAACGCGCTACACCTACATTTTTGTACAAAGCCCGTGCCACAGTGTCCTGATAGCTTGTATGCCCATGAAGTCATCATACCTGGTAGCCACGTCCCCTCCAGGAAGACGAACGACTTATTGTCGAGCGACAGTCGAATCGGTTCATTTTCATCCAACAACAATCCAAGCATTCGCTTGTTCATGCGACCCTCCGACAGTAGCTTCCGGTTCACCTTCACAGCTCGCCTAGCGCTCGTCGGCAGAATTCCGCCCATCGCTCGACGCTATCACCTTTCACGGATTCTGAGGTTTTTGAATTTCTGGCCGGCGGTTTCCTTGGCAACCTATTGTCACTCCAGAGATATATTGGCGGCCATGTTTAGGCTATAGGCCTATCGCATAGTAGCCCATTGCCTTCTAGATACTGACGGCCGTTATGCTGCCTAACGTTAGGCTTGTGACGTCATGCGTTCAGGCCGTCTTTGTTTCGCTGTAAGCGTGTCAACACGTTGGCTCTAAAGCGATTTTGATTTATTTTGAATTTCCTTGCGTCAAACTTGGAATATCGTTGCAAATTTAATGTCAAATAGTGAGATTTTAATCATGTGACGCATTCCTAATATTTATTAGAACTTAAAAATATCCGTTCATACTGATTTGTAATCATACTGCGTTGTTGTCAGTTTGAAGATATTAAACGAAGATTATTAATAATTGAACTTTCGAATGCTTGAATCAAGCAAGCCGGCGAACCCGATTTGTGACGTCACACAATGAGCATTAGCTGCATTACGGCCATCAGTATCTAGAAGGCAATGAGTAGGCCTAGCCCCAACTCTAATTTCGAAAACAGTTTTAATCATAGTAGCCTAATAGTATTAATAATAGTATTAATGATAATAAAAATAATAAATAGTAATTTTTAAATAATAATAAATAGTAACTTTAAATAATAAAAATAATAATTTTAAATAATAATAAATTTGTAATTTTTAAATAATAAAAATAGTAATAAGTAATAGTAGTAGTAGTAGTAGTAGTAGTAGTAGTAGTAGTAGTAGTAGTAGTAGTAGTAGTAATAGTAGTAGTAGTAGTAATAATAATAATAATAATAATAATAATCAGCGACATAGGCGGTCGCATTTCTTCCATCAGTGGCGACAGACGCGAATCAACTTTTCTTTTTCAGCATTTGTCCATCAGCATCCAACGCTATAATTGGATTGCATTTAAAGGCACTTTTCCCACGCTTTCCCCCGAAGACGAGGCCTGACCCTCCAGACACTATCTCTGCTCCTAAAAAACAATAATTTTTTCCAAATCCTGAGGGATCCTTGATACCTCGGGTAAAAAAAAATAATAATAATAATAGTAATAATACAAATAATAATAATATGGGCCCAATAATAATATTGATTAGGCCTATAATAATAGTATGACCAGTGAAGAGCACCCAGATGACCTCGTTGAATAGGCCTAATGGTAGGCCTACATCTGAGCAAGAAGGACTGATTCCTACCCACACAGACCTATATTAATTATCGTGTCCGTTCTAGAACCTTATTTATGAGATATATGCGTTGAATAGGGTAATATAATATACACGTCGGCTTCTCGTAAACCGTTGTTTGTAAGCTCGCCTATCCGGCCACGCGGAGCCGCTGCGCTCTATTCACTAAACAGCCATAATCCCTTCTGGAGATCTCCTCATGTTGTTCCCTTTCCCTCATCTTTCCTCTCGTCTCTAGAATAAATAGACTATAAACAGACCGAACAACCGTTTTAGCGATATATTAATTGCTGGCTGTAAGTCTGTGGTAAAATTTACGATCTCGGTTATTATTCGTCAAGTGCTGCAATATGCTAGGACCATTTATTTCGTATGTCCGATGAAGATGACGTGGATGTATGGCCGCGTTTATAAATGATGCGCTGAAGACTCTAACATTTCGTTGACATATATAGGCTATGCATCGTGGGGGACGCGGTGGTGTGGCGGTATGTTCTGTGCCTTGTTTACCGGAGGGTCGCAGGTTCGAATCTACCTCAAGCCACTGCTATAGACCTTGGACAAGTTGCTCACCCACAGTTGTCTGTGGCGCCTATTCAAACGTGTAGCGTAGCGGTGGTGAAGGATCTCACCCGATCAATTCACTGAAGAATTAGCAGGGTCGAGGCCGTATACGGTCGCTATAGAAACACGTGTACCGGTACATTTACATTAACTCCGCCGCTGTTCGTACTCTGACAGTGCCAGTCCCAAGCCTTGATAAAAGAGGAGGGCGATGCTAATCATCTTTGTTATGAAACAGCGTCGTTAAACTGAAACTACTACATTTACATTATGGTTAAACATTATTACCCTTTTGTCACATGAGACGATCATCCTACAGCCACTGGCTACAGGCTAAAACTTTATTTAGAAATTGTCTGTTGGCCTTAGCAATACATGCATACATTCATACATAATGACACATAAATACATACCTACGTGCATACATGCATGCATACACACCCACACATTCATACACACATACTATATATACATACACAAATACATACACACATACATGTATACATACATTGTTCCTAAATGAAACTGATCATAATCGACCAATATTAATGTCAGTTGCGGTGTTGTCCATTCTGCTTAAAAACAGACCATCACCGCTCTAGTACTTACAGCAAAGTAACATTATAATCCAGGATTTACAGCCGGATTATGCTCTAAACCCGTATTCACAGCCGGGTTATAATATATCATAAGCCGGGATTCACAGCCTGGCCAGATTATAAGCCCGGATTTACTCTACCGTCAGCGTTGCCCAATAAAACCCCACTAAGCATTCAGTAATTTTCCTGATGCCGTCAAATCGACCGGCGATGCAATTAGAGGACATAAAAGTGTTAACAACGCAAAAATGACATTATAGTTTTGTTGTTCTTCTCGTGCGAATTACTGCCCTCGGTCCAGATATTACCGACCGCGGTTACATCTCTCGGCAAGACTGTACACGCAGCCCGATGATTGTCGACGGATATGAATTAGCGTTGCAGTGCATTAGCGCTGAATCTAAGCGCTGTGTTTGTGCCTTGTCGATTATGTTGGGTCGTTTATCTTCGAAGAGATACTCGGTCGTGTCCCGATCGGAGGATTAAGCGCGGCGTCGATTTCCCGGGGAAGACCGTAAACTGTTATCGACGGCCTCGACATCGTCCGTTAAAACAGGGAGCAGACGGTAGCAGGGAGAAGGAAATGGCAGCGCCGTTTGTTGATAAGCCTCTGCGGAAGCGAGGTAAAAGGGTCATGAGGTCAGTGGGTCACGAGGTCAAAGGGTCATGAGGTCAAAAAGTCATGATGTCAAAGGGCCAGGGCATCAAAGGGTTATAAGGTCAAAAGGTTATTAGGTCAGTGGGTCATGAGGTCAAAAGGTCATGGGGTCAAAAAGTCATGATGTCAAAGGGCCGTGGCATCAAAGGGTTATAAGGTTTTGACCTTTGGGTTATGACTTATGAGGTCAAAGGATCATGAGGTAAAGAGGTCGTTAAGTCGGAGGATTGAGGTAAATAGGTCATTAGATCAAAGTGTCACTGGAGCTCAAAGAACCATGAGGTCAAAAGGTCATTACGTCGAACGGTCATGAGGTTAAAGAACTATAAGTTCAAAGGGTAAGTAGGTGAAAGGGTCATTAGGGGTCAGAGGTTCATAAGCGGTCAAAGGGTCATGAGGTCAAAAGGTCATTATATAGGTAAAAGGTCGTGAGTTTAAAATGTCAGTATACCAAATGATCATTAGGTCAAAAGGTCATTGGGTTGAGGCATAAAACGACCACAGATATTAAACAATAGAACAGGGTTTTAGGACTTAAACCTTCCAACTTTCATTGACAATCGTTTAGCGATCAATGCAGAATGGAGAACTGACTGGACATCGTGCAGGTTGCGTGCTGTGGTAGCCTATAACAAGGACAGTAACACATCCAACCGCTAATAAAGCTTGACGGGTCTTTAACTTTAATGTAGCTACCATCGTCTTATATATATATATATATATAAATATATATATATATATATATATATATATATTTGTGTGTGCATGTGTGTTGTGTAAATTAGTAATTACTGCATACATGCATATATATTATATATGTGCAGATGAAAATTTGGCTTTGGGGTCATCCATAAAGGGGGAGAGGGAGGGGTCATCGAAATGCGGACAAATGCGGACAAGGGGGAGGGAGGGTTATGACCAGAGCGGACGTCCGCATCTAAACTTTTAAATTTGGTAGTTTTTTAAACACCACATTGTTTTAACCTTCCCCGAAAGACGAAAAGGTCAGTGAAGTGATTGCCTGAAACCACTTGCATGGTATAACCTTTACTGAGACTTTAAGGAGGCTTTTATTACTGCACATCCTGCGATATGAAACCTGAACTGTCACTTGAACGTGCACAGGTACTGTGGAGTAACTGTAAAAATGATGACGATGACATTAAAAATTAGCTTAGACGTGCGGACATTCGCAAAGGGGGAGGGAAAGGACAAACGTGGACAAATGCGGACAATAGAGGAGGGAGGGGTCCAGAGTAGGTCATATTTTGCGGATGTCCTTTATGGACGACCCCTTTAGCCATATACTATACTAACAGCTTGTTTATGTAGCGCGAGCTAGAGGTGAATATATCATGTACTATTTTTCGTTGCATGGCTGAAAAAACGAGTCTGCCACGCAGTCTGTCTGCCACTCCCGAAGACAGCTGCGACCACACAGCGAGATGCCAGATTAATTTGAATCTATCTGAACAGACAGGCAGACCCACTGACAGACAGACAGACTGACTGACAGACAGACACACAGACTGACAGACAGACAGACAGACAAACAGATATAAAATAAACAGACATGCAGCCAGTCAGAAAGCCAGTTGGACAGTCAGACAATAAACAAACATGCAGCCAGTCAGATAACCAGTTGGACAATGGACAGTCAGACATACATTATAGAGGTACAAACATGTCAGAAAGACCAAAGTACAGCCAGCCAGACAGAAAGATAGACAGGACAGACTGACTGACAGCCAGACAGACAGACCGGCAGCCAGTCAGTCATGACAGACAAATGGGCAGAGAGACAGAAGGATAAAAGCACAGACAGACAGACGGGCAGCCAACCAATATCTCAGTGGCGGTTCTAGAGTTTTCGGACTGAGGGTCTAAATCAGTTGATCCATTGAGGATTAAGCATTAGGAGATTAGGAGGCTTTGTTACCAACAAACATTGTAGGCAATGTAAGGCTAATTAAACGTTAAACTGTGGGGGGGGCTAAAATCTGCACAAGGGGCTAAGAAAAACGAGGGCTAACTTTCTGTGGCCCCTAACCCCCAGTAAAACCATCTGCGTTCTTCGCGTCAGGGACTTCCGTTGCATTTCACGCCGTTGCACAATGTGTGAATGTGCGCACGTTTTCTGTAGCGGCCGGATAAGTCCTCATTGAAGCCTGCTAATTTGTCAGTGAATTTATCGGGTGGAGATCCCTCACCACCGCTGCTGTTCGCTTGAATAGCAATGGAACGCAAAGCCGAAGTTTCGCCGGAGCTTGAACCATTTTTCTTCCTACTATAGTCTATAAAACGCAGCAAAAAATTCACTCTTTCTCACAGCATTTCGTCTGGTAACGGATTAACTGAACCTCAGCTTCGCATTTTTGTGTGAACATGCTCTGTTAAAAATTATAATGATGACAAAATAATAATAATGATGATGATGATGATGATGCATGATCATAATAATGATAATGATAATGATAACAATAAGAATAATAATAATAATAATAATAATAATAATAATAATAATAATAATAATAATAATAATAATAATAATAATAATAATAACAGCAACAACAGGTATCCTTGGTACCTCGGGCGACAAATAATAATAATAATAATAATAATAATAATAATAATAATAATAATAATAATAATAATAATAATAATAATAATAATAATAATAATAAGAATAAGAATAATAATAATAATAACAACAAAAACAACAGGTAGTGATGATAAAAATAATAACCCGACGAATATTATCCGTTCCAGATGTTCTCTCTCTCTCTCTCTCTCTTATAATTAATATTTAAGTCCCGAGGGATCATAATGTACTTTGAAGCATAAGAAATAATAATGATAATAAATGGCATCGTCGTCGTCATCATCATCGCCCACATTCGACCGTCAATGTGGAATACAAATGGCATTCTGTAATACAAGACAAATTAATGCCACTGGCATTATGATTATGCCAATATGATTACCATATTGGTTCTTAATTTACTGCCTTCTTAGCGATCTCTTCCGTGTCTATCGCTTGCGTCTTGCGCAAATAAAGATTACAGACCGAGTTTCATTGTTCGCGGTAATCGCCAAGTTACTCTCGTGACGGTTTTATTATCGTCTGTGCCTATTATCGTCCACAGTCACAGATAATAACCGTCACATAAATGCCAGAGGATACAGTTTCCGATCAGACAGGTTACCCCGGAAACTGCATCTACAGGGAGTGATGTCGGAAAAATTATTCCGCGAGACATCCATGGATGAAGGCGGCGGCGAGAAAAACAGCCTCTACCTATGACTATAATCCGCGCATAAAACAGCGGAGGCGAAAAGGAAACGGACAATAACAAAGCAAGGAGACAATCGCATGGGGTGTAGCAAATTCCAATGCCATAACAAGAAGACTTGGTAACATAGGCGTAATTTGTGGGGGGGGGGTACGAGGGGTACCCGTACCCCCACTTTTTGAACAATGCCAATCAATATTTTATTATTGTGGCTTCCCAGAGATCGCAGTCTCGGCATTCCTTCGTGTATGTAAGAAATGGGTACACCCACTTTTTAGACCAAAGTTACGCATCTGCTTGGTCAAATCGTAATGATCTCGAAACTTCTAAAGCGCCACTCGAAGGCCTAGCGAAGAGCATCAGGCTAATCACGAGCGCTACGTCAAATCAGAGGTAGTGATATGCGCCAAAAGCGGAGGCGCCTTTACGCGGCAATAAAACAACAAGAGGTTAACATGAAATAAAAACATCACACAACATAGCATAGCATAACGAAACGTAGCCTCACATGACACAACGCAACTCATTTCAACCAGGGTTGCGGATGTTAACAATTAATTAATCGATTAAACGTTAAAAAATTGTAATCGATTAATTTCGGATTGTTCGATTAATGCTCTTACTTATTTCATGATGTCGATCGAGCAGCCCATTTCCGGAGTAAACAAAATGGCGAATTATGATAATGTGAAAAGTTTGAGTAGAAAATAAGCGATCATTTTGCATTTGAAGTAGGCCTAAGTGCTGATAGAAAAGTCGAAGATGGCGACAAAATTAACTGTCTTCGTTGCAATAAACAGTTCGCTTACCGTGGTTCAAACACTTCGCTGACGTAGTAACTGACTCAGTGACTACGTTTTACATTTTTAAATACTTTACGTAACAGATACCAAATTAATCGCATTTAATCGATTAATCGAAGTTGAATTTTGGAAATAAATCGATTATTTTTTAAATCACAACCAGCTCTAATTTTAACATATTTTAACTCCTGCCCTAACCTGTCTGATCCTCCGCCTTCAAAGCTTTCTCGTCCTCGACGAAACCCGCATTAGGGGCCGTCCACATATTACGTACGCAATGAGGGGGGTCGATTTTGGCGATTTTGCGTACGGGTGCGAACGGGGGGAGACAAAAGTGTACATACACAAAATAAATTTCTAATTATGACGTCCACATTAGCCTATTTATAACTCTGTATTGTCCTATAGTCGTCCGATGGCATTTTATTACATTATATAAAAGCCATGCGCAGTTATTCTGTGCTGTGAACGAGACACCTATAATTTGTCTATATTGGCCCTTCACTCATCATTCAATCTGGCCTAAAGTGCAGACAGCCTGGAGCTGTCGAGACACTTTCTGCAGCTGGTCTTGGGGGGGGGGGTGCGTCAAGCGTACGTACGCAGGGGGTGTGGAAGAAAGTACGCTTGCGAACAGGGGGGAGGGGGTCCAATTTTCCCGGATTCTTGCGTACGTAATATATGGATGGCCCCTTAGCAGCCGATCTGCCTCCTCTCTACGGTCTCTCTGGCAACCGGACTCGGATCACCACTGGACAGCGATCTCTGGATGCGATGCAGCGCTCGCGAATAAGCTGAAGCCCTGCGCTTAGCTTTAAAGTAGCGCCTTGTAAATTTGGAGTTTACGATTACGATTACAGCACAATGTAAGATGAGTGCTTTTAGGCAGGGGCGTAACTTTGGTCTAAAAAGTTGGGGTACCAATTTCTTACATACATGAGCAAGGCGGATGCTGTGATCTCTGGGAAGGCTCAATAATAGAAAAATTGATTGATATTGTTTAAAAAGTGGGGGTACGGTACCCCCAGTCCAAAAAGTGGGGGGGGGGGTACGGGTACCCCTCGTACCCCCACATAATTACGCCTATGCTTTTAGGCGCCCAGCTGGGCTAGGTTGCAGCCTGTGATCAAGTTTTCCATCCAAATCTTACTATAACCCTTTATAGCCATCTGCTATGGATGAATGTGACAACGTCGCATCCCGGAAAGATTCTTACCAGGCTTGGTGCGGGTTACTGATATCAATAGGTGGCAGAACGGAAATAACAAAATATGGCCGATTTCTTTGGCGCCTGCATACAGTTCTCCTAATTGGATATATATGAGGAGGATGCCACATGAATTCGTTCGGTTCAGACTCTGTTGCGCGGACAGTTTCGTTTTCGTCTTGTCAACGATTTGCAGTCGGGGGCGTCTACACCATAGAAACCGTGGAGCAAATGCTCCATCCAAGAAATAGGGGGAGGAGATCTGTCAGTGCGTGTGCCACCATTTTAGGGGGGAAGGAAGAGGGAGGGGAAAAAGAGGGGAAGGAGACGTTGCTCCAATGACTGAGGTGGGGGTTGGGAGAGACGCCCCTGTTTGCAGTCGATTCAATTAATAAGCCTACAAAACTACACTACAAAACTACACTATGATCTCCATAATGTTGATACAATTTATTGACTAGTAAGAGGAGGAGAAGGAGGAGGAGGAGGGAAGAAGAGGACATCAGCAACAACAATAGCTACAATATTATTATTACGCATTTATTAAGCGCCACTATCTAGCAGGGCTGTAGTGGTAAAATTAGAGGTCCGAAACAAATTAGAGGTGAGTATACGCTACAGTATTTTGTGAGTATACGCTACCGTATATTAAAATAAATAAATATTAATTTTTTGTGAGGTGAGTATACGGTCTCTAGAGGTGAGTATACGCTGTATACCCGCGTATACCCTCGACTACAGCCCTGCTATCTAGTAACCAAGCATCAGTCGATGGCCCTGAGCAGTAGTGAGTGAAGGACTTGCTCATGAAGGCTCGAATTCATTTGCGATGCATGTCCATATACGACCACTCTTGATAGCAACGGCATTCTACTGAACAACAGTTGGGTAGAATTCTAAAATTACCCAATCTCTGACCTCGTATAAGCAGACAGGAGATCATTGGGCAAAGTAAAAAAAACTTTCATTACGTAACCGAATTGTATACCGCGAGTATCCTGCAATTGGGGTGAGGAAAATGGGGAAGTATAATTATACTGCCACGGGATGGAATGGGTGGCGGAGACACAAAGGCTGGAAAAGATATGGGAAGACATCTAGACCAGGGCAGTAAAAAGGATCAAGGGATTTAACGTGGGCATAAGCTGAGCACTGCATTCAGAAAGACGGCACGGATTTCATTGTCCAAGTCTTTGAGGAGAGAGAGTGAGAGAGAGAGAGAGAGAGAGAGAGAGAGAGAGAGAGAGAGAGAGAGAGAGAGAGAGAGAGAGAGAGAGAGAGAGAGACA
>OY744614.1:41981577-41999077 GCA_963556255.1 Allolobophora icterica | reverse complement strand
ATGCATACATGCATCCATATATGTACACTCTTTCACTCTCTCGCAGTCTGTCTGTCTGTCTGTCGTTCAGTCTGTCAGTCAGTCTGTGTGTCTGTGTGTGTCTGTCTGTCTGTCTGTCTATATTCTGTATGTCACAATACTAAATATAAGGAGCTATGTACATCTAAGTTTTATATATATATATATATATGTCATTGTTGTTCCTCTTGTTGTTTTTGTTGTTCTTGCTCTTCTTCGTGACCTTCAAAGCAAATTACTAGTCAAGGTAGACCTTATTTTCATGGCATTCTAAAAAAAACCGCGCAACAACAACGCGCCAAGACTCAACGAAAAGTTCGTTCCCCTATCAATTAACTTAACAAGTTGATAACGTTCGCGGGCTAATGTCAAATGTCGTTTAGCGGCATTAGATTCGACCTATTTCGCATCGGATCGAGGCATTTAAGCGAAAAGAGACCCCGATACGAAGAGATGGAACGGGGGAGGGTGTCGTAGGTGGGTGGGGTTGGGAATCCTCTTCGCATTATCTCCGACCTTTTAGCAGAAAATCCTAAATGGCTCTATCAGCTGCAGCTGTGCAGTGAACACAACGTCGGGTTGGTCATCATACAAAGTGGGCTGACATGCTGTGGAGAAATTTAAACAGACAGACAGACAACATAGACAGAAAACACAGACAGACAACGCAGACAGACAGACAACGCAGACAGACAACACACTCAGACAACACAGACGGACAACAGGGACGGACAGACAACGCAGACAGGCAACACAGAAAACACAGACATACAACACAGACAGACAGACAGACAGACAACACAGACATACAGCGCAGAGACAGACAACACAGACAGACAACACAGACAGACAACACAGACAGACAACACAGACAGACAACAGGGACAGACAGACAGACAACACAGACAAACAGACAACACAGACAGACAATACACTCACACAACACAGACAGACAACACAGGCAGACAACACAGACAGACAACACAGACAGACAACACAGACAGGCAACACAGACAGACAACACAGACATACAACGCAGACAGACAACGCGGACAGACAACACAGACAGGCAACACAGACAGACAACACAGACAGGCAACACAGACAGGCAACACAGACATACAACGCAGACAGACAACGCAGACATACAACGCAGACAGACAACACAGACAGACAACACAGACAGACAACACAGACAACACAGACATACAGTAGTAGTAGTAGACAGACAACACAGACAGACAGACAACACAGACAGACAACACAGACAGGCAGACAGACAGACATACATGCAAGATATACATATATGCATATATACATACAGACACATACATGCATACACATACATTATTATTTTCATCGTTTTTATTATTATTTTTATTTTTACCCGAGGTGGAAATAATCCCTCTAGAACAGAAAAATGATATTAGGAGTTAAAAACTTTATCTCCTCTCCGACAGATCAGGCTTCGTCCTAGGGTTCAAAACCATCCGGAAATGTGCATCGAAATGCCCCCGTCCGTCTGAGAGGAAATGCAGATGAGAATCTGTCTGACTCCGTGCCAGCGATACATCCAGCGTCACCTCAGCTATGATCGTCTTGTGACCGAGATGCTTCCTCGGTCGTCCCCCCTGTTGCTGCTGCTAGTATTATTATTATTATTTTGCCCCGAGGTATACAGGATCCCTCAGGGACTTCAATATTAACTAATGTAAAAAAAAGTGTCCGGAATGTTCATCTGTTTCCTGGCTGGCGAAAGTACCCTTAAAAGCTACAGCGTTGAAACGCTGTATCGTTATCGATAGGCGTTGGTATAAGAAAGAGGTCTCACGTGGGTCCCTCGTAACCGTGCACACCGTCATCATCATCATTATCTTCATCAAAATATGCTTTTATAATTATGCATACTGTTATCATCAACCTGGTCGTCTGAAGTTAATATACTGTTCGTCTGTATAAATAAATGTCCGCACGACTGCCCTCAGGTTGTCGGTCAACGCCCCCGTCCGTCTGAGAGGAAATGCAGATGAGAATCTGCCTCACCCCGTGTGAGCGATACGTCCAACGTCACCTCAGCTATGATCATCTTGTGACCGAGATGCTTCCTCGGTCGTCCCCCTGCTGCTGCTGCTGCTGCTGCTGCTGCTGCTGCTGCTCAGCGTCGGTCAATTTCCCGGAGGGGATAACCTTCCATTAGACGCTGCAACCTCGACATAGTCGAGTGTTTTTGCGCTATACGCTTGAAGGCGTCCGCTGTCGCAGAGAAGGCAGTCAACCTTTTGTTAATACCTCGCTACATAGATTAATAGGCCGCGCCAAATTACCGTCGTTGTAATCATCATCATCATCATCATCATCATCATCATCATCATCATCGCAGTTGTCGTCGTTATCGTTCTCGTTTTGAGCATCATGACCGCCATGAAGCGCATTCTCTCCTTCCTTCTTCTTCTCTTCCTCGTCCGCGTCCTCCTGCTCCTACTCCTTCTCCGTCTCTTCCTCCATCTCTTCCTTCTCATCCTTTTCAAATTACTCCTTCTTTTCGTCCATTTCCTGCTGCATCTTCTCCATCTCCTCCTACACGCCTCCTTCTTCTCCCTCCCCTCCAATTCCAGTTTCTCCTCCTCATCCTCCTCATTCAACTCCTACTCCTCCTTCTCCTCTGACTCTTCCTTATCCACCCTCTCTTCCAACTCATTCTCCTCCAACTCCCCTCCTTCTCCTACTTCTCAACCTTCTCCTGCTTCTTTTTCTCATCCTTGTAGCCTTCTAGGCATTTCCTTTCAAAAAGCCTTGCATTCAATTAGCCTTTAACTTCACCCACGTTTTTAAAGTCAAGCAATTAAGTAAGTACCCGCATCGGCCTTGAGTCTGCTGTGACAAATGTTATCTCAATATATATATATGAACTGTGTTGATGTTAGGTAGATGATTCAAAGCGGAAATGGATGGATTGATGTGTGGATGCGTGGATGGATAGAGAGATAGACAGACAGACAGGCAGGCAGGCAGACAGGCAGGCAGACAGATAGATAGATAGATAGATTGACTGATAGATAGATGGATAGATAGATAGATAGATAGATAGATAGATAGATAGATAGATAGATAGATAGATAGATAGATAGATAGATAGATAGATAGATAGATAGATAGATAGATAGATAGATAGATAGATAGATAGATAGACAGACAGATAGACAGACAGACAGACAGACAGACAGAAAGACAGACAGACAGATAGATAGATAGATAGATAGATAGACAGACAGACAGATATACGTACACAGATAGATAGATAGATAGATAGATAGATAGATAGATAGATAGATAGATAGATAGATAGATAGATAGATAGATAGATAGATAGATAGATAGATAGATAGATAGATAGATAGATAGATAGATAGATAGATAGATAGATAGATAGATAGATAGATAGATAGATAGATAGATAGATAGATAGATAGATAGATAGATAGATAGATAGATAGATAGATAGATAGATAGATAGATAGATAGATAGATGATATGAGATGAGGTGAGGTGAGCCGAGGTGAGATGACATAAGACAATATAGATTGACAGACAGACAGACAGACAGACAGACAGACAGACAGACAGACAGGACGCTATGAAATCTGTTATTAGAAATCTGCCCATCCTGTTATTTTCCTCTTCGTCTCATCTTTCGATGCCTATTGATATTTTATTTTGATTGAGTGTAATATCGCTTATTTCATGTCCAATTAAAGTCGAAAATAAGCAACAAACACCTACATGCATACATACTGTACCCACATATATACATGCATACATGCAAACATAGGGACATATGCACATACGTACATACACACATACATACACGCAAACATACATACTCTACATGCACACATACATACATGCATGCATACATACATACACACATTTTATGCAAACATACATGCATACCTACCTACCTACATACATACATACATACACACATACATGCAAACATACATACACAGTACTTAATTAGATGCATGCGCTTGCATGCATAATTTGCATATATATATATTTATACATACATGCACACATGCATGCTTACATACTTACATCAGCAGACAATGGTGGTTGCGATGTTCTTTGAAGTTCTTTTGATTACTTAATTAAATCATTCGGTTTCCTGTTATTCCTGCCGTTGCTGTATTTGGCTGATTCGATAAGACGATTTATACGGAGCCATCGTAAGCGGAAAACATCCGGACCATGAGACAAGTGGAATCCGTGACTGGATGAAGGAAGGCTCTTCCAGACGACCTGTCATGTTTTCCGCCATCGAGACCTTTCCACAGCATCCTCCTCCATCCTCCGAGTTTCTACATTTACAGTAATTGCTATTCATCCTTTTGTTCCAAGGGCATTGTTACTATATTATCGAAGTCTATTAGCTTCACTAGTCAATACTCTTTCAATATATTATCAGCATATCAGCAGTCTTCACAGTGAGGAACAGACAGGCAGACACAGACACACACAGACACAGACACAAACAGCCACACAGAAAGACACACGGGCAAACAGACAGACAGGCACACATACAGCAATGATATTTCATAATGATAGGCCTATTTCTGTCTCATGTCCGTCTGTCAGTCTGTCCATCTGTCCGTACGTCTATCTGTCTGTCTCTCCGTCTGTCTGTCTGTCTGTCTGTCCGTCCATCTGTCTGTCTCTCCGTCTGCCTGCCTGTCTGTCTCTCAGTCACTCTGTCAGTCTGTCCATCTGTCCGTATGTCTGTCTGTCTTTCCGTCTGTCTGCCTGTCTGTCCGTCCATCTGTCTGTCTCCCCGTCTGCCTGCCTGCCTGTCTGTCTGTCCGTCTATCTGTCTGTTTCTCCGTCTGTCTGCCTGCCTGTCTGTCTGTCTATCTGTCTGTCTGTCTATCTGTCTGTCTGTCTGTCTGTCTCTATGATTGTATTGTATATTCGTTTATTCAATAAAACAGCTGTCAGAACGCAGCTGTTAACAATAGATTGGAGGTTTACTCTGAATTAGCGATGGAGAGTTTGTCTGTTGGCGATCGAGAGCCTGAGGAGTTGTCGGAATTCGAGTATACGGTGAACGTAACATCTCAGTCTTTGATTCGATTAATTTTCTCCGCATCTACCTGATTCTCCTGTCGATACAACGATTTATCTTCGTCTACTTGCATCCGGAACTCGCGAGATATCTTCGGTCCTGTCGCTTTGAACCGCATCCGTTGCCATTGCTCATCATCTCACCACTTTCCTCTCAGCCCACCTTCTCTCTTTCTGCGCTATTTATTTCTACCCCTCCGTGTCGCTTCTTCCCACGACCCGCACTTCCTCTTTACTTGCGACTTCTCCTTCCTCCTTCTGTCAATCGCACTCTCTCGTCTTTCGTTTATCCATTCTATTCTATTCTCATCCTTTCATCTCAACTTTTCTACGCACTTTCTTTGTCGATTGCCTGCCTGCTAGCCTGCCTGCATGGGCGTCTGCCCCCCCCCCCAAGTCATTGGAGCAACTTCCCCTTTCCCCCCTCTTCTTCCCCTTCCCCTTCCTTCCCCCCTAAAATGGTGGCACACACACTGACAGATTTCCCCCATTTCTTGGATGGAGCATTTGCTGCAAGGTTTCTATGGTGTAGACGCGCCTGCTTGCCTGCCTGCCTGCCTGCCTGCCTGCCTGCCTGCCTGCCTGCCTGCCTGCCTGTCTGCCTGCCTGCCTGCCTGAGTGAGTGAGTGAGTGAGTGAGTGAGTGAGTGAGTGAGTGAGTGAGTGAGTGAGTGAGTGAGTGAGTGAGTGAGTGAGTGAGTGAGTGAGTGAGTCAGCGAGTCAGTGAGTCAGCGAGTCAGTGAGTCAGCGAGTCATCAGTAAAATCAGTCTGTCCGTCAGTGAGTCAGTAAGTTTGTCGGCACGACACCAGCCAGCCAGGCAGTCAGAAAGTCAGGAAGTCAGTCAATCAGTCAGTCAATCAGTTAGTCAGTCAGTCAGTCAGTCGGTCGGTCGGTCAGTCAGTCAGTCAATCAATCAGTTAGTTAGTCAGTCAGTCAGTTAACTTGTCTCCAAGTCATTGAAGTTACTAATTAATTAATTAATTCGTTCATTCATTTACCCATAATGTAGTCGGTCGTTCAGTCAGCCCATATGTCTTTCTGTCATCCTGTCGTATGTCTGTCTATCAACTCGCCACCCTTCCTCTTCCACATCCGCCCTTCAGTTGCTACTACGGAAGAACTGATAATATAGCAAGTGGAAAACCACACACGCAGAGACGAAAGGGGAGCCTTCGTCCCTACGTGTATGCGTCCTTTCCTCCTTGTGTCTCTCTAATTCCCTCCTTGCGTCTCTCTCCTTCCCTCCTTGTGTCCTTCTCTTTCCCTCCTTACGTCTCTCTCCCTCGACCTTCCCACCCATTCCCGCGCATCTTTCTGAGCTCTGAATACAGCATACTTTTTCGTCGTATCCGGCGAATTTTTCAGTCGCCAAAAGACAAACCGGTGCTTTCCTAGTGAAATAAAAACATCTGGCGTGGACCGCGTTCCATGAGTGGTGGACACGATCGTGCAGGAGTGGACAGAGGCGACCTCTTGTGGTGGTCATTGAATGTAGTCAACGATATGTGGAGTCCCTGCGTCCATCCCTTCTTTGTCCGTTCATCCCTACAGGCGGTTTGTTATCATCGCGCCTTTGACCGTTGCGTTGTCAGGCAACGCTTCGCAGACAAACATTCCTCGTCAATGGAAATTTATACGCTTGACTTCAATGTCTCTACCTAGGGGAGGGGGATAGAGTAGTGGTAACACTCATGGCCAGGAGAGCATAAGGTACACAGATCGACTCCCGTAACCCCCCTCTAGGGCGGCGTCTTGCATGGCTGCCAAACCGTGTGTTTAATTAAGATGTTGATTGTACTTTCATGTTTCAGTGTAATCTTACTGCGTCTGTCGGTTTTAAATAATAAAGAATATTATTATTATTATTTTTTTTTTACCGCCCGAGGTAAAAAGAATCCCTCAGGCTCTTAGAAACTATTATTATTATTATTATTATTATTATTATTATTATTATTATTATTATTATTATTATTATTATTATTATTATTATTATTATTATTATTATTATATTATTATATTATTATTATTATTATTATTATTATTTTTTTGCCCCAAGGTACATATGATCCCTCGGGACTTAGATATTAGACTATTTATTGTTTTTTTCCGGAAAATCAGGCCTCGTCCTCCGCTAAGTCATTAAACGTGCCGCGAAAAGCGATGGCATTATAGCGCTGAATACAGATGGAAAGGCGCTGGAAGAGGAACGTAACCTCTCGCGGCTCCCCAGAGATGGCCGAGAGTCGCCGACCAACCTCTCGAAGGAAACTGATCCCGGCGGCGTTAATTGGCCCCAGTGTCTCGAAGGCAATGGGCAGGAACAGGTGGGATGGGGGCAGCCCCGAATATTTCTGAGATTTGCGAATGGCAGCCTGCTCCGCCGCGGCTCCTCCAGCATTGGCTGTGTGAGTGACATAAGATGCGGCGCAGGTGTGAATTACCGTGGCGTCCCAGGCCAGGTATTTACCGGACGCCCACGGGATCATTGTGGCCCCATCGGGTCTCTTGCCATCTGTACGGGACAAGCCTGACGGCTCCTTCGTACTCGGGACATCAGCCTTTCGAAGGGCTCGCCAGACTATGTCATTGATGTCGTGATGGCGAAGAGCTCGCCCGAACGCCAATCGACAGGCAAGGCCGTGTTGGCCGTCCTGGCCCACCAAGTCGCCGCAGCCACAACGGTGGGGGCCACAGAGATCTAGACCCAGCCGGGCGCCGACTGTTATTATTATTATTATTATTATTATCCAGGTTTCATGCATACATGATACACACACAAAAACATACATACATACACATATATATACATACATAAATACATGGATACATGCATATCTACATACATACAAACATATATACATACACTTACAAACATACGAACATACAAACATACATACGTACCTGCTCACCTACATGTATACACAATACATGAATACATACATTCAAATAAACATACATACGTATATTCATACATACATACATACATACATACATACATACATACATATGTACATGCATACATAAACACACACATACAGATTCATATACGCATACATACATACATACATACATACATACATACATACATACATACATACATACATACATACATACATACATACATACATACATACATACATACATACATACATACATACATACATACATACATACATACATACATACATACATACATACATACATACATACATACATACATACATACATACATACATACATACAAAAGTAATCCATTAGAGTAGGATTGATTGCAAGACTTACAATGACATTTATTGTGATGGTGATGAATACTTAGGTGGCCCTACCTAATGGGATTATTATCGCTTATGGGTCTTCTTTTATTGCCTATGCTGATAAACTGTTATGTCGATACTGTTTTGTTTTCTAACGGCTGCAATGAAAAAAAAATGATTGACTGAAAAGTAAAAACATACAAACGTACATACGTAAATGTTTTTATACATACACGCATGATGCATAATATATATCCATGTATATACCGGTATCACTTCCGCAAATCTCCTTTGTCTATCCGGGTTGTTATTATCAACTCCTCCTCTACTTACCTCAGCGGTTATCATTTTGATGATATGACTCGCGTAACGTTACTCTCTATGTCACTCTGTCTCTCTGTGTCTCTCGCACTTTCGCTCTCTTGCTCTCTCGCTCTCTCTCTCTCTCTTCCCTCTCTCTTCCCTCTCTCTCCTCCTCTCTCTCTCTCTCTCTCTCTCTCTCTCTCTCTCTCTCTCTCTCTCTCTCTCTCTCTCTCTCTCTCTCTCTCTCTCTCTCTCTCTCTCTCTCTCTCTCTCTCTCTCTCTCTCTCTCTCTCTCTCTCTCTCTCTCTCTCTCTCTCTCTCTCTCTCTCGTTCTCCTCTCACTATATGGACGGGCGTATCCAGGGAGCGCAATCTGTCGCTCCAGTGCCAATCTTACAAGAAAACGTCTGAAACTGTTGTTTGAGATGAGTGATCCATACATTTACCAACTATGGCAGAGGTGGGCAAACTACGGCCCGCGGGCCGGATCCGGCCCGCCAACACTTTTTATCCGGCCCCCACAATACTTCAGAAAATTTAAAAAATTCAGACCACGATAAGTTTTCTTCGTTTTACTCACGTGGCGCTGCTCTCTTACTTACTATTCCGGTCTCGTCTTTAACAATAACTCTATATATTAACTCTGCCGATCTGCTCCACTTCTCTGCATGCAGAAGTTTCTGCACATGATCTGTATACGCAGAAGTGAATTCAGTTCAAGTAAAGCTAATGTTGCTTTCAAAGCAGATGAAAGAACTACGGGAACTTTCCTACCCTGCAGCAGGGATTGATTGTAACGTGCAATGATGCACAAATGAGCAGCGATAAATTGAAAAGGGCTGTTTGTGCAGGAAATGTATTGCAATTCATAATTATTTATGATTTTTATTATTGACTCCAACTATAGACTCGCAATTTTGTGCAGTGATAAATTTTTCTTAAAACATCCTCTGCCCTGCAGTTGCAATGCAAACTGTCACAGTATAGAGTCGGAGGAAAATATAGCCTTCTGCTGTACAGTTTGACAGAAGAGTTCTCCAGATGATTTGTGGATTTTAAATCAATTGAGACTGAATTTGCTTTGCTTACTATACCGTTCACATATGACATTGACATTTAGCTCATATACGGAACTTCAGCTGGAGTTAACCAATCCACAACGTGACATTGTTCTCAAAGAACAGCTCAAATGATCAGAACTGATAACATCCTTTTCTTCGCTCAGAAAGGAAAAATTCTCAAATCTACAAACTTTTGCTTTTAAAATGTTTGTGTTATTCGCATCCACTTACATCTGTCAACAAAGATTTTCAACTATGAAAATAAACAAATCCAAGTACAAGTCTCAGTTAAGTGATCTAAACTTGAACTCAACCTGTCAATTGCAACCAGGGCTATTGCTCCGGATTTTTTTTATGGGAAACTTTTTAATTAAAGGCGTGCATGTTCATAGTCGCATACATCTAATTAGTAACATCCAAAGTGTATTTAATATATTATAAATAAGCAAACTTCTTTTCATGTTAGTCGCTATTAAAAGTTAAAAATTCATATCCGGCCCTCCGAATTTTTTGGGCGTTTAATGTGGCCCCATGTGCAAAAAGTTTGCCCTCCCCTGAACTATGGTCTGCTTAAGTTATTGGGCGATTTTGTCACTCATTTGTCTCCGAATACATGGGCGCCGACTCTGCGAGGCCCGTGAGTGCCCAGCACCACCAGAAATAGGCCATGCGAGGCCCACCTATGCCTGGGCACCACCAGAAATCAGCCCGCAAAGAGCGTTTTTTAAGAGATTATTTTTTATTGGCATTACTTATCTATAAAAAGATCCAAAAAAATTCTTTAACTCTCTTTGGGCATTCAGACTTGTTTGGTCAACTCGATGGAGATAGGTATGCCTACCTGGTCTCAATATAAACAAAGATATCTTGCTTCTTTTCACTTATCAGTGGGAAAATGCAGAGGAAAAGGGTATGACGGCGCCTCTGCCATGTGTGGAAGGAAAACTGCCATGGATTATTAGAGTCGAATTAAAGAGGTTCAAACAAACGTTTCTGTGTTCACTATACAAATCACTCACTTAATTTAGGCATTCAGGAAGCATAGTTTAGAGTTCCAGAATGCATGCAGAGAAACGATCAATATAGTCAAAGATTTAATTAATTTTGTCAGACACTCTCCTAAAAGAATGGCATGTTTTGAAACAACGCAGTTTAAGAGAGAAGCCATTTAAATTAGTTGTGAATCATTGTAGCATATAAGGATAGGCCCTATTATAATTATTAAACGAAGGAATTATAAGAATTCCTGGACGAAAGAAGCCACGGTATTTGTAATTTGACATTAATTTGACATTATAATAATGAAACAAAATAACTGAGAATTGATACTGGAGAGAACCATGGTATTTTGTAGCATTATAACGTTGTAAAAAAAGGTCAAAAAAATTGTTTCGCGCTTACGCGCGAATATTCCTTTTAGGCCTACTCTCTTTGGGCACTCACACTATTTTGCTTAACTCGGCGCCTATGTCCGAATATGAATCTGAATGGCTACCTGTTAATCTGACTGCATAATTATCTGAAAACGAATCTGACTATGAATGTGAATCTGAATGTGACTCTGAATCCGAATCTGAATTTGAATCTGTATCTGAATGGCCTTCTAAAGATAGCGGAATGCATTATCACCGAACTCCATTAAGCCTAAGTGTATGGATCTAGCGATTGTTTGGCCTGGAGATTATCCTTCGGTTGATAATTACCGTTCGGTGTTAAGTCTGACGCATATTTCCTAGCGACGGCAAATCTCAAATGAAACAACAGAAGATGTCTGTAAAGAAGATCTGAATTTCTTCATTATTGATCTGAATTCTTTATTATTCGTCTGTATTTCTTTATTATTGATCTGAATTTCTTTATTATTGATCTGAATTTCTAAATTATTGATCGGAATTTCTTTATTATTGATCTGAATTTCCTAATTATTGATCTGAATTTCTTTATTGTTGATCTGAATTTCTTTATTATTAATCTGAAATAAATTTTCTTTTTTATTATTGGAATGTCATTTTTGTTGATCTGAATTTCTTTATTATTGATCTGAATTTCTTTATTATTGATCTGAATTTCTTTATTATTGATCTGCAATTCTTTATTATTGATCTGAATTCTTTATTACTGAACTGGTCGCGAACCTTTCTGCGCGCATTTGCATGCGCCACTGCAGAGACCCGAGATAGAAATCGTTGATGAGATTCCGACGGTGCTTGGAGACTTATGCAGATTCAGGTTTGACCTCTTCAAGTATCTGAAGTCTCACCCCTTCAACAATTCCTACCCTAATCCAACCAATCATCCGCCTTCTCGTCCTCAACGAAACCCCCCTTAGCAGGACCTCCGCCTCCTCTCTATGGTCTCTCTGGCAACCGGAAATTCCCTTGGCTATTTCATGACAACCCATTTGACCCGATGCAGCGCTCGTGAATAAGCGGGTTCCCTTACGTTTATAACTGTAGAGTAGCGCCTTAGAAACGTAGAGTTCACGGGTTCAGTTTTTCGTACTGTACACCCTGAACGAATGTAAATGTCGACGTGTTGCAGTCGATAGAGGGAAGCGCTTAGCACGCCGGCTGCTTTGCATTTCTCGCACTAAATCTGCCAAGGTAAATCGCTCGTGATGAGCGAGGAGTTCATGCAGGGCCGTGATTGATATTCTAGTCCGTTTTGATTACTGTATATAAATGGAGACTCTCTGTCTCTGTCTCTCTGTCTGTCTCTGTCTCTGTTTCTGTCTCTGCCTGTCTGTCTCTGTCTGTCTCTGTCTGTCTGCTTCTGTCTGTCTGTCTGTCTCTGTCTGTCTGTCTCTGTCTGTCTCTGTCTCTCTGTCTTTCTGTCTCGTCTCTGTCTCTGTATACTGTTTCTGTCTCTGTCTCCGTCTGTCTGTCTGTTTGTCTCTCCCCTCTCTGTCTCTGTCTCTGTCTCTGTCTGTCTGTCTGTTTGTCTATCTGTCTGTCTGTCTTTCTGTCTCTCTCTCTCTCTGTCTGTCTCTGTCTGTCTCTGTCTGTCTCTGTCTCTGTCTCTGTCTCTGTCTGTCAGTCAGTCAGTCTGTCTGTCTGTCTGTCTGTCTGTCTGTCTGTCTGTCTGTCTGTCTGTCTGTCTGTCTGTCTCTCTGTCTCTCTCTCTCTCTCTCTCTCTCTCTCTCTCTCTCTCTCTCTCTCTCTCTCTCTCTCTCTCTCTCTCTCTCTCTCTCTCTCTCTCTCTCCGTATCTTAACCGCTTTCTCTGCATCTTGCATCCAGAGTCCGTTCATGCTTTGCCGGTTATTTGTGGGATCAAACATCAATCAACTTGTGAACAAGCACTTCAATATGTACCGTATTGTTTTATTGTAAGGCGGTTGGACCTAATGTTATTATTGTTTTTAATGACTACTATCTTGATTGCCTTATGGAACCAAACAACCTCATTAAAGAGACTAATTAAATCTCTGTCTGCCTTCAGTTAGAAGAAGAAGAAGAGCGGTCCCTTAAGCTAGCCCTAGGGAAGCTATGGGTATGCATAGTTAGCTCTTCATTTTCTCAGCCTCGGCACATAAGGGCGGATGCCCAGTCCTCTCCTTCACTCTCACTCCCTCTCCTGTTTGCCTCCTCCTCTCCATGCCGTCTTCTCTGCCTCCCTTCCTGCCTTAATCTCTGTCCGTCTGTTTGTCTGTCTGTCTGCCTGACTGACTCTGTCTGTCTGTCTGTCTCTGTCTCCATCTCTCTGTCGGTCTCTGTCTCTGTCTTTTCTCTCTCTCTCTCTCTCTCTCTCTCTCTCTCTCTCTCTCTCTCTCTCTCTCTCTTCTTTCTCTGTCTCTCTGTCTGTCTGTCTCTATCTCTGTCTGTCTGTCTCTGTCTCTGTGTGTCTGTCTCTTTCTGTCTGTCTCTGTCTGTCTGTCTCTGTCTGTCTCTGTCTCTCTGTCTCTGTCTCTCTGTCTATGTCTGTCTGTCTCTGTCTGTCTCTGTCTGTCTGTCTCTGTGTCTCTGTCTCTGGCTCTGTCTCTGTCTGTCTCTCTGTGTCTGTGTCTGTGTCTGTGTCTGTGTCTGTGTCTGTCTCTCTCTGTCTCTGTCTCTGTCTGTCTGTGTCTGTCTGTCTGTCTGTCTGTCTGTCTGTCTGTCTGTCTGTCTGTCTGTCTGTCTGTCTGTCTGTCTGTCTGTCTGTCTGTCTCTCTCTCTCTCTCTCTCTCTCTCTCTCTCTCTCTCTCTCTCTCTCTCTCTCTCTCTCTCCAGGCTTACACATCCCACGCGACAAATGAATCGACATCATCGAAACCTCGGCCTCAGCAGCTGTCTCGTCATAATCCATTCCCATAAATTCATCGGCATTTATACATGTATACTCCACTCACCGAAACGTATTGGCCTTCAACTTCTTCCACGAAGACAATACACACACAGTCTACAAGCACAGAACTATGACTTATACTGTCTGGCTTTGCAGACGATGACATTATTGCCACACTTTAGACTTACTCGATCGAGTAACGGCTGAACACGAACGGCGTAGATTAAACAGACTAAGAGACGGACAGATAGACACGTGGACAGAGGAACAGACGGATGGAAGAGCAGACGTAAGGGTGCAGACAGGCGGAAGATATAAAGTCCGTATGTCTGACTGTCTACGGAGAAAAGGAATTGTTCAATTGGCGAAGTATGTGTGACCTTTCTGTATTGAGTCGGTCCTAGAACTGGGAGATTGGAATGAAGGGCTCAGACGTAAGGACAGTTGGACGATAAGGAAAGAGGGACCTATACGGATGGGCAGACACGGAAGGACGGACAGACGGACGAAAGGACGGATGGATGGAATGACGGAAGGGCAGACAAACTGGGGTGGGGGGACGTACAGGTGTGCAGACATGGAAGGACGGACGGATAGATGTACGGATGGGCAGACACAGAAGGACTAACAGACGGACAGATGGGAAGACACGGACGAACGGACGAAAGGACGGATGGATGGACGAACGGACAGACGAACAGGGGACGTAAGGAAGAGCTCAGACGCAAGGACAGTTGGACGATAAGGAAAGAGGGACCTATACGAATGGGCAGTCACGGAAGGACGAACGGAGGGATGAATGGATGGATGAATGGATGAATGGATTTATGAATGGATGGATGGACGGACGGACGGACGGATAGATGGACGGATAGATGGACGGATAGATGGACGGATAGATGGACGGATAGATGGACGGATAGATGGACGGATAGATGGACGGATAGATGGACGGATAGATGGACGGATAGATGGACGGGCGGATGGACTGACGAAAGGACGGACGGATGGACGGTTGGTAGACGGACGGAACGAAGGACGGATACACTATATATATATATATATATGTACATATATATGTACATACATGTATATATATATATATATATATATATATATATATATATATATATATATATATATATATATATATATATATATATATATATATGAACGCCGAGGTCTTAATCTCCTGATGGCTAGGCGTCATTATGTTGCCAATCAAACGGTCTTTGACTGCAAAGACGTGCTGCGGAGAAATCGTTAGTTCAATTATTGTTCTTCCACCGTCACTAACTGACTAACTGGTAGATTGGATAGACCAGTTCATCTGAAGCGCAAGAAACATAACCGTGACTGTTCAAAGCAGAGCTAATTAATGTGCCAGGCCCGTACAATGGCATACACAGTCGCTTGACGTGTTAACGGACTTAACTGAGAGATCCGTGCTGGACGTATGTCCCACTAACCTTGACGTGCAGGACAATGCTTTGCCAGGCAATATCCATAACTCCAAGTCCTTGATATGCCCTTCACACGCGAGCTGACACTGTTCGGCAAAACGAGTCGAAGAATGTTTACATTTTTCACTCCTATTCTGTCTACAGAGGAGGACTGAACTGTGATCCTGGTAGATATTTGTCACAGTGAACTTTTAGAGAAGACCTCCTTTTGTGACACCCCTAGGAAAAGGTAAAATGGTTGAAGTAATCTACTGCGAGTCCCCCATAGTTGTTAAAAACGTAAGAAACTAAATTTAAAAAAGGGACAAAACGTCGTTTTTTCAAAGAAATAAAAAACAGAAGGAAACGAAAAAAACGAAATAACAGAAAATAATTTGAATTTGTTACACCTTGTACTGCAATTTAAAATTAAAACTTTGTTTACAAAATGTAATTAGCAAACAACATAACTTTATTAGTAAACACTAAGTAACATTAATCTACAACAGTTAAGGAACTTGACACCCATCGAGTATTCAAGACGCGCCCGATCGTTTTCAAACTGAATCTCCAACTCATTTGTTTCTTTCGCCAACTGTCTCTGCATCAGAGACGAACAGCAGAAAAGAGACAATCCATAAATGACCGGAAACGATTAATTCTTTGGCATTTCGAGGCGTCGTCGCCAACTGCAAGCCCCAGTCTACGGCTCAGACAATGCTATGTTATATTAGATTTGGATGTAGAGTTGCAACTCTAGACTAATTTATCCAACCATAACACTGACGCAAATGATACAAAATTGGCCTTCAGCTAGTCGCCATTGAATCCGTAGTTCTTCATGCACTTTAATTGCCGGAAGGCTAAGTAGAAAGCGTTCCGGCTGATTTGACAATAAGTACCGAAGCGCGCGATCCGGCTAAATAATAAGTACAGGAACGCCGCTCCGGACCGCTCCGACTCGTCTACATCACTGCAAACATCAATCAATCAATCAATCAATCAATCAATCAATCAATCAATCAATCAATCAATCAATCAATCAATCAATCAATCAATCAATCAATCAATCAATCAATCAATCAATCAATCAATCAATCAATCAATCAATCAATCAATCAATCAATCAATCAATCAATCAATCAATCAATCAATCAATCAATCAATCAATCAATCAATCAATCAATCAATCAATCAATCAATCAATCAATCAATCAATCAATCAATCAATCAATCAATCAATCAATCAATCAATCAATCAATCAATCAATCAATCAATCAATCATTTTTTGCAGCCAAGAATAGAACACGAACAAAAGAAAGGCTGACCTAAATAAGCTACAAAAAGGGACCCAGAAGGGATGAAAATTTCGCAACAAAGGGACACCTATATAACGGCATACATACACATATACGCAAACATAAATATATATGTATATATACACATACAGAGCCGTAGCGACAAAGAACGTGGCCCCCTCCGAACATACGTCCGGAGCCCCTTACAATGCGGAAATATGCAATATCCAGGATTCATATTATGTAAACATAAGCCTACGCATACAGTGTACATGTATTCCATTTCCGTATTTACCGACAGATAACTGAGGTAGCCAACTGACAACTGAAGACGTAGCTAATAGCATTATGTGATGTATCAAAATGACTTCACGCCGTTCACGGTTATTTTTTTGCCACTTTCAAGGGCCCCTTCCTTGCGGGGCGCCCTCCGGTCGGAGGGTACGGAGGGCGGTCGCTACCCCTCTGTACACATATAATACATACGTCATACATAGGGGCCTACATAATAATAGTATATGTATATGTCTTTTCCGTATTATCTGCTCTGTCTGTCATGCTTCTTCTTATCAGCTCCTTCTCTCCTTACCTCAGCGATTATTTGATGATAATATACCTAAGGCGCAAACAATAGCAGGCGCCTAAATCTTGTTTCTAGGCGGGGTTCGAAGTCAGTTGTCTGACCAATGTCTAGTTGCAGACTCTGAGAGAGATTAGACACGATAATCGCTCAGGGGGAAGA
>OY744614.1:41949077-41976577 GCA_963556255.1 Allolobophora icterica | reverse complement strand
CCAGGTAGGCCTAGTAAATGGGATGAAATTGTGAGTAGTTGACTTGAGCTAATCTCTCAAAAATGCATATTACGCACTGCACACTACAGACAAGTCAATTGCACTCTCGACAATGTCAACTGCACTCTCGACAATGTCAACTGCACTCTCGACAATGTCAACTGCACACTCGACAATGTCAACTGCACACTCGACAATGTCAATTGCACTCTCGACAATGTCAACTGCACACTTTTTGTCAGAAAAACTATTTGGGCCCTGATTTTAACATGTGCATGAAATGACCCTGGCAGCAAGGAGACGTGGGTATCGAGGAAGAATAAGAGAGAGTGTAAGAAATTTGTTTCCACGCCTCTGCATCTGCGTAAATAAAACTTTCTGGGTCGATTGTTGTCAGACTTGTTGTCCTCGAGACCGAGGTCTTGGTCTCGAGTGCACTCGAGTTCGTTTTTAAAAGTCTTGATCTTGGTCTTGAGACCAAAAGTCTTGGTCTTGGTCTTGAGGTTCAAGATCTTGGTCTTGGTCTTGGTCTTGAGGTTCAAAGTCTTGGTCTCGGTCTCGCAAGACCAAGACCAAGACCGGCTGTCAATATGAACAGTCATTTAACAAAACTCAAGAATTTTAAAACTTATCAAACCTGTTTGCATCAAAACCTACAACAAATACCTACGGACGGATGCAAGTCTTGTTGGTCAGGAAAACCCATTGGCAGCAGCAACTAAGTTATGCTGTATATGGAAGCCCTGTCGAGACTTGTTTCTGAAGCCAGACGGTCTGATAAACCATGCGAGGACGTCAAAAAGGCTCACGATTTGTACATTTACATCCAGTGCTTGAAAAGTTACTGTGTGTGCCAGCGACTTCAGCACCTAGCTATGGAAAGTCTTTTTTCACGTGACGGAATTTTTATGAGGCTCACAAGGCACGTCTTGGTCAGAAAATTCTGAGCGAATTGTTTTTTTTTTATAAAATACAAAAGGCATTTGGAATGACAGTCTGCATGAAGGACTTTTGTAAATACGAATTCGGAATTCTCTGTAGTCTGCATTTAAAGTTCATTTGCTTGAATAAAATAAACGACTCACGTTTTCATTAAAATATCGACTCCACAATTTTTTGTGTAAGGAAAAGAAGTCTTGGCCTGAATGGGATTTTTTTGGGTCTTGGTCTTGGTCTTGGTCTCGAGGTTTAAAGTCTTGGTCTTGGTCTTGGTCTTGAGGTTCAAAGTCTTGGTCTTGGTCTTGGTCTCGAGGTTGAAGGTCTTGGTCTTGGTCTCGAGGTTCAAGGTCTTGGTCTTGGTCTTGGTCTTGAGGTTTAAGGTCTTGACAACAAGACTGATTGTTGTACATAAGTCATAGCAACTCACAGTGTCCTCTGTGACAAAGAATATACGTTGTTCCAACAATGCACTTTAACCACATTGTGATGATTATGATATTGGAGCTGCGCCTGCTTCCCAGAACTCCCTCTGATACTAGACTGAAAACTGTTCTATTTGGCCGTGCTGGAGTCTGTAGTCCCCTTGAAGAGGTGCTATATAAATACTCGATTGAATGAATGATATATCTATGTTAAAGCACAGAAGGGATCATCTCATGTATACCAGTTTTGCATCTGCCTCTACTCAACCTATTGTTTATATACTATCACTTTCGTGGTGATTAACTTACTCGACTTATTGTTTACATACTTTCTACTTTCGTGGTGATTAAACGCACAGATAAAAATGCTCTCCAGGAACGTGATTCTGACGTTGAGGCATCGTAGGGTCAGGAAGATAACGTTTCCACCGCAATCCAACACGTAGACAGCTTTTTAACCTCCCGAAGTACGTGCGTGCTTATTTATCGACCGCTCGTGAATCGAAGGCTGAGTGGGAGCCAAGTGGCCTGTTATTCCAACGTCGGTTTCGCCCGTCCAAGTACTAACCACGCTCCATTTGTCTTGACTTCACTGCGCGTGCCACCAAGCGGCCACTTTTTCTCTTCACGACCCTCATTTTCTACACGTTTTGTTTTCGAGATTTCCCGGTCATAAAATGAATACATTGACCGTACACTATCGGTAGCTAGATCAGACAGCGTGGAAAGGTCTGGACTCCCGAGGCTAAGAAAATGAAGTCGCTAACGCTTCATACCCACGGCTATCTCTCAGGGTTAGCGGAAGTAACTGCTCTTCTTGTTATGCACGTATTCTACTCGGGATGCGACTAGACAAATTATGCTACAACGTTGCTGGTCACAGCGCTTGTAAGGTTCTACGTAAGCTGTACGTCTAAAACATAAGAACCTTGATAATGTAAGTGATGTGTACGGTGCTTGATCCTAATTCACGGTAAGTATCGGGAATGTAGATAAAAGCCGCTTCGTTTACCTTTGAAAGCCAGGCATTAAGCGAGCGTAATGGCGACAGATTTCTTGTGAAAGTAGCCTAACGGTGATTCGCTCTATCCAGAAGTACGACTCGAAGATATTGCTTTCAAATCGACCGTTGCTGATGAAATAGAGACGCGTGCTTGCAGCGTTTAAGAATGTTGATTCAAGGTGCGCTTGTCAAACATTTCCGACCATTTACAGGTCGTAAAAATGTTTGATTCCCTACAGAACGACGCCAACGTGAGGCGTTAAGAAGTTGTTTCTAAATGTTCAAGACAAGAGCGTAGTAGTTATCAATTTTTTTGCCCCGAGGTGAGCAATAACCCTCAGTAAAAGAAACAAGCGTATGCACCTGAGTGATCGATCATTAGCGGACTGGGGCGATATATTAAGAGTCTATTTTTACTAACTAGCTAACTACATGAATGAGTTGCATACAATTTCAAAGAGATCTGCCCCAGTCCGATAATGATCGATCATTCAGGTGCAGACGCTTGTTTCCTTTATTTAAAAATTAAGGGAGCTAAATAAAGTTAGCTAGCTAACTTAATAACTAACTTATAGTTTTATTTATACGTAGAATGAGCTGCGTTTAATTTAGGAGAGATCTGCTTGTACTAACGGTCTGAACATACACAGACCATACATTCAGATTCAACGCTTGATTTAACATGCGCGAAAAGAACAATGAATAAGCAAGTTATGCTTGACGCAACACGCACAAATAAAACTACGTCAGTAATTTATTAGATTTTATTTCTGGGATAACATGCCGCTTACTTTACTAAGTAGCTTTTTAGCCCAAATCTATCAAAACAGTTCATCCGGTTATGCCTGACAACGGGGTATGATCAGACAGAACACTGTATGGATGGACGCTGGACATAAAGTCAGACAACTGCGCAGTTGACATTCGTTTTCATCACGCTGACTAAAAGTGATTAACATTCTATTATGACCGTGACACAAGCGAGGCAGACGACGTGTACATTACGGAGACATATGGCGCCCGGGAATATGAATCCAAAACTCTGGGATTCACATTTGCCAATGTTTTGTTTGTTGCATAATATGCAAAGCAGTCTTTGTAATAACCGCAAGCGTCGTTCTGAGAGGAAGGCGCAACATAATTTTACAGGTGAATACTTGCCCGATGATAGGTAAGAGTATAGTAAACAAAATGGTATCGCTTCCTGTTCGTTGTCCGTTTCAGAATTAACGCCACGCGCATTGAAGCCGATCGACTCCTCTTTGTACAAATCGCTGCCATCGTCGTTTTTCGAGCTGTAGCTCAGGAATCGATCGTAGATCAAAGGCGTTTGCTACACGTAGCACCTGCTATAGAGCGGCAACATGTAGTTTTCTGGCTTCGGGATATTGTGGTTCCTCTGGCTGTTCCATTATTGCTGTTGATTGTCATTGCTCCTCGCGCAGTCGCTGAATGTAGGCTATTCGTCATCAACCGTCCGTATAGACATATTATTATTGTTGTCGTTGTTGTCGTTGTTGTTGTCGTTGTTGTTGTTATTATTATTATTATTATTATTATTATTATTATTATTATTATTATTATTATTATTATTATTATTATTATTATCCGGTAATACTAAAATCAGGATTCTGGTTCCTCATCGTGCCTAGGCACGCGATAGCATTGAACCTCTGGATCGTGATGGATATTTTTTGTAACAGGAAGAAGGTTTCTCGAGGGTCTTCGGTTATTCTTGTCAACCGTCGGCCGAGTTCTTTGATAAATGCCGAACCTTCGTGGTCCATGGGTCCCATCGTTTCTAATGCTATTGGTGTGAAACTGTACCTCGTCATGATTATTATTATTATTATTATTATTATTATTATTATTATTATTATTATTATTATTATTATTATTATTATTATTATTATTATTATTATTATTATTATTATTATTATTATTATCATCATCATCATCATCATCATCATCATCATCATCATCATCATCATCATCATCATCATCATCATCATCATCATCATCATCGTCATCATCATCATCATCATCAGCAGCAGCATCATCATCATCATTTTGCCTCAGATCCATCAGGAATTATTATTCCAAACCACAGGAAATCAGCTTAAGAGCAAAGTTGTAAAGGTTCCATGTTCCTGATTGGAACATTTATCTCATTTCCTTCCTTTCACCCCTTGAGCCGGCAATGGACGAATCCTAAGTTCCTGGACGTGGGGCCAGCGCATTTAAGGACTTCTCGTTTACTTCACGGCTTACTCCGGTACAAAATTCTACTGTCTGGTGACAACTCGTAATCGTAATCTCCGAACATCTAAAGCGCCACTCGAAGGCCAAGCGCAGGGCACCAGCCTATTCACTAGCGCTGGACAATTACAAGTCAGCAACTTGTCCAAAGTCGCTACGCAGTGGCTTGAGGTAGATTCGAACCTGCGACCCTCCGGTTACAAGGCACAGAACATAACGCTACACCACTGCGTCCCGATACGGATCCAAAATATGCTATCAAGAAAAAAATCAGTCTTTTTGACTATCTACAATTTTTGTTGCCAAATTTGCCAATATTTTGTTTGAGAATCTAGTAAAAAGATGCAGGACTTTTCTATTCCCTTGCTATACAGGAACAGTTATTATGTTTTTGATGTGAGGAAAAGCGAGATGAAAACGCCAAAAGAAAAACAGCAAAACTAACTTCTTGTTCTTAGCTAGCTTTAACGATGTATGGTCTATAAATAAAGAAATGCACTTTTTCCTCCCTTTTGGCCGATTCTACAGACTTCTTTCATATTAACCGCTGTCATTGCTTGATTGGTCTACGACAGAGGAGATTATAAGAACAAACCGCACTTCAGAACCTTCATTAGTCGACCCTGATCTCTCTCTCGGGACCTATTGATCATTTTTCGCCGCTAGACTTCTCGTGTATTGCCAGAACTATTTACTGCCTTTAAATGCGCAGACGTTCGCAATTAAGCCTACCGTCTCCCTTTTCCAAAAACAATTTCGGAATTATCATCAGCCAGATCAGAAAAAAGCAACTCTGGCATCTTAGCAGACTACGGTATTATCCGAAATGTTACAAATTTCGTCTCCGAAAAACAAAAAAACTTTTTTCCCCAAAATTGGTTGCAAGTGTTTTTATTAGTCACGTACATAGTTAAATTTAACTAATTTGAAAGAAATCCACTATATTTTTAATCATAAGTTAATTTTTTCATAGAATTTATAAAGTCAACATTCCTTTTTTTCATTAAAATCCGGCCTTATAGCGTAATCATATTTCATCACAGGGACCTGAAATATTCCTCTGGTAGTTATAAAATGGCAATTTCCTAAAAGTAGATGATACCAGCATTAAGTAGGAATACAACAGGCCTTTCCTTCACATAATATATTAGTCTGGTGTCAAGAAATTAAGAAATTTTTCGAAAATATTCAAAAAAAGAAATATTATTTTTAGCTGCAGAAAAAAATCTGTGCAGCATTAGCTATAACTGTATGTTATATGCATTAGATACAAGTTGAACAACATTTTAAGAGTTGCAAGTAAATTCTAATTACATGCAATTTATTTTTATATCAAATAATTCACAAAAAATACATGCAATTCACTCTTAGCAATGCGTCATTACCATCCATGGCAAGATGCGACTGCAATGAGAAAATAGCAGAAATCTGATGCATTCGGATGGTAATGATGAAAAACAACTGCTGGATGGTAATGATAAAATGATGAAATTTATGTCAGCCGTCAAATATTTTCACTTGAATTACTTTATCAGTTAAGTAATTTAAATCAGTTCAACAAAAGCGGTAAATAAAATAAGTTGTCAATGTTATAATCT
The DNA here is from genome assembly GCA_963556255.1 of Allolobophora icterica. NCBI lineage: Eukaryota > Metazoa > Annelida > Clitellata > Crassiclitellata > Lumbricidae > Allolobophora > Allolobophora icterica. Next base: position 41,970,356 of record OY744614.1, on the reverse strand, counting down.
ACCTAAACCAGGAAATACAACACGAGATGGTAATGAAACAGAAATTTACTTTTTTGTAATTTCGAACACACAAACTTAAATTAAAAATAAAACATTATGAATTTCAACAAAAATCTGTGTGATTCCATTAATAGTTGACAATATCTTGTTCCGGCTGTTTTTCTTTTAGTAAGTAAGCACGTTCTCTAAAAGTTATAGGCTTCCCAAAAATTAGGATGGCTATGATGCATATTTCTATGGACAAGTATAAATCGGCTCTAAAAAAATAAATATTACGAAAATGAGTCTAAATGTTTCATTATTGCATATCCTGGCTACTAATTAATCAAAATAATATACCTTTGTTACAGGTTGTAATGGAATAAATTTGCGTAAAAGTTGAATTTAATGCATTGTACACCGTCTCGGACAGTGGATGGTAATGATATTTTGTATACATTTAGTAATTTATTTATAAATTTCCAAAATCAAGCAGCTAAAACAATGATGGGAAATGTTAATCTGCTCATTCTTTGAAGGATAGGCAAAAAAAATTTGAAGAAATTATCGAAAAAACTCAAAAAACCAGCATGGGACATCAATTCTGCACTTTTCGGATAATGACCCATATACGGGGCTGTGTTGCAATCGGTGCCGTAGCGAATCGCCGAATCCCGAATCGCCGAAATGGTATTGCCGCCGAATCGCCGAAACTATTTTGTGAAGAATGGCCGTATCGCCGAAAATGCTCTTCGTAGCGAATCGCCGAATCCCGAATCGCCGAAATCGTATTGCCGCCGATTCGCCGAAACTATTTTGTGAAGAATGGCCGTATCGCCGAAAATGCTCTTCGTAGCGAATCGCCGAATCCCGAATCGCCGAAATCGTATTACCGCCGAATCGCCGAAATTAAGTTGATTGCTGGCACGGCCCGGGCCCCTAATAAGTCGCCGGGCCCCAGGGCATTTGTCCCCTCTGTCCCCCTCTCGGCGGGCCTGTGTGTATCTATAACCTAGGTCATTGTATGTATATGTACAGCCAGTGTATATCTAGATATACACTGGCTGCACATATACATACAATGCCCTATAGGTTATAGATACACACTGATCTCTTAATAGACGTCATGGGAACCGTGTCAATGGCTGCGGTTGCGTTGCGTGTAATCACAATAAATCTTATTAAAGTAAATTCTAGTTCTTTCTTGGTGAGTGACGTATACTACATATATATATGTATAGGTGAGTATATACTATATATATATATATATATATATATATATATATATATATATATTATATATATAGTATATACTGACCTATACATATATATATAGTATATATATGATGTAATCTTACTGCGTACTTGTCAGTTTAAATTAATAAAGATTATTATTATTATTATTATTATTATTATTATTATTATTATTATTATTATTATTATTATACGGGTCAGTGTAGGCATGGACGCAACATCTTTACTTTCCGCCCGCCAGATTCTGTGCACTAGCTTTCGGGATATCGAACTCTGATCACTTTCGGCGATTCGGGATTCGGCGATTCGAGTCGGCAGTGGTTTTCGGCAAATCGCCCGCTTGGTAGAAAATTGCTTTCGGCGATTCGGCCGATTTTGCAGTTTAAGGGCTTTCGGCGATTCGGGATTCGGCGATTCGAGTCGGCATTGGTTTTCGGCAAATCGCCCGCTTGGTAGAAAATTGCTTTCGGCGATTCGGCCGATTTTGCAGTTTAAGGGCTTTCGGCGATTCGGGATTCGGCGATTCGAGTCGGCATTGGTTTTCGGCAAATCGCCCGCTCGGTAGAAAACTGCTTTCGGCGATTCGGCGGATTTTGCAGTTTAAGCACAGATATTAAATTATTGACAGATGCGAAGCTCCTCCCCTTTTTGTGTAATTAGGTCAAAAAGCGCCACCTAGCCGCTCAGGGGAGAGAAAACACGCGTGGATAGCATTACTGATGCCGCCGATACACTGTTTGTGTTAGTATAGCTCCTTCAAACATAGTTTAAGCCAGTTTTCTCGTTCTCTGCCTCCTGTTCGGCCTCCTCCCTTTTTCCTATCCCCCTCCTCATGCATTCCTCTTCCTCCTCTTCCTATTTCCCACCTCCTGTTCCTCTCATCATGGACTTCTTGGCATCCTATTACCCTCCTCTTGCACTTCTTGGCTTCCTTCCTCTTCTCCTCGTATTCCTCTTCTTCAATATCCCACCTCCTATTCCCCTCCTCCTGCACTCTTTGGCCTCCTCCTCCTTCGTCTTCCCCTCCTATTCCTCTTCTTCCTATTCCTCTCCTCATGCACTTCTTTGCTTCCTATTCCCCTCCTCCTGCACTTCTTGGCCTCCTCCCCTTCTTCTCCTCCTCCTATTCCTCTTCTACCTCTTCTCCTCCTATTCTACTTCTTCCTATTCCTCTCCTCAAGCACTTCTTGGTCTCCTCCTTCCTCTCCTTCCTCTTCCTCACCTCCTATTCCCCTCCTTATGTTCCTTGGCCTCTTATTCCCCTCATGCACTTCTCTATCTCCTACTCCCCTCCTCCTGTACTTCTTGGCCTCCTCCTTCCTCTTCTCCTCCTATTCCTCCTATCCTATTCCTCTTCTTCCTATTCCTCTCCTCAAGCACTTCTTGGTCTCCTCCTTCCTCTTCCTCACCTCCTATTCCCCTCCTTATGTTCCTTGGCCTCTTATTCCCCTCCTCATGCACTTCTCTATCTCCTACTCCCCTCCTCCTGCACTTCTTGGCCTCCTCCTTCCTCTTCTCCTCCTATTCCTCTTCTTCCTATTCCTCTCCTCAAGCACTTCTTGGTCTCCTCCTTCCTCTCCTTCCTATTCCTCACCTCCTATTCCCCTCCTTATGTTCCTTGGCCTCTTATTCCCCTCATGCACTTCTCTATCTCCTACTCCCCTCCTCCTGTACTTCTTGGCCTCCTCCTTCCTCTTCTCCTCCTATTCCTCCTATCCTATTCCTCTTCTTCCTATTCCTCTCCTCAAGCACTTCTTGGCCTCCTCCTTCCTCTTCTTCCTATTCCCATCTTTGTGCACTTCTTGGCCTCCTCCTTCCTCTTCTTCCTATTCCCATCTTTGTGCACTTCTTGGCCTCCTCCTCCTTCCTCTTTTTCCTATTCCTCTCCTCACGCACTTCTTGGCTTCCTCCTTCCTCTTCTTCCTATTCCCATCTTTGTGCACTACCCTCCTATTGTTTCTCCTCCCCTTCCTTCAATTCATATTCTTGTCCACCTGCTCTTGTCCCTATTTCCCTTCCTCCTTGTTCTGTTCCACCTCCTCCTATTCATCCTCATCCTCTTCTTCTTCTTCTCAGAGACAGAGAGTTGACTACATGTCATTCTGGGAGATATTTAATACACAATGAACAAAACAGGGTTAGGAAATAGTTTGATACATGCAAGAATCAGTTATTTCAAAGTCATGACAACAACAACCGATCAGTATCGTTAATGAGTTAATGAACTGTGTAACATTCAAAGTCAAAGGCAAAGTCAAAAACTAAACTAACTGTGGAACATTCCACAGGTCAATACATATAGGGACTACATTTATATTCACCACGAAGGTAGAAACCACAAAACAAGAAATTAAGCACTGACAGATGCAAAACTGGCAGATATCAGATGATCAATTCATGATCTAATGTAATGTTATGTCATATACCAATACCATCTTGGCTGGTGGTACGTTAAATTGGAATAAGTTCAGAGGTACGACAAAAGATTCTAGCAATCTCGCATAAGCATAAACATGTATATTGTATAATTGCAACAGACACACCAATTTTAAACTTTTTACAGGATATAAAGTATAACCCAAGCTATTTCAAATCCTTCACCCAATCAGTAGGATGTGATCCAAGGACCAGAATATAGTATTGGTAATTACAAGAAGGACCAACACAGAATAACCTAGATTTGTTGGCATTAAATATTATCACAAGTTCTGCACCTTTCTTAACACATTCATCATTACATCAAGTTCTGCACCTTTCTTAACACATGTAGCAATCATTTGAGGCAAATAACAGTATAAAATTATGAGGTTTACAGAGTATATATATAAATATATATATATAAATATGTATACAAAAGATGGAGAAAGAATACCACCCTGCCTAATGGTCATCAACTTCAAAACTATTCCAGACAATCATATAAAAGTCAGCAGTTCATTACTTTCTTAGCTTTACGATTGCACTTAAGTTTACGAGTGCGATCAATCTGCTGCAGTTCACGGTTTCGGATTCGGATGAAATGATGAATACGGACACGAAGCAACAAATTCAGCAGATATTCTCGTTGCTGTGTCTGATGCTGTTCGCAAACCGAATCAATGTGGTAACTCCCAACATCAACACAAGCCAAAACACATTGTTTCAAGTTGTGTATAACATTTTGTCCAGAAATCAATGATTCAATGTTCACCTGTACCACCTTCTCAAGGTTTGCAGTAAGTTCATAGAGTTCTTGTGAAGGTGTCAGCAGTCCATGCTTGGCCCAGTCAAACACTTTATGCTGTATGAATGCAAGACGTGGTTCCCTCGATGTACGTAGTTCATCCCGAGATCGTGCAACTGATATTTCATAGGATCTCGAACAATTCTGACAGTCAAGTTGCTTGTAGCCTTTCATCATTGCATATCCAGCCAGGTAAGACACTAAACTGTCATCTGTAGGATTCAGCTGGAACATCAGTGGCCAGTCAGTGAGTGCGGTGAAACTGTCATCCATCAGCGCAGTCGACTCTTCCGTTACAACTTGAGAATTTGTAGCATGGGATGACGATGGCTGAGGTTCTTCACTAGCAGATGGTATTACACTCACTTCAGAAACTGTTCCAGGCCTATCTGTCAATGGTCCTTCTGCCATCAAATCTGGAGATGATTTTACCATCATACTGGAGTTACCTGTGCTAGTTTGCTGGCTCTTGAATTCTGACATAACACCAACAAAATAATCAAAATCAACTTCACAGTTTGAAGATTTATTGGTAACTGCCAGCATCCAATTCACTGATACGGCTCTTCCAGCTGACTCGTATTCCCATGTGGTACGTGAATCATTGTTCAGTCCTTTCTGTCTGATGCACGAAAACCAATTCTCCACAATGTCTTGGTTAAATCGTGAAGTCAACAGGAACTTAAATCCATGCTCATTCAAGAGATCATGAGCAATCTGTCGAATAGCTGTAATGGTAAGCAGCAGACCTTGCTGAAAAGGCAATGTTGACTTCATGGTGTTCTTTGTGACGTGCCGAAACCTCCATGATGCAATCCATTCGCAAGCTGTATCCAGCAAATGAAACTGATGTATGGATTTAGCAGTCAATGGTTTCTTCCACTTATGATTTACTTTGACGACTCTCGAGTTTAATACATCAAAAATCTGGTCAATTCTCTCAACAAAACTAGCCGTTGACAGTGCAGAATCGTTTAATTTCTTGAAGCTGACGTATGTTCTTATACCTGTAGCAACACTGTGACTCAGAACCTGTGTGGCCAGGCTGACTGTCATCTTCTTGAATGGCTTCAAATTAATATGACCATCTGTCAATTTTGGACATAAACGTAGGCAACTGCCCTTCTCCATTTCATACATCTTACGAATCACACCAAAAGATGCAATGATGTCACCTGACTCGGTCGTGATGTCATAGTTCAGGAGATTATTTCTCAGATTCTTTATCAGATGAGGAACATCATACAGTGCATAAACTTTGGAGCCAGGTTTTGCCCAGAACCAAGGTTGAGTCACAGAAACACCAAGAAGCTTGTACAAGACTTGATGTGATGGTTCTTGGTCACACACTAAAGCCACTACTCGCAGGCCAATGTCCTCCAGTAATGACACAATCTTAGAGATCATTTCCTTCAGCGTTGCTGCCTGTATAGTATGTGCTCCAAAAAAATGTCCCACTGGCTGTTTCCATCTGGTTGAAATTCCACGAACCATAAACTGCACTGCCTGTCTTGCAATCTCTGAATTCTTTCCCCCAAAATCACTCAAATCTACAAACCCTGAGACTGTATCACTGGACTCAAAATACTGCAATTTACTTTTCAGTGCCATGCCATCAAACGTAAGAATGCAGTATCTTTCAGACGGTGTCATTGACTCGATGCGCTTTTGCAAGGCTTCAAAATAATCAGTTTTAAAACCACAGCCACTGTTAAACTTGCCAATGAAAGACTGCAGAGTGCGTTCTGATGGTAAGTGAAAACTGGTGCTCATAAAACGATAGGCTGATGGACTCTTGTAATATAAGCCAAGTGCTAGCAGTTTGTCCTGCACAGTAAACCTCATTCCAAACTTTGAGCATTTACATGCACGAATTTGACTCTGAAAAAACTGTCTCTGACTCTCTGGTAGGCAGTTAAAGTCGTCACATAATGAACAGGTGCAGGTCGGCTGTTTGCTTTCATGTACATTTGTGTCAAGCAGTTTCGAAGAGGATAACCTTGGATTTTCGTTCTGTCTGCGAACACGATGCAAAGCCACGCGAGCACGGTTTAAACTTGCCTTTGTGTATTCCAACTTACTAATTAATGCTGCCTTTTGTGGTGTCAGTTCTGGAGATTTTAGAGCAGGTGATTCGATGGATTCTGATGTTCTCACAATCACTGACGACGATGCAAAAACTAACGCATTGTCAACTTGTGCACAATCATCGATTGCTTTCACCTTTTTTGAAATGCTGTCTCGTTCTGTTGGTGGTTTCCTTTTCTTTGGAAGTTCTGCTGTTGATGACTGTGGGAAGTTGAAAATTGTAGGCACAGCATTATGGACTAGTGAATTTCTGTTTGTGACGTTCATAAACATCCGATCTTCAAAGTGTTCGCCACAGACCATATAATTACTATTCAGTTCAGTGGTTGTCTTTTTGTCGAGGTTTGCTGTGCGACAGTTGACAACCCACTGTTTTGATCTAAAATGCAAAATGAGATTCACATCCAGAATGCATATAAACACAACATTTTTGCTTCACTAACAACATTTGCAACCACACCCATAAATAATTACATTGAGTTTAATCCCAAGATATATCGCCTATCGATTGTCTAACATGTTCTTGTTATTCTTTTCATGAATGTATTGTCGCATCAACATTGTGCGACCTGGTGTTCTTTTGGTCATCATGTGGTTGTTGTTGATGATGGAACCTTCATAAAATTTGGGCTGATGCTCATATTTCGACAAGAACTTTATGCTTACCATTCCTTAAAACCTACTTGCTCGGCTCTCTGTCTGTCTGTCTGTCTGTCTGTCTGTGTCTGTTCTTCATAATCTAAAGTCTTTTCTGATTCCACGAGGCTCACACACTGAGGGTGCCTCTGAATAGTTTGCACTGTGAGAGGCGCTTTATAAATTCCTAGATGCCATACCATACCATGTCATATGCAAAACAATGCTTCAGCTTACTTGTTTTCCATCTGTATAGAATAATAGAATAGTGTCATATTTTAAACATCGATCGCCATCCTGGCCCATCCAAATTCAACCTGCACTAAATTGCGACTCTATTTAAGCAGGACACAGGTCCTTCATGGGTCTGCCTGTTTAATTCAGTAGTCGTACTCAACCTGTACAATTCGTACGTAAAGAGGCGCTTATGCAAACATGTATATAAAATTCAGTTTGTTAAATTTTGTGGGATCAATAAAAAAATTATTGCTTGATTGGTGTGAAAACGGCGAATATTACCGAGATGTTAAGATAGGCTAATCGGCACGATGTAAATCTAATGGCAAGTACCAGTCGATCAACGAATCTGTCGCCGACTCACAGAGACACCTCACGTTGATTTGAAAAAAGTTATAGTTCGTACCTCTCAGAATCCTTCGGAAATCCGAAAAAACTTAATTTCTTCTTTCCTTTCACGTTGTAGTACGTATTGTTACAGTAAACAACAGCGCAACCCTTGTGATTAGACGCCATCGTAGTGTACGCTTCTTTCTAACCCCTTCGTCGGTAGATGGCAGGCCGTGTACCATTGATTACATGATTTTGCACGGGCAGACGACCGAGCTGCGCCTATTAGTAAATGTACCCTATTTGGTTTAAGGGCTTTCGGCGATTCGGGATTCGGCGATTCGAGTCGGCATTGGTTTTCGGCAAATTGCCCGCTTGGTAGAAAATTGCTTTCGGCGATTCGGCCGATTTTGCAGTTTAAGGGCTTTCGGCGATTCGGGATTCGGCGATTCGAGTCGGCATTGGTTTTCGGCAAATCGCCCGCTCGGTAGAAAACTGCTTTCGGCGATTCGGCGGATTTTGCAGTTTAAGGGCTTTCGGCGATTCGGGATTCGGCGATTCGGGTAGACGCCGTTGCAATCTTATCCAGTCGAGTAAAAGAACTGACATGTGGAGATATGTCTTCATTAGTGGCTTTCATCTGCGTTCAAACCTTCACAGATGGCGTTTCATCAAAGAATAATGTTCGTCTAGCAATGGATGAAAAGAGAAGACTGATGGGTCCTAAAAAACGATACGGACGTTTCTTAAATGCGTACTTTGTAATCGTAATCGTAATCTCCAAATTTCTCAATGCTACTCTAAAGCTAAGCGCAGGGCACCGGCTTATTCATGAGCGCTGCGTCATATCAGAGGGGTTCTCCAGAGATCGTGGAGGTCCGAATAACGTTACCAGAGAGACCAGAGAGTAGAGGTAGAGGAGAGCAGTTGAACTTGATCTTTGTATTACTTGATCTGATTCTGGTTCACTGATGAGTTGTGTTCTGTGGTGCAAATCACAGCTCAATACCTATCTTTTAAAAGTACCATTATGACTTCATTGGTTTTATTACTCATGAGAGGCGCCCTTTTTTCGGCCTCAGCGGTGCTACGGCGGTATAGAAATCGTATTTATTTATTTATTTAGTTATCATCATCATCATCATCATCATCATCATCATCATCATCATCATCATCATCATCATCATCATCATCATCATCATCATCATCATCATCATCATCATCATCATCATCATCATCATCATCACCATCATCATCATCATCATCATCATCATCATCATCATCATCATCATCATCATCATCATCGTCATCATCACCATTATTATTATTAGGCCTATTATTAATATTATTATTATTATTATTAGTAGTAGTAGTAGCAGCAGCAGCAGCAGCAATAGCAGTAGTAGTAAATGCGAACTGGCGATATATCTACATATATATATATATATATATATATATAGATATCGAAGCTTAACGCATTGCAACGTGTTGTAAGACAATTTTTATGAAATCGTGAGTAGAGGGCTATTTTTAATATGGCTAAAAAGTGAACAGCCCTGTTTTAAATTTTCATGCATGTGTTCTGCATGCGTCATGTCTTCGGAGACAATGTCTGTCTGTCTGTCTGTCTGTCTGTCTGTGTGTGTCTGTATCCGTCTGAATGACTGTATGTATGTGTGCGTCTATGTATATCTTTATGTGGTTGGTGTACGTTAAAAATATATATGTGTATGAATGAATTTATGTTTGTTTATGTATGACATTTGTGTATGTGCACATGTATGTGTATGCATGTGTATGCATGTATGTATGTATGTACGTGTGTTTATGTGTATGTTTGTATATAAGTACGTCGGTGTTTGGTTGATCGACATGGTAACGTGATTTCTGTGGGCTTCGAATCCCCTCAGCTGCACAATCAGCATCAGTAAATCTGACGCCGAGAGCAGCAGCCACAGCAGCAGCAGCAGCAGCAGCAGCAGCAGCAGCAGCATGAAGAGCCGTGTAAGGCATCCATCGTCGATAAGACTCCCCACGATGCTCGGCGCCTCAGTAGCATCAGTTGTCTGTCGCGTAGACATCGACGGAGACACACAGAGACACAGAGAAACAGAGGTAGAGGCACACAGACAGATACAGAGACAGAGATACACAGATACAGAGACAGAGACACACAGACAGAGATACAAAGATAGGGACACATATACAGACACAGAGACAGAGATACAGAGACAGAGATACAGAGACAAAGACAGACAGAGATACAAAGATAGGGACACATATACAGACACAGAGATACAGAGACAGAGACACAGAGACAGAGACACATAAACAGAGATACAGAGACACACATAGAAAGAGATGACGCAATGTCTGTCTGCTTGCCTGTGTGTCTGTCTGTCCGTTGGTATCGTATCATTTCTCAAACATACACCTGGAATGCCCGTCCAATCACAGGGCGCTACATTAAGAATCTAGATTTATACGTACATACATTACAGTCATATACATACATTAGTGTCTAACTTTATACATACATATGCATATATCCATGCATGAACAAATATACAAGAAAACATACACAAATACGCAAATAGAAATATACATACATGCATGCATACATAAATACATAAATGCATATATACATATATGTACATACATACATACATATATGCATTTATACATAGATACATGCATATATACATATACATGGATATATACATAAGTGCATACATGCATACATACATACATATATACAGAGATACATACATACATACATACATACATACATACAGAGATACATACATACATACATACATACATAATTATATACAGAGATACATACATACATGCATACATGTACATACATGCGCCTGATTATGTCTGTCTGCCTGTGATTGCTTGTCTCTGTCCTTGTGTTACTTCCTCTGTCTCTTTATTTTTCCATCGACGAAGCAATCTCCCGTTCCACCACCTGCGCATTCTTCCTTCCAAGGTCAAGGTTACTCGGTCACTGATCGCCCGCGCACCTGTCTCAACTAGGCAGCTCCACGCTATGAGCTTCCACTGTTGCGCCTGCCCATCTGCGCACCTGTTCATCCTTCTGACCTATCCTAGCCCCTCGAGGCAGTTTAAGCGAGGCTTATGCAGGCGATCTAGCATGCTACTAGGTCATGTACACGGCCGTTTTGGCGAAAAATGGCAGTACTCATCCAGCATGACTGTTTTGATGTGACAAGTCACGAGTGATATGCGACGTGACATGACGTGACATGACGTGACAGCACACATGACGGAAGATGACAACGGTGTTGACAGTGTGAATGACGACTGAAATTCACTGACTATTGGATACGATGACTCTCTATAGTTTGTTCTGACATGAACGAACAGTATGACATGACGTGACGTGACATGACATGTCATGACATGACATGACATGGCATGACATGCTATGCAGCATGGCATAATAAGCAACTGACATGCATTGGTATAAGATTTCTGAAAGAGCATTGTTAAGTTTTGAGTGAAAGACCTTTGGAGGGCTAACAAGAGATGAGGTTTTGTTGAATTCGTAGGATGGATCACATAATAATAATTGTCGTAATTCTGGAGGGAGTTTATTCCAGGGAGGCGGAAAAGCTATGGCTATGGAGCGATCAGCTAATTTTACAAGTTATAAGTTAACATTAAAAGTTACAAATATTTATTTCTAGAAAACTTGGACAGGTTAACTGCGCTGGGTTCCACGAGCGACTGAATGCTTTCTGTAAGGTTCCCTGAATAAAAAAAGGTTGAAAGCCACTGCGGGCATAGAGGGACCGACCATGATGAAGCTTCCACGTTGCATCGTTGGTTTGGCAAGTTCCGACATCAACTGCGAGTTCAGGAATTGGGATTCAGGGACGCTCTTTACTTATCCATAAGAGTGACCGCGGGCGATTAAATGGTCATTCAATGGATGGTCAGTCAATGGTCAGTTAATGGGTGGTCAGTCAATGGATGGTCAGTCAATGGATGGTCATTCAATGGTCAGTCAATGGAGGTCATTCAATGGTCAATTGGTCAGTTAATGGGTGGTCAGTCAATGGATGGTCAGTTAATGGATGGTCATTCAGTGGTCAGTCAATGGAGGTCATTCAATGGTCAATTGGTCAGTTAATGGATGGTCAGTCAATGGTCATTCAATTGGTGGTCAGTCAATGATCAGTCAATTGGTGGTCAGTCAATGGTCAGTCAATAGTCAGTCAATGGTCAGTTAATGGATTGGTCAGTCAATGGTCAGTCAGTGGATTGGTCAGTCAATGGTCAGTAAATGGATTGGTCAGTCAATGGTCAGTCAGTGGATGGTCAGTCCATGGTCATTCAACTGGTGGTCAGTCAATGGTCAGTCAATGGATGGTCAGTGGATGGTCAGTCAATGGATTGGTCAGTCAATGGATGGTCAGTCAATGGATGGTCAGTCAATGGATGGTCAGTCAATGGTCAGTCGATGGATGGTCAGTCAATGGTCAGTCAATGGATGGTCAGTCAATGGTCAGTCAATGGATGGTCAGTCAATGGTCAGTCAATGGATTGGTCAGTCAATGGTCAGTCAGCAGAGTTCAGTCAATGGTCAGCCAATAGATGGTCATTCAATGGAAAGTCAACAGAGGTTATTCAATGGTCAATAAACAGATGGTCATTAAATGGTCAGTCATCAGAAGGTCATTTAATGGTCAGTCAGTATAGAGGTCATTCAATGATCAGTAAATAGATGGCCATTTAGTGCAAAACAATACCAATGGAGTTGACAATATAAAGACGAGAAGTTGTCAATTGTACCGTGAACTCCGCCGCTTCTCCTACTCTGGTAGTACCAGTCCCAAGCCTGTATAAATGAGGAGGGTGACGCTGATTATCTTTAGTATGACAGCGTAGTAAACTGGAATTAAGCAACCAATTGTGTGCGAACGTGTATCTTGGCTTTTATACGGGTCTAGTTTAAAGAACCAAATCGCTGTGACTATGAATGTCTGGGGGATTTAAACAGTGCGTCTTATTGTATCATTGTTATCACGGGAACTGTCTATGCGTGTTTCTAGGCGATCAACTGACTCCATTTACCCCACCAGCTCGCCTACATGGCACCCACGTGTGACATGTGTTGCTATATATATATATATATATGGAACCTTATACAACGGCATCTAACAGACCTAAGATGTCTTACTAAGACATCGATATATATAACTATGTATAATATATATTATAGAGCACATCTGTTAGATCACATTATACATATATAACTATCTTATATAACTCTATATTATATATAGAGCACATCATAGGTCTGTTGGATGCCATTGTATTTATTATATATAATTATAGAGACAGACGTCTTAGTAGCACATCTTAGGTCTGTTAGATGCGTTTGAGACATATACTCCTTATATATATACCTCTTTATATATATACTCCTTATATATATATAATTATATATATATTATAATATATAATTATATTATATATACATATATTATTATATTATATATAAAGCAGTTATAGAGCAGTATATTAAACTTCTATACGCTTGCTTAAAGACGTGTCTTATATATATACATATTATATAAGACACGTCGTTAAGCACGAGTATATTATACATAATATACATATATATTCGTGCTTAACGACATGTAAGATGTCTGACGTTTCTAAGCGCGAATGAAGACGTACACCGTCTTGTTTTCATTTGGACGTCGTAAGTAGAGAGACGTTGTCCAACGACACACACAAAGGCAACGATTGTATCCATGACCAATCGCCGTATAGACCAGCAATTACGGTTCAATTCTCCGTCGTAAACCAGGTGGCGCCACGCGATGGCCGTTCGCTTCCGGCGGATGTGCTGCAGACACGGCGTAAACAGGTCAACAACTCTTCAGAGGTGACGGCGTCAACAGCTGCCCGACCGCCCATCAATGTAGGTGAGAGAAATTGAAGCAAGACCTAAGTGGATCGGACAGCCGCTTGTCTAGCTGAAATAAAAACAGTCTTGTGTATTGAAGAGAGCATCCATTGCACGCAGACTCTCTTACGTTCAGTGGCGTCTACCAATGGTGGAGTGTGGAGAACGATCTCCATCGAACTTCAAAAGTGGGGGGTTTGACATATTTTGACTGAAAGTGGGGGGGTTGCATTTTTCATGATAGCTCTTTTGTCCCGTGTGATAATATAGCCAAATCCAACAAAGCAAAAAATTTTAAAATCCGAAAAGGTCAACAAAATTTTTTTTCGCGCTACGCGCGCTAATTGCTTTGACTCTCTTTGGGCACTGTCAGTCTAGACGTAAACTCAGCACCTATTAGGGCCTGAAGTAGAAAACATTAAGTTAAGTCATCCATTAATTCATTAATCTGTAGGCCTAACTGTCTCAGAATGACTGATTAATTCGTTCATTTTACGACGCCATCATATCGAAGACGATTGGCGTCTCTCCCACTGCAGAATCTCAGAAAACACCAAAATGTGTATTTCAGGGGGTAAATTTGGGGGGTTGATTCTCCAATTACTTTGGGGGGGGGGTTAGACGCCACTGCTTACGTTGTGTATCACTTCACCAGACTGTCTTAAATCTAATTATAGTCTACTCCGGAAGGAGGATGTCTAAGCCAACATATAGAGGCTGTTAAATTCCAATCAATCAATCAATCAATCAATCAATCAATCAATCAATCAATCAATCAGTTTATTGACTCATCAATCATTACACAAACAAACACATTAGGTTAAACAAAATAGTACAGTTCAAACTCTTTGTAGCAAAGTGCATTTTATAACCTGAGCTTACAGTACGAGACAATGAGTCAGCCGAAAAGGATCAATAGACCCGCTAACAACTCAGCTGGCTCATTTACCAGTCTATTTTGTGTTCCCTATAATTATAAGGACGTTGTCATATACATATAGTTACGCCCACGGTCTCGTGACGAGGTCCTGACCCTTGTGTACAATAATAAGAGGAAAACGTTTATGAAGAATGCCGTTCACTGACTGATTTTGTACGTGTATTAGATGTTTGTGCACCGCAGTGCGGCTCTTCTGCAACCAGTTTAATAAAGAATATACTTACCTATTTACTTTTATAGACACAAGTACATAATACACACACATATATATGTACATTTACTCATACATTGTGTTAATTACTCGTCATTTCAAAATAATTTATTGCCAATTAGGTGACGCAAATAAGCGGGACTTTGGTCCATTCTGTTTAGTGCCCGGAGTCAGTCAACAATTAATGTCAACACCGTTGTCTTCTTCCGTCATGTGTGTTGTCACGTCATGTCAATCGCCGACTGACTTGATGAGTTAGCAACTGACTTAGCGATTGACTTAGCGACTTAGTCGATTGGCCGTAGACGTTGAAACTAACCTATATATTCGACGGTATACGTTAAACTTTGCACGACGTCATTTTTTATGAAAGCCGTTTCCTGACGTCTGGAAAAGTTACAGACACCACTTGGGCAGGTGGTAAGTAAAGAATTGGTGACCTGACGTCGACTGATTGTCAGACCGTCAGTCTTTTGCACTCGTACCTTTGTTGCTCCTGTCCTACTGCTGATTGCTTCGTCAAAAATCGAAACTCGGAGTCCGACATTGAAACAATAAGCAAGATATTAACGTGAACGAAGTCGCTTGCAGTTCATAACTTTAGCGACTGGGTTCGACTTGAGGGCTTAGTGGCGGCGGCGGAGAGCAGCGGTTCCGGAGTACTTCTGGGTCTGCCCTTTCCATCCCTGAAATGTACTTGTTTGCTACAGTACATCATATGACGTGATTTGTAACAATAAATAAAATGAAGTGAAACTGAAATTTATACGTATACAGGGCCTTTACATTTGTGCTTACTGTATTTTTTATATCTGAACGTTTATATGGCACGTTGTTAAAAATCTAGGAAGAGCGTAGAGTGCATACCGTATATGCCTACGTTTTATAAACGCATGATAGGCGGATCCAACCTGTCTGTGACGTGATGCGAATGTGTATTCCATTAAAAAATGTCTATGAAAATTTATATAGCACTTTCTCAAAAGTGTTGGGCATATATCTTGTATGTTATAATATACATGCCCTCGTTTGATGAACGAATGATCCAACCCTGTCTCGGTGACATTATAAAGCGAGTGTGCTTGTATTCCGTTGATGAATCTGTTCGAGTGCGCACGTTGTCACAGATATATAGTTTCATTTATCAGTCTATTACTTTGGCTTTAATTTCGCTCTGATCGTAAAACCACATGAACAAAGCTGTTAACAGTTATACGCAATTTCCAGGAAATTGATTTTCCCGTGTCTGGCACCTACCCGATCCTGTGATCGTCACGCCTCGTGTCACATAAAGATCATGACGCAGTCTGTTCCAGCACCGTTTTATTCGGTTCTCTGTAATGCCAGATCACAATAGTTGTGCGGTATTTTTGAACAGTTGGTTTTATTGTTTCTCACATCCATGGCGTCTTTAAGTCGCGGTGCAGCATTTATTTTAAAGATAAAACTTATGTGTAATATGGTCGAAGAGGCGCTACCTAGATATCAAATTACAACTACAATCCGAACACCACACGATAGTTGTTCGAGCGACCATATATAGAGTAACCAGGGCTGTAGTGGTAAAATTTGAGGTGAGTATACGCTACCCGGTGACCAGCGGCGTCAAAAAAATTTGAAGACCTTTTTTTAGGAAAAATTTCAGACTTTTGACCAATTCTCAGAAAATTTTCAGACTTTTTACGATTTTGTCTCTGAAAAAGTTGATGACCTTTTTTTTTTTTTTTTTTTTTTTTAGTCATTCGCCCTAAAAACCTTTAAAAACCTCTCTTTTTTGAAAAATTTTCGTTCCCAGAGGTAAGTATACGCTGTATACCCGCGTATACCCTCGTCTACAGCCATGAGTATACGCTCTCAAATTTCTCTAGAGGTAAGTATACGCTGTATACCCGCGTATACGCTCGACTACAGCCCTGAGAGTAACCACCGTGACCATCTGCCTGTGTATCTACCTGGCCTCTGAATTTGGTTTTGAACTTTAATCGGACTTCTGCAGCCCCACCGATTTCGTGTTGACAAAGCGTATAACAGGATTATCAGCTGGTTCTCACATGTCTTTGTTTAATTGGGAGCGGATGCAAATTCGGATATAACGATTAAGACAACAATTGGGATTAGGACTTATTGGCTCAAACAGCTCTTGTGTACTATTTATAAATCATGTTAAGATCGAATAAGATATGAGATACGCCAAGCAACCGGAGACTTTAACCTCATTTTCGTTAGCAAACCCATTCTATTTGATCGTGGATTTGCTTCGTCAGCTCAGTGGGGCGTCTCTCATTTGTCTCCCCCTCGAAGTGGCACTGTAAATGTTTGGAATTACAATTGCAGAATATTGGCTAAAGTATAATCTATTCCAGGAAAAGATGTATGGTAATAGTCGACATAAAATTAAGGCTTTATTGTTCCGTTCCTGGAACCAGTGGTTCTGTTTATAAATCTGTAGAAGGAATCGATGTAGCAGCGTTGATCGGTACGGCTGCATTGTAGTCGAGGATAACGGAGTAATTGGTGCCTCTCTAAGTTATGTGGATAGGGTAGGGTTGTAAATAGAGTTAGGGTTAGGGTCAGATCTAAGGCTAGGACCAAGATAGTTGTACGAGTATGGTTAGAGCTAGAATCAGTGCTGGGTTACGGTTACGGCTAGAACTAGGTTTTAATATTAAGGTTAGGGTTATTGCGAGATTGGGTCAAACTTGTAGGGTTAGAGTTAAACTATAGGGTTCGGGTTTAGCAATGGGGTCAGAGTTAAAGTGGGATTTTGGGTTTAATATTAGGGTTAGGGTTAAACTAGGGTTTTGTGTTTAATATTAGAGCCAGAGTTAAAACGTGAGTTTTGGGTTTAATATTAGGGTTAATATATATATATATATATATATATATACGTATATATTACTAGGCTATTTTCACATTGAGACCAAGTTCCAGTAATCTGAGAAATGTGCTTTTCTGCTGAATGTGTTTCTTGTTCTCTTCTGGGATTTCGGCGACAAACAGAGGCGTGTTTGTTTGTTGCGACGGGGGGAGGGGGTAGAACTGCTCGAAGACACGATTCAGCGGTCAAACAATGCGCCCACCCAGTCTCTCACTCCTTCCGTTAAGAAACCTATACCCACCGCCGGTCAAGTAGTTCACCCAAACACTCGCCCTCTAACCGACTAAGCAATCTCCTCACCCACTTTCCAGTCAAGCAATTAACCCACCCACTTACCCACCACCGGTCAAGTATTTAACCCACTCACCCACCGCCGGTCAAGCAATTCACCCACGCGCTCACCCTCTAACCGACCAAGCAATCTCCTCACCCACTCACCCACTTTCCAAACAAGCAATTCACCCTCCCGCTTACCCACCACCGGTCATGCAATTAACCCACGCGCTCACCCGCTAACCGACCAAGCAATCTCCTCGCCCACTCATCCACTTTCCGGTCAAGCAGTTCACCCCTCCCCACTCGCGCAGGGATCGAGTGACCGGTCAAGCAAATCCGCTGACCAAACACTGACCGTTCATCCGTTCCCTGCCGTAGACATCAAAGAAAGCGAGTCTTGACCGGACCGTAGGTTCTATACTCCCACTGCATTGTAATCGCTCAATTTCCTTGACCGATCGTAACTTGTGTACCAGTTTGAAAGACTAAAGCGATTATACGTCGATCGCTTTTGATCGCTTTATTTAAGACCGAATACCACAGCAACAACAACAATTTGTAATTTGAATTCGTAATTTGTAATCGAGAATTTATATAGCGCCACTCAGAATAAGAGGCGCTCCCGGCCCGGATCAGTGTCTTCACTGACGAAGAGAAATGTTTTCAGGCGCTTGCGGAACTGGACAGAAGGGAGAAAGAGGAGGTCCACTGGTCCAGCCTAAGGGTCTGAGGAAGGCGGTTCCATTTGGAAGGGCCAACGACCAAAAAGTTAGGGTACACTACCCCAGTCTAAAAAATGGGGGTACAGTGCCACAGTCCAAAATGTGGGGTACAGTGCCCCATTCTAAAAAAGATGGGGTACAGTGCACCAGTCCCAAAAGTGAGGAGTATGAGTACTTCGTTGCTCCAAAAATTACAAACGTGGCTTGGGATAACATCGTTCTGCAAAGGTCAAAGGGCAAGCGTCGGGTAACCGAAAAGAAAACAATGAAGTGATTCAGTTTCTCAGCGATTCTGTAATTAATTGCTGTTTATTTAATCAAGCTATTTTACTTTCATCAATAAACAGAACGGACGATCAACCAAGAACAACAATTAACAAAAGAACAACACGTAGTCTAACACTGTCACTGGTTTCTTCGAAATATATATATAACAGCAGAGAGCTGCAATTCATCTAATTCTTCAAATTTTCTCATAGTTGTCTAGACCTCTCAGTTTGCTAATATGTAACTTCGTAGGATAATCTTCGAGTATAGACGCGAAGAAGAGCAGTCCCTTGAGCCAGCCTGAGTGGCAGTCATGGGTATGAAGTGTTATCGAGCACCCTCTTCTCTTCGATTAATGGAACAGCGAATGGAAAGCACTTGGGAGGCAAGGAGCTCGAACCGGAACGCAGAAGTAAAAGGTCGACGTTTTATCAATCGGATATACAATATACGGGAATTTTTACAATGACTGGGGTGTGATTTGTAGGGGAAAAGGGGAACTTCCCATGATCGCTTCCCAAAATCCGTTGCATACCTTATCACGTCCTTTGTGGTATTTTTCCTCCCCTATATACGACAAAATAAATACGACTTACGGCAGGCCCGGTTCAAGACATTTGGCGGCCCTAGGCAAAAACTTATGATTAAAACTTAACGGTGAACCCTACCTTAATAGAACATAATTTATTACACCAACACTATAATACTTCCATGTAGCGAATAATAATTAAAAAATAGTCCAACGTTGGTTCATTTATGAATTTCCAGAAATTATTTTTTTATATGTTTATTTCGGAAAAATTGAAAATTTGCGTCCCCTAAAAATCGGCGGCCCTAGGCGGATGCCTAGTTTGCCTAACTAACGGACTAGAACTCATAATTTTTTCCGTTCCAGTTGAAAATAAGTGTAATTTCATTCTTCGTGTTTTATTCAAAGATTCGTATTAATTAACACATCCCTCTATTCTCTTCTCTCAAAGCCATTCTATTGTTATTGTGCCTCTGCAAGCTGTTGCGTTACTATCAACTGGATTTTTGAATTAAACGAATATTAATTGGATCATCTCCCACTTAAGATTGTGAGGCGCTTCACCACTAACTGGTGGCTAATTGATCTCACTGACGACATAATTTCGTCATTAATTTTGCTTTTGTATCTTATCTAATCGATTGATTTCTTTAGTGCCGTTATCATAATACCAATGATACCAATCGATATTCGCTGCAAGTGTAATCGCATTCGAATGTTATAAAATCTATTGGAAAATCCAGATCGAAGTCTGACAGATCAGAGAAAACCAACCTAATGGTCTCGCCCTAACCGATGAAAATTGCAAACGCGCCGTGTTAATGACATACTAATTTGACGATAGTGTATCTGTTAATATGGCTGCAGCGTAGCAGTAGCCACACCAGCGACGGTACTCGACTATTCTTACTGTCAAATGAACGTATACCTAGACCGGTCAGTCAGTAAGTCAGTAGCGTATGTACACCTCAGATGTTTTTTTGATGGCAATGTTTTGCTTCGAAGTAGTCCTGCTTCGATTGGTGCAGTCAATTGTTTGTGTGCTGCACGAAATCCCCGATCGTCAGAGGCTTCCCAACTGGATCGGTGGTAAGACACACAGTTCCTCGTAGTCGCATAGGACGGATATACAGGTGGTTTCAACTGGAAGCCTTCTCTCCCAGAGTTTGACACACGTGATTCGCGCAGAATGACCATAACTTAGTCCTGCGCAATACAAATATGCACTCATCATCGTACCTTTCGCGTTTATACTTTACAGAAATTACCGAACTGTCTCGCTCTTTCCCATTTTCTCGACTTCATCGGGATCTGAATTGGCCCAAAAGTCGCAAAACCGGAAGATACATTATACGTGTCGACAAGCAGTCGAAAGAAGTTCCGGCTGAAATTTATTTCTCTTGACGTCACTTCCTCGATGCGCAACAATCGCCCAAAGTAGCCAATTAGAACTTCCGAACTGTATCTCTATATCAATCACGGTTTCGGCATTTTCTTGCAGAAGCACGGACAGAACAGCGCGAGGAACGTGAGTCGAAAACGCTTGCTCATCGAGCAGTAGAGAGCGAAATTAATTCCGTTGTTGATCAAGGCCACGATGTCCATGATGTCTCCCAGCGGAACGTAGTACTTCTCGAAGAATTCATCGTTCAGTCCGCTGCACAGGGCGAGCACTCCCTGCGGCAGTTCCGTCGCGAGAAACAGCAGAATGATGGTAACAAGCATCGCCGTCGTTCGCTGGTGTCGTCGGGCGCGACGGTTC
>OY744614.1:41941577-41944077 GCA_963556255.1 Allolobophora icterica | reverse complement strand
ATATGGCAGTTCTTAAATGCACGCCCAGCCCATTGATCACCCTTAGCGAAGGATACCAAAAAGTCACCGTAACCGTCACCGTAACTATAATCGCATTGGTCACCGCAACCGTCCCCGTAATCATCACCGTTAATGCAGTGTTTAATCTAGACGTCTTTTGGGGGGGGGGGGGGAAATGTCCCCACCCAGGATTTATGTTGCCCCCCCAGAGGCCAGCAATATATTACAATGTCGAGACTTTTAGAGGAGGAAAATCCCCCCGAGGATACATGTGGATACATGTCCCATCCCCCAAGAGAGATGAATTCCCATGACCTTTTTTGAGAGAGTAATTGCTGTAGAAAAAGTTATAAAATGGGACGAAGGACTAAAAAAAGGTCATCAACTTTGAAGATGAAATTAGGAGATGGATGAAATTACTTTTAAAAAAATCTTGTGTAAATTCGTTGGTCCCCCAGAAACCTTGTTTCCCCTCCCATAAGAGGGGGACTAGATTAAACACTGCGTAAATGGGTCTTCGTCATGATGAGGTAACTGACTCTATCACTAGGATGTCGTCTAATGACATGACATCTGATCATTTCATCTGAAAGACTTCGCCTGCTTTAAAGTATATGACCTTGCGCCTAATCGATTAGTTCATCAGTGCATGCGCACCTGGCTTAATCAGTTCATTATCGATACTTAGCTAGTAGGTAATAATTTCGAAGAGGCATTGGATTTTTCTACCGATTAGTTAGTAATCAATAGCATAAACGAACAGAAATGTTGCGAAGTCACGAAAGAGGTGAACAGTTGCATGTTACTTTCCTCTCACTGGCCGCTTCCAACTATTCGGCCGAATAGTTGGACCAGCTATTCGGCCGAATACGAATACGAATAGTGTACAAAAAGGTCTACCGACAACATTAAAAAAAGTTAGCGTTCACTCGCTGTACATAAAGAATGAGACTACTGACACTGCGATACCGCGATCCAGGAAGTATACGCAACGCCTGGCTGCAACCACAGCATATATTAATATGTTAATAAGAGAGTTACTTCAGTCCACTCGCTATAGCAGCCGCATATGCAGAAACATATGTCACGTGACTGACCACTATACGTATTCGGTCCGACCGCTATTATTCGCCCGAATACCGAATAGCTATTTGGCCCACTATTCGGCCCCGAAGCGAATACGAAGCGAATGTTCGGTACAGCCCTAATACATACATACATACATACATACATACATACATACATACATGCATACATACATACATACATGCATACATACATACATACGTAGTACGTACTTGTGTGCATCCATATAAATTCACTAAATCATAAAAATGGAGGGTAGCTGTTTGAACCTACTCTTTCATCCATGCTTTGGTAGGGTAGAAAGCTGGTTCAGGCGGAGAAATCTGCCGGAAGTAGGATAACAGACAGAAGGAAGCGGCGGAGGAGGAGGACGACGACGAGGAAGAGAAGGAAGAGGAGGAAGAGGAAGAGGATGAGAAGGACGAAGAGGAGAACAGGGAGAAGGAGATTGCACGACTCGATGGCCTCATTGGATGAATAAACATTCGGCATTTCAGAGGCTTTGTGCAATCGGCGCCTCCTACGCTCTCCGCATTTTCACCAGTTCAATGCGGTTCAGCAATGTTGATGGAGTGACGGACGAATGAATGAATACAGCTTCAATTTTCTCAGCCTCGGCTGATGCGGGCGAGTGAATGCAACGCTCGTGAATAGGCTTGTGCCCTGCGTTTATCTTTCGAGTGGCGCTTTAGAAATGTGGAGTTTACGATTACGATTAAGTTTCTTAGCCTCGGCATACGAGGGCGGGTGACCAGGGCTCTTCCTTGCCAGTAGGACTCTCAAACGGTGAGCATACTCAATACTCATCGTGCAGCCGAGGTTCCCAGGGGGCGCAACGGAGCAACCATCTTGAAACATCTTTCTGTCCGTGCACGCTAACGATTAGTCTATGACGCACTGAATGTGTTATGCGAATATGAAATGCAGTTGTCATAAAATCTTTTGTCGACCGTCAAAACATTTCCCAGACGCGATTCATGTTAAGCTTTCATCACCTAACGATTTTGAATCGGTATGGATATGTCCCCTCCAATGTACAAAACGAATCGGCGCAACTTTGTAACAAGAAAATCATCCTATCAGGTTCATCATTACTAATTAATATCATTATCATTTATGCATTTATTAAGCGCCTTTGTTCAATGACTAAGTATCAATCGATGGCGCTGAGCAATTGTGAGTTAAGGTCGCTACACATTTAACTGTCTCAGGAGAGGAGGCTCGAACCAGAGCTCTCCGCGCTCCAGGCCAAGCGTTCCACTTCCAATCAATATGCTACCGTTCCCCACCAATGAGTTTAATTACTGCTCTGCAACCTTACCTGTATGCTCATCTCACCTTCATGACAAAATTAGTTCGCATCTGTTTAATTCGGCCTAAGTCCTCAGGGCAGCATGCTTCTTGCTCGTAACAA
>OY744614.1:41909077-41936577 GCA_963556255.1 Allolobophora icterica | reverse complement strand
TGTGGATGAGGAATGATGTTTCAAAGCATTTCAGAAGTGCTCTTAGCGAAATCCTCATGTACTGTTCCCAGAAGAGTACAATATCGTCACGCTCATGTGCTTCATGGGGTACCGCGTTGTCATACGCTATTGTAGGCCTAATGCCGAGGACATAGGCGATTGTTGCTTTAGGTGAAAATCGCAATCAAAAATCATGAACACAATGCGAAAGACATAGGCCCATTTAGCTATTATATACTCGTGTATTGTGAATAGTGTAGGCCTATTGTGCATTTGGTAAGTGCACTTAATGCTTTTTGTAGAACAAATTATCCAGCTTACATTAGCTTAGAGCCCCCTAGGAAATAGGTGAGTTTGAAGCCAGTAAGTTGCAGCAATTGTGCCTTTGACGTCTCCCTATGGTGTGAGAGCAGCTTAGTATTAAAAATTTATACCCACGATCACTTGTAATTCAATCTCAAGAGTCCCCCGGTTAGGAAAATGTAGGCTAATCGTTTGTTTCAACAGAGCTGTGAATCAAGGCATCCATCATGTATGAATATGTGTTTAATATTTAATATAGTTCGATCCTTAGATGAACATGCAACTTAAAAAGGTACTGTTTTCTAGCTAAGCATCAAATCTAAGTAAACACATGTCTTTAGAAGCCCTTACTTAACCAGCATCTGCTAATTTGATTATTATATTATATTCGCCTAACTAACCACCCCATGAAATAGACTGACGTATGTTGTCTGACAAGACCCAGGATTGTTCTGTGTATATAGGCGCACATTCAGTTCGCATCTCTCTGAAGTCGGTTGATTGCTCTCCGTGTTTCCATTCTTTTCAAGATTTCTCTGCTCTGTGAGTCTGTGTTTCGTCTTCTTCCACTTTCGTAACTGCACCTTCCGTCTCAAAGGCAAACGTTTAGTATACTATCGAAGTGTGTCGTAAGCGATACTCTCTCGCTTTACACACGCAACAACTATCGAGTTCAGAAAGTCAACTTGACGTGTTCGAATGTTCGATCGTTCTTATGGCAGAAGGTCGCACACGCATCAGTTGGTTCGATGCTATAATTCGAAATACTCCGTCTCTACAACTCGCTAGCAGTTATGCAAGTCAGACTGGAATCAAAATCAATTCCTTTGTTGAGAAAATTCAAAAATGCATTCATGATACACAATGGAAATTTCTTCTCTATTTCAGAGACTCAGAGTCAAATAATGCTAAATCCCACTAGCACAACTGAGGAGGTTGGAAACGACCACCTGGGGTGTGCAATGAAGACTTAACTGGGGGTCCTAAGAAAGACTAGGGGGTTGAACCTCAACCCCGACAATTCCCACCCTGCATACGATAACTAGTTTTCTGTTGTTTTCTGAGCCTTACCAGTCGGTTACGGAGTCCTACGTTCAGTTAAAATTACAACTGCAATATGGCCTCTAAGTTGAAAGATTCCCTTCGCATGGCTGATGGATGACTCTCCTCACTGTTCATTACTTCAGGAAAGGTTAAATGAACAGATGATGATCGATATGTTTACCTGCTTCACAGGCCACGTGACCCAGGGCCTACTTTCGCGCGGGTAATTGTCCCGTCTTGTCGTGTAACTGTAGACATGTATCCGTCCGCCGGGAGACGAATTAGTCCCTCGTGGATGTCTTCTTGTTTTCACGGCTTTAATGGAGACATCGGTTCTAGACGAGAGAGTCTGTTTTCCTTTTGCCACCAGCGTCGAGGGATCGATTCCCCGAAGGTGTCATGCAGTAAATTGAAACCTTGCTGTCAAGTCACTTTTCCTCGTCTGGAGCTTCATTGTCCAGTTTTTTTGGAATTGTTGATGTTGTAGTACTTTTGAAACAGAACGGCACCATTGTAAAACCATTACATAAAATAGAAAAACATAGTCCAGTCGTGGCATTGTTCTAGTGTTTTTTTCCCAGCACAGCTGTGATTACGATCCAGGCCATCAACTGCGCATCGCTTGTAATTTCTGTGCAGGTCTTCCGCTTGAAACCGGAAACATTACTTTTTCCTTTCACCTCCGTATTTCAAGCACCATTCTCCAATTTCAAACAACCTCCACCATAGACGTCCGTCTATCTGTCTGCGCTCTGGACCTCTACCCGCAGGTGAACCTGACCTCTAATTTGCCTCGCAGATTTCGATTTGACTGAGGATGAGCTTTAAGTCTCATCTTCTGTCGACAGGGTTCACTCTCCACTGTCTTTTTATGCCCCAGCGCATCCAGTTTAAAAGTGTAACTCTCATGCGCAACTGTTTGGTCGGGGTAGCTCTTTCATATCTCAAGAACTTCTATACCTTTGTCTATTCACTCCCTGGTTGCTCCACTCTCCGTTGTTCACCGCCTGTGCGGGGCTACTGTTCAATCTAGAAGGTTTGCTTATGTTGGCCCCTCTATAGTTGGAACTGTCTTCCAGAGGAATTGCCGCTTGAACTCCTCGACCTTTCTCTCTTCCTGTTCCAGAAACGCCTGAAAACCATGTTACTTGTTAGTTAAAGCACCGACTTTGGCCGGAAGCGCCTCTGAATGTTTGACTGGTGCTTTTATAAATGTTCGATTATGATTACAATAATAACTAGGCCTACTCATAGACGAACATCAGTCAGTCCATAGGCTACCTCTCTGTCCTAGTAGACTGATGACATCCAGGATATTGACCTGAATACCGCTTGTTTTTGGTGCACCCTTGGTCGACGGTTGCGCGTTAGACACGGACGCGATCGAAGTCATAAACCACAGTTACAATTAAAACGACTTCCGCTGTGTCGCGCAGTTTGTTTACATACAATTGTTGCGGTTCTTGCAATAATGTATCGTTAAAGGCGTTGGTCGAACATAACATTCTGATTAAATTCGTCGTTTTCTCTCCGAAAACACATCAGCACTGTTACTTTCCAGTTGCCGCAGGACTATGAATATTCGAAAAGCTTTATGCATATTTAAACCAAACGATGCACATTTAAAAAACTCACGGTCTGTCCAAACCAGCGACTGATAAGAGTTTATGTGCGCAAGACGAAGTTAGCGCAGCTTGCCTACTGCGTTGATGTTGTTGCAAATGTTGCTTCGCTGGCGGGGGATGAGACCCCCGTGTCAGTCGGAACCTCCTCCGAGGGAGAAATGAACCAGCATTACAGAGAACCAGAGAAGCCATGAAATCTACTATACCACACTATACTAAACTATATTATGCTATACTACACTGTGCCATACTATACTATACTATGCTATGCTATGCTATACTATACTATACTATACTATACTATACTATACTATACTATACTATACTATACTATACTATACTATACTATACTATACTATACTATACTATACTATAATATACTATACTATACTATACTATACTATACTATACTATACTATACTATACTATACTATACTATACTATACTATACTATACTACACTATACTATACTATCCTATACTATACTATACTATACTATACTATACTATACTATACTAAACTATACTATACCATACTATACTATACTATACTATACTACACTATACTATCCTATACTATACTATACTATACTATACTATACTATACTATACTATACTATACTATACTATACTATACTATACTATACTATACTATACTATACTATACTATACTACACTATACTATACTATACTATACTATACTATACTATACTATACTACACTATACTATCCTATACTATACTATACTATACTATACTATACTATACTATACTAAACTATACTATACCATACTATACTATACTATACTATACTACACTATACTATCCTATACTATACTATACTATGCTAATCTGGTGTAATCTAATTTAATCCAATCTGATGTGACAGATTGCATAGTGCTGTTTGGTAATAATCAAGCCATAGACTTGTTCCAATGGCTCCCCGTGGAACAGAGAATAAGTCTCCTCTTGGGGCGTTCCTCAATGGTTGGCACCGACTCGACAAAAAGCTTTATGTTCCGGTTTCAAGTCAACCGTGTCGGCATTCGCTGCGCTCTGTTGGCCGCAGAGATAGGCAGAGATATGCCTTTACGTACATATATGTATGTATACATACATACATACATACATCTATGCATACATACATATATACATACATGCAATCTTACATAAATACATGCATACATGCATATATACACATACATGCATACATACATACATACATACATACATACATACATACATACATACATACATACATACATACATACATACATACATACATACATACATACATACATACATACATACATACATACATGCAATCTTACATAAATACATACATGCAATGCATGTACATACAAGCACAATCTTCTGCCCACGGCATTTAACGATATCTTTAGTTTGACATGGGAAACATATCCCTATAATGTTAGAACGTCTGCCAATTTTAGAGGAGTAGCCACCAGAACAAACATCCGAAAATTCTCAATTAAAAGTGCCTGTCCGAGGACTGGAACAACCTTCCCATTACCATACGATTTCTGCCCAGTATCTTCATCTTCAAACGAAAACTCCGCGATTATATATGTGCAGTTGATCCCTAACCCTTCCCACGTTTCTTATATGGGCACTAATCAATAACTGCCTTATGTGCGCGATAGGTTTGGTGCTGACATTCAATGCGATTTAACTTTGAATCGTAGTTAACTAGTTAAGGCCTTATATTCCTAGTAATTATACTATATGGCCAATTGCTATCGTTTTCGTGTACATGGGTAACCCTGTTAGCGGGACCTAGGTCCCTTAAGGGTTTCTCTCCCTTTGCTTCCTGTTAGTTATGGTACTAGACGAACTTATTTTCTGTTATTATGTGCTACAAGAAGTAATAAAATTTATGGTTATGGTTATGGTTGTAGTTATACATACATATATACACACATACATGTCATACATGCATGCATACATACATATATACATTCTTCCTGGGACAAACTGAAATTGAATGGAGGCAGTTAATAGCATCTGGTCTTAGGAAGAATCAACTCCACGAGTCATTTTGTCCCAGGAAGAATCAACTCCCCCATTCAACTTGTCCTAGGAAGAATCAACTCCACCAGTTATTTGGTCCGATCTATAACGAAAACACTCCAGACCTGGGGTGTTTATTCGCAGCTGGAGTGTTTTTGTCCTGGTATCAATTAACTCTCCAGTCATTATATCCAAGGATATAAACACTCCAGGAGTCTTTTTATACGGGGAGTCAATTCTGCCTCCTACACCGGCACTGTTTCACATGTGCTGGACTATCTTCCTATAACTTTTCCCGTTGTATTTACGTCCTGTTGCATTTGGCCGTGTGCAGCAAACACTTTCAAACTCTGTTCAAACAAACTTATTTTGATCGGTCAGAGAGCTATGCGTCCGGCGCCTTTGTAAGCTACTCCCAAGGTGCTATATGTTGATACACACAGTGCCGGATTAAGGGATAAGATAAAAAAAAAAGGCGACAGACTCGCAAGCCGCAGGAGCCTAACAAATTCAAAATTTCTGGGAAGTGCTCTTTAAAATTGCGTGTACTATATATATATATATATATATATATATTGTTAGCTTGTTAGTCTAGAGGTGAAATGTGAGTTAGAATGATATGAGAAATGACAAGGAAAACGAAGACTTTCGCAATATTGATAAAACGTATATTTACACTATGTACAAAATTGAAACGATACTCACACATACAAGACAAACGAAACGTCAAAAGACAGACTCTCCGAGAAGACGCCTGCACAAACTCCACAAAGGAAGATACAACTCGAGAACCGGCAATTAAACATGAGTAGCGACCACGCAGGGTACACTCTCTGAAAATGACCACAAAAGGGTACTTACAATGCGTGACACAACCAGTGCACGTCTTACGCCTTACTTAACTAAAACCGGTCTCCCCGTCGACACAAGAACACTGCTATATATAGCCAACGAGACCATCCTACTTTAGCTTCGAACGAGGTGCGTCTTAACTAAGGTTAGTAAGTGCACGTGAGGATGATAATGGCGGGATGGCTGAAGGCCAACTCCCAACAATATATATATATATATATATATGCATATATATATACATATATATCATGTAGAACTTTTTAAACGGCTTGTGAAGCAAATCCCACTTCACCCAAGTAAATGCATTCATTTGAAAATAATTTGAATTTTTCGCTTTTAATGCCTTGCTATTAAACAATTAAAAGGCATATATGTTTTAAAGCTTTGTGAGACCTTCTGGTGTAATGTTTCAACATGGGGCTTCCAAATTTCATATAGCTTAGGGTCTGACCAAGTCTAAATCCGGCGTTGGGTGCTACGTATACATATAAACGTACATCGACTGTGGAAAATAAACAAACCGCGGAAGCCGGAAAGAGTTATGTCCAGTAAATAGTGACCAGCTGTTATCGTCTGCCTGAGTCAATAAATTCTGTCCTTACAGGGTTCGACAAGAAGGCAACCCTTCTGGACTTGGCTGACGTCCACGGCGATTTATGATTCCTGATCCGGTGACAGACTGACGTATATAGTCCCACCATGGTTAATGGTGGAGACCGCGGATAGCACCACGAACATCGGTCAGTGTCAGAATGGACCAAAAGGGGGCGCGCAGCCAACATACGGATTGCTTGCAGGGAGCAGCGTTAAACGTCCCCTCTGTCACGTCTGTGGTAAGGGTTGTAAGGATGGTAGGGGTGTTAAGGGTGGTAAGATAAAGCGACTGGGGGAGACAGCGATCGATCGAACCCAGCACCCCAAGTAATAAATCTGTCGTATCCTTTGGTGCAGTTGGCAACCCTTCTGGACTTGGCTGTCGTCCGTCCATCTTTCTGTCGCCTCAACGGTTTTCCGAATCCAATTCATCTAGAATGGAAGTTGCCACTAGCTAAACGAAATTAATCGGCTATATATATATATATATATATATATATATATATATATATATATATATATTATCGATGATGTCTATGCATATGTATCCGAGTTCCAGTATATATCTATTGGAACAGCTAAGCATGTATCAAATACCACTGAGGTAACCCAGTCTGCTACGTTAAGTATACTTATTTAATCTCATCTATTCTGCTCATGAGCCAATCAAATCAAATCATGTCCTATCTTATCCTATGTTAACATTTCTAGTCTGACCTTATAATAATAATAATAATAATAATAATAATAATAATAATAATAATAATAATAATAATAATAATAATAATAATAATAATAATAATAATAGCACTTTTGTTCTCCCGGATCTTGACCAGGACGGCCACTCCAGAGTCAACACCACTAATTAGTATCTTGCACCTGAGGGATCATAAATACCTCGGGTAAAAAAAAAATAATAATAATAATAAAATAAAATAAAAAATAATAATAATAACCTGCTCCTAAATAATTTTTTCCAAATCCTGAGGGATCACTGATACCTCTGGTAAAAAAAATAATAATAATATTAATGTTATTATAATAATAATAACAAGGGATCATATGTACCTTGGGGCAAAAAAAAAAATAATAATAATAATAGTAATAATAACGACAATTCATATAGCGCCGTAACACGGCCATGCCGCTAAAAGGGCGCCTAACATCTACTAGCGGGCGGGATAAGCCTTGGCAAACAGGTAAGATTTGAGCTTAGATTTGAAGGAGTCAACTGAATCGGCCTTTATGATGACGGACGGTTGGAAGACTGTTCCAGCATCTGGGACCGGCGGCCGAGAAAGCGCGAACGCCGAAGCGCGTCTTTATCCTCCGTACGCGAAGATAGATCGGTCTTCTTAAGCGATCCAAGTTACTTATCTTATATGTTCTGATCTAACTTAATTTAATGTAATCTATTATACTATACTGCACTGTTCTGTGCTATGTTGTAATACACTATACAAAGTACTGTTAGATTAAGTACATGTACCTCAGCACGCCTTGTTCCTGCTGTTTTGGAACTGCAGCGCCAGTTAATAATGATGCAGCGTTCTCGCGGGATTTTGCAATAATCCTGGCAGATGAAATCGCGAACTGGACCAAGAATCGAACAACAGATTTATCGCACAAGGCCAGCCTTTTGCTACTCGAACACGAGTATTTGCGCTGTTGGGTAGTGACATTTATTTATGGTGTCTTTACTGTAATATATAGGACTGCGTATCTCATCGTTTCCCTCTTTCTGTTTATATGGGACCAAGGAACTAATGAACCACGAATAAGATGAAGAAGAAGAAGAAGAAGAAGAGCAGTCTCTTAGGCAAGTCTTGGGTATGAAGTGTTAGCAACTTTGTATTTATCAGCTTCGGCATAAGAGGGCCGGTGGCCAGTCCTCTCCTTCGCCGTCTTCTCTTCCCTCTGATAGTAGGCCTACATGTGGTCAGTGTACTCATCATAGCTGAGTTGGCTAAGGGGTGCAGATGGAGCAGATATCTCGATATACATTTCTGCCCTGGCGGGGATTTGAACCCCCGACCTTAATACGGACAGACCAGCTCGCTAACCACTACGCCATCTATACTAATCTGGGTGAAGACTTCAGAGCCTCTGAAGAGGTTCTCTTAAAGCGGCGTTTTACAAATTTACGATTGCGATTACGAATTTACGTTACGATTACGAATTTACGATAACGACTACGAATTTACATAACGACTACGAATTTACGATAACGACTACGAATTTACGATAACGACTACGAATTTACTTAACGACTACGAATTTACGATAACGACTACGAATTTACATAGCGACTACGAATTTACGATAACGACTATAAATTTACGATTACGATTACGAATTTACGTTACGATTACGAATTTACGATAACCATGGGCGGCGATCTAGGGGGACGGGGGGACATGTCCCCCACCTTTAAGAGTGGGGGGACACTCCATACATTTGTCCCCCCACATTTTGAAGAAAGACCAAAAAAGGCAGAGAAATGTAATTGCGCGTGAGGGTTTTCACAGCTTTTCTGACCAGACGAGGTAAAAATAAATTTTTTTAGCAGAAGTGTCCCCCGCCCAAAAAAAATTACGAGAAAGAAGAAGGAATTTTTATAAAAAGTCAGAAAAATTAAAATTTTTTGACGAATTCCTTAAAAAAGGGTAATGAGGTTATTGTTGGGAGACGGGAAAAAGTTGTAAAAACCGGCGAATGACTAAAAAAAGGTCATCAACTTTTTTGGAGATGAATTACTAGAAAAGTAAAAAAAAATTGGGGAGACATGGAATTCTTGAAAAAGGTCATCGACCAGACCATGACCGACTTTGTCCCCCCCCCACCTCTCAGACAAGATCGCCGCCACTGACGATAACGATAACGACTACGAATTTACGATTACGATTACAAATTTACAATTACGATTACGAATTTCCGATTACGAATTTCCGATTACGAATTTCCGATTACGAATTTCCGATTACGAATTTACGATTTCGATTCCAGTCTAGGAATTTGGCAGGCCGTCTGAATTAAAGTACCTACGACTGGTAAAGTAAATAATTTATTACTATTATTATCCGAAACATCTGTGACGACGATGTTATAGTGTCGCGAAATCATTCGATAGCAAATTCAGTTGAGGTGACAGAGATTCCAAGATCAGACAGGTAGAAAGTCACGCTGGAAATCCAAAAACACTTACTTTAAAATAACTTACTTATAATTATAATTATAATTTTATAATAATTATTATTGATGTTTTTGTCATTAAGCTTACTGTTATTCCCCCCCCCCCACCCCCGATGTAAGCATAATCCCTCGGGAGGGAAAAAATTGACGGAAGACAGTTAATAGCATCTGGAACGTTGTTATTGTTGTTGTTATTGCTACTGTTGCTGTTATTGCTACTGTTGTTGTTGTTGTTGTTGTTATTATTATTATTGTTATTATTATTATTATTATTATTATTATTATTATTGCTGTTGTTATTATTATTATTATTATTATTATTATTATTATTATTATTATTATTATTATTGCTGTTGTTATTATTATTATTATTATTATTATCATCATTACGAATATTTATAACACGCGCAGTCACCCAGAAATGCGAAACAAATCAATTACAGGTTTCTCGAGTTGACACTCTTGTTTGATGATTTCTGCTGCATTCACTGTGTGTGGTCTCTTCTCCGATAATAATTCATATTTCATATTTCATGGAGTAGTCTACGCGCGTCTTGGTTGGGTTTCATTTACTAATGAGGGTCTAATTAACGTTCGGAGTGTCGGTGACGACCTCTTCCTCCTCGGCTTCGGCTGATCCACAAAAACAAAGTCATCGAGTTGCTGCGTGGATACCCGACGGATGTGGGAGGTAGGGAGGGGGCACCTGCCTCTGTGGAAAACATCTGCTTCGCTGTCTGTCTGTCTGTCTGTCTGTCTGTCTGTCTGTCTGTTGCTTCCTCTGCGCCCACGCCTGTCTCCTTGTTCCTTCGGGTATCGCGGTATATACTTTTCTTTCTGTCTGCTTGTCTGTCTGCCTGCCTGTCTATTTGTCTGTCTATCGCTCTGTCTATCTGTCTGTCTGCCTGCCTGCCTGTCTACATGTCTGGCAGTCTGTCTACCTGTCTATCTATCTATCTATCTATCTGTCTATCTGTCTGCCTGCCTGTCAGTCTGTCTGTCTGTCCGTCCGTCTGTCTGTCTGCCTGCCTGCCTGTCCGTCTGTCTGTCCGTCTTTGTGTCTGTCCGTATGTGTGTCCGTCCGTCGGTCTGTCCCCTTTACAACCCCTGCAACAGACCGATGACTCTTGACAAAGGAAATGACGTTCTTCCTCCGTGGAGTGGTTCATGGAACATAATTTACGAGCCATTCTTGTTCTCTACGAAGCGGTCGACATAAGTGAGAAGGGTCTCTTGAACCGTTGTAGATCACCAATTATTATCATGTCTGCTGCTAACTCCCCGAAAAAAAACACACGATAAATTGAGGGTAGCTCACGTCTCCCTCGAACCATCTATTATAATTATATCGTTATTAATTATATGCATTTATTAAGCGTCACTGTCTAATGAAGAAGAAGAAGAAGAAGAAGAAGAAGAAGAAGAAGAAGAAGAAGAGCAGTCCCTTAAGCTAGCCCTGAGGCAGCCATGGGTATGCAGTGCTAGCGACTTCATTTTCTTAGCCTCGGCATATGAGGGCGGGTGGTCAGTCCTCTCCCTCGGCGTCTCATCTTCCCACTGACAGTGTCAGTGTACTCATCATAGCTGAGTTGGCTAGGGGGTGCAGTGGAACAGAAATCTCGAACCAAATTTCTGCCCTGGCGGGGATTTGAACCCCCGACCTCTCGATTGACAGTCCAGCGCGCTAACCACTAGACTACCGAGCACCCCCAAAATGACCAAGCATCAATCGATGATGCTGAGTAATTGTGAGTGAAGGACTTGCTCATCGATTGTCTCAGGGAAGGATCGAACCCGCGTTGTCTGCGTTACAAGGCGAACGCTGTAACTAATTGGCTACCGTGTCTAGCATCGGTTGATCTTAAGAGGTTCATGACAAACGTTGAACGTACGTTGGCCTACAATACCTC
Source organism: Allolobophora icterica (assembly GCA_963556255.1). Classification (NCBI taxonomy): domain Eukaryota; kingdom Metazoa; phylum Annelida; class Clitellata; order Crassiclitellata; family Lumbricidae; genus Allolobophora; species Allolobophora icterica. Next base: position 41,925,028 of record OY744614.1, on the reverse strand, counting down.
TTGTATTCGTCTTTTCTCTTGCCACACCTTCTTGTTTCCTCTTCTCTTGTCTCACTTCCATTGTCTTCAAATTTCCCTACCCTCTCTTACATTTCGCATACTAACGCATATTATCACTCCATCATTATTCTGCTATAACAGTGGCAGATTTACTCTAGGAAAACCTGAGCGGTGACGCACTCCAAAGTTCGTCAAAAGTTATAAATTAAAAAATGAGAAATATAACATCAAAACTAACGGAAACCTGTTGGTCCCGCGTTTCCTAACGACGCAGAGCTCGTGAATAAGCTGGTGCCCTCCGCTTAGCTTTAAAGTAGCGCTTTATAAGTTTGGAGCTCACGACTACGATTACGACGATGCGGGATCTTCGTGCACTGGACCATCCTTCAGGAACAGTCTACAATAAAACTTACGAACTATTTTGTAAGCATGCATGTATGTATATATAGACCTATTTAAATACAGACACGAATGTAGGTATGCCGACGTAAGCGTCTATCCTGACAACCCTCCCTATCTACATTTTACTAGCAATTACCAGTGATGGGCAATAGTTAACTAAAAAGTTGCTAACTTTTAGTTTAACTAAAAAAATTTAGTTAAGGAAGAAGTTTAACTAAAAAAATAGTCTAGTTAAAACCATAGTTTAACTAGAAAAATTTAGTTGCTAACTAAAAAGTTTAACTAAAAAATCAGCAATATGCAACTATTTTTCCACAGTGAACATTGAACACTGTCAGCAAAAAACATTTTAACACTGCATGGTTTTAGCATTAACAGCCTGTGTTTCCAAATTCATACACTACTTACAGTACACATGTAACTGTATGCCAGAACAGTACACATTGCAGTTTAAAGGTGAAATTGTCATAGACGCTCTGCATGGTTACAGTTCACTTAACGTCTTTTATTGTAAAATGTTTGTCGTAAAAAGTTGGGAAAAAGTTGGAAAAAGTTTAACTACTTTTTTTTAGTTTAGTTAACTAATTTCCAAAATCAGTTGCCAACTTTAGTTAAACTATTTTTTTAGTTGGAAAATAGTTTTAGTTTAACTTTAAAAAAATAGTTTAGTGCCTATCACTGGCAATTACTGCCTTGATTGCGCACTAGGTGTTGATGCTGACACCTGATGTGATATTGCTTCGATGTTTAGTTAACTAGTTAAGTCCATAATGTATAGAATTACAATGTTAAGCCAGTTGCCAGTATACTTTTCATGTACAAGGGTAACCCTGATAGCGGGACCCAGGTCCCTAAGGGTTTCTCTCCCTTTACTTCCTTTGAAAACTAATTAATTGATCTGATTTCTGTTAAACTTTTACACCGAATGACATCACTTCTGTTACTGCAAATTATGCGAAGTAATAAAATTTATGATTATGGTTATGGTCATAAATAAAGTGCGCATGTAGGCCTAAATATTATACGTCGCATGCGCTCAAGACCAGATCGAGGCATTGCTCTTACGGCTTATTTAATCTCGTGTGGAGTCAGACATTCGTCTATCGTCATTTTAGATGATTGCTTGGCGTGGGTTATGACCCGGCAGCAACATAAAACATCATCAGAAATGATTGCCTTCCTGCGTTGCCGAGAAAAGGAAACATAGGAACTGCGAAAGGACGATCTATACTCTTCGATATGCATATTCGCATTCAATTTATATATATTTACATATTTATATGTATTTATTATATATATATATATATATATATATATATAAAGAGGGGGATATCGATATAGAGGAATAAAGGGTGAGAGGGGGAGAGAGAGGGGAGAGAAAGAGAGGAGTGAGTGGAAGAAAGAGAGACAGAGAGGGAGAGAAGGATAGAGAGGGAGGGGGAGAGAAAGAGAGAGAGAGAGAGAGCAAGGGAGAGGGAAAGAGAACGGATAGAGTGAGACAGAGAGGAAGAAAGAGGGAGGGAGCAGAGCCGTAACAACAAAGAACGTGGCCCCCTCCGAACATAGGGCTTACGTCCGGGCCCCTTACAGTGTGAAAACTGGAATGCTGTTATATACAATATACAGGGTTCATATTATGTATACACAGGCCTACGCCATACAGTGTAAATGTATTCCATTTCCATATTTACGCAATAGCATTATGTGATGTATCAAAAAGGTATCATAATGACTTCACGACGTTCACGGTTATTTTTTACCACTTTTAGGGGCCACCTTCCAGGAAGGGGCCCCCTCCGGTCGGAGGGTACGGAGGGCGGTCGCTACGCCTCTGGGAGGGAGAGAAGGAGAGAGCAGCTCCTCTGGCTCCTCTCTTTATAGTCCATCTGGCAACCGGACTCGGAACTTCCCTTGACAGTCTCTGGGCAAGCCCCTTGACAATACACAGCGCTCGTGAATAAGCTGGTGCCCTTCGTTTAGCTCAAGAGTAGAGCTTTAGAAATTTGGAGTTCTACGATTACAATTACGAAATTTTCCTCACCTGCAACTGCAGATAAGATCGTGTATTGTTAGTTACATGAGATTCCAATATCATCAAGAGTCGCACCTGGGTCAAGAACTTGGAGCACTAGTTCAAAACCGCACTGTACTCGAAATAATTCCATAGATCGCTATCTTGCGGTCGGCCATAACAGACCTTGATGGTTGACTGCATTTGACAAATAGGCTTATCGCTAACGAGAAAGCTGATATGAAAGAGAAAGGACTCAAACGGATGTTTGCTTAACCGATACTGCTTTCAGATATATGCGCCGATCAGTACGTGTCTGCCACTCGGTTTGTGCGCCACACAAGAATAATTAATTCAGTTTTCAACTTTCAAGTTTAGTTTTAGTTGTAGTTTTGTCCTTTTCAGTTTAGTTTTAGTTTCAGTTTTCAGAACTGTTCAGTTTTAGCTTTAGTTTCAGTTAACCAAATTAGAACTTTTCAGTTAACGGTGAAGTTACTTTCAGTTTTAGTTAACTTAAATAACACTGCATACGACTTGCATTAATTTTGTTTTAACTCATATTCTGCGTCTTTTTCTTCAGCTTCGGACGAGCTATATTCGTGTTATTATTATTGTCGTTGTTGTTGTTATTATTATTATCATCATCATCATTATTACTTGATTTGGCAGAACCACATGAGGTAACTTAAATTTTGTTCCTCGTGGTCATAGTTTTGAGACATAAAGCCGTAAACTTCGGAGATATACTTATACACATATTTAGAGACAGTTCAGATAACTGTATTTGAAAGTCATCAGCATTTGAATGACTATAGTGATCAAATGATGATAGGAGAGAAAGTACTTTAGCAGAGAGTACAGGAGAACTACAGTAAGGGATCCAGCACAGAACCCTGTCGAACAACACCAGTCCTATAACTGGCGTCGGAATGGGTAGACCACGCAATTCCACGATCTATGATCGACCCAACAGATATGTGGTCAACCAGACAAGGATTTGACCAGTTGACCACGGCTTATATCTGTGTCTATAGACCTATATATATGCAGATCTTAGTTTAGACGTAAAATATATATATATATATATATATATATATATATATATATATATAATATACAGATATGCAAATTATATATAATCAAACATTTACATATTCCTGCTATCAAACAAAACACGGCTTATGTATTTTGTATGAAAGTACAATGCAAATATATAATTGTTCACATAAGTGCGTTGTTGAATATAAATTCGCTCCGACTTCTGATCTCTCCGTGGCGCTATATAAATGTTTTGATACATATACAATGTAATTGTGATGTCATATATTTAGTGGCCTCTGTAGTGTATATATTCGTGGAGTTATCTTATAAAACGTGTTATGAATTGCCTGATACGTGGATAAGCCATAATCGCAGAACTCCCAAAATGCAGAGGCGGATTAAGGCATGTTCAACATGTTCGGCGGAACAGGGGCCCCCACACTTGAGGGGCCCCCACACATGCAAAAGAATTTTTTTCAATATTTTATAATTATTGTTATTTGTTATGTCTAATAGTAAAAATGAGCAAAAAACTCAGAACAAATTATTCGAAACTACTCATTTAATATACACAACTTTCGCACATGTGTGGGCCCGGAGTTTCCATTATCAGGCAGATTCGTCTCAAAAATCATCCAGAAATGCTAGTAAGACCTATTTTTACTTACTTATTTAAACACACTAGCTGACGATACATAAAAGTCCTACCGTTACATCATTTCAATGATGAAACACGTTTTTTGTTAACAAATTTAAATTTTAAGAATAAAGGCCCTTTTACGTCACTTTTAGTATGAAACACGTCTATTGTAGGCCTATAAGTTTTAATTTTAAAACCAAAGGCCCGTTGTCATGTCACTTCAATTATGAAACACATTATTTAGTAATTTTTAGATTTGGAGAATAAAGACCTTTGTTACGTCACTGCAGCTATGAAAATTCTACTGCTATAAGTTTAAATTTAGACAAGAAAACGTCTATTTTTTTGTCTCAGATATAGAGAATAAAGGCCTTGGTTACGTACTTAAATTATGAAAACGTCTGTTGTTATTAAGTTCAAAGTTAGAAAATATAAAAGACTATCATTCGTTAAGTAGCCTACGTCATTTCTATTATGGAACACGTCAATAACTAATAATTTTAGATTTAGAGAATAAAGGCCTTTGTTACGTCACTTCAATTAGGACAAAGTCTATTAATGTTATTAAGTTTAAATTTAGAGAATAGGCCTAAAGGCATATTGTCACGTCATTTCAATTGTGAAACACGTCTGTTGTTTGTAATTATAGATTTAGAGAATAAAGGCCATATTTACGTCACTTCAATTATGCATAAGTCTATTGCTATTAGGTTTAAATCTAAATAAAGACCTATTGTTACGTCATTTCAATTATGATCGACACACGCTTTTATAATGAAACACGTCTATGTTGGTAATTTTAGATTATTATTTTTATTTTCAATATTATATAATTATTGTTGTTATTGGTATTATATTTATTATTACGCCTATTGTCATTACTATTATAGTTATTGCTATTGTTATTATTACTATCAGCATCATTATTATTATTCGGCATTGCGTATAAATGGCGCCGAATGTAGATTTGGCGCCAAATGTAGATTCATTGGGCGCCATTATCATCATTTAACGGTCTTGAAGGGGAAACGGTGCCCATTTTGGCACCAATACTTTCTAGACCAAAGTTACGCCTCTGACCTGACCGGAACACCAGTGCTATGTGACAATTATAAAACGACGCCATTTTATTGTGTACACTCTACAGTGTAAGTCGTTGGGGCCCCCACAGTTTTACTGAACAGGGCCACCACATTTGTTAATCCGGCCCTGCCAAAATGTAATGCGCTGCTCTAAAGCTAAGCGCAGAGCACCTGCTTATTCGCGAGCGCTACGTCGCGACAGAGGGGTTGTCCAGATATGTCAAGGGATGGTTCGAGTCCGGTTGCCATGCAGACGGACCAAAGAGTGGAGGAGGAAGAGTTGCTAAGGCAGAGGATTAGATGGATTAGGGTAGGAAAGGTTGGATGGATTAGGGTAGGAAAGGTTGGATGGATTAGGGTAGGAAAGGTTGGATGGATTAGGGTAGGAAGGATTGGATGGGTTATGGTAGGAAAGGTTAAATGGATTAGGGTAGGAAGGGTTGAATGGATTAGATATAAAGGATTGCATGGATTAGGGTAGGAAGGGTTGAATGGATTAGGGTAGGAAGGATTGGATGGATTAGTGTAGGAAGGATTGGATGGATTAGGGTAGGAAAGATTAGATGGGTTAGGGTAGGAAAGGTTGGATGGATTAGGGTAGGAAGGATTGGATGAGTTAGGGCAGGAAGGATTGGATGGGTTAGGGCAGGAAGGATTGGATGGGTTAGGGTAGGAAGGATTGGATGGATTAGGGTAGGAAGGATTGGATGGATTAGGGTAGGAAGGGTTGAATGAATTAGGGTAGGAAGAATTGGATGGATTAGGGTAGGAAGGACTGGATGGATTAGGGCAGGAAGGATTGGATGGGTTATGGCAGGAAGGATTGGATGGGTTAGGGTAGGAAGGATTGGATGGGTTAGGGCAGGAAGGATTGGATGGGTTAGGGCAGGAAGGATTGGATGGATTAGGGTAGGAAGGATTGGATGGGTTAGGGTAGGAAGGATTGGATGGGTTAGGGCAGGAAGGATTGGATGGATTAGGGCAGGGAGGATTGGATGGGTTAGGGTAGGAAGGATTGGATGGGTTAGGGCAGGAAGGATTGGATGGATTAGGGCAGGAAGGATTGGATGGGTTAGGTTAAGGAAGGATTGGATGGATTAGAGTAGGTAGGATTGGATGGATTAGAGTAGGTAGGATTGGATGGATTAGGGTAGGGAGGATTGGATGGATTAGAGTAGGTAGGATTGGATGAATTAGGGTAGGAAGGATTGGATGGGTTAGGGCAGGAAGGATTGGATGGGTTAGGGCAGGAAGGATTGGATGGATTAAGGTAGGAAGGATTGGATGGGTTAGGGTAGGAAGGATTGGATGGGTTAGGGCAGGAAGGATTGGATGGATAAGGGTAGGAAGGATTGGATGGATTAGGGTAGGAAGGATTGGATGGGTTAGGGCAGGAAGGATTGAATGGGTGAGGGTAGGAAGCATTGGATGGGTTAGGGCAGGAAGGATTGGATGGGTTAGGGTAGGAAGGATTGGATGGGTTAGGGTAGGAAGGATTGGATGGATTAGGGTAGGAAGGATTGGATGGGTTAGGGCAGGAAGGATTGGATGGATTAGGGTAGGAAGGATTGGATGGGTTAGGGTAGGAAGGATTGCATGGGTTAGGGCAGGAAGGATTGGATGGATTAGGGTAGGAAGGATTGGATGGACTAGGGTAGGAAGGATTGGATGGGTTAGGGCAGGAAGGATTGAATGGGTTAGGGTAGGAAGGATTGGATGGGTTAGGGCAGGAAGGATTGGATGGATTAGGGCAGGAAGGATTGGATGGGTTAGGTTAAGGAAGGATTGGATGGATTAGAGTAGGTAGGATTGGATGGATTAGAGTAGGTAGGATTGGATGGATTAGGGTAGGAAGGATTGGATGGATTAGAGTAGGTAGGATTGGATGAATTAGGGCAGGAAGGATTGGATGGGTTAGGGTAGGAAGGATTGGATGGGTTAGGGCAGGAAGGATTGGATGGATTAGGGCAGAAAGGATTGGATGGGTTAGGGTAGGAAAGGTTGGATGGATTAGGGTAGGAAAGGTTGGATGGATTAGGGTAGGAAGGATTGGATGGATTAGGGTAGGAAAGATTAGATGGGTTAGGGTACGAAGGATTGGATGGATTAGGGTAGGAAGGATTGGATGGATTAGGGTAGGAAGGATTGGATGGATTAGGGTAGGATTAGGGTAGGAAAGATTAGATATGTTAGGGTAGGAAAGGTTGGATGGATTAGGGTAGGAAGGATTGGATGGGTTAGGGTAGGAAAGGTTGGATGGATTAGGGTAGGAAAGGTTGGATGGATTATGGTAGGAAGGATTGGATGGGTTAGGGTAGGAAAGGTTGGATGGATTAGGGTAGGAAAGATTAGATGGGTTAGGGTAGGAAAGGTTGGATGGGTTAGGGTAGGAAAGGTTGGATGGATTAGGGTAGGAAGGATTGGATGGATTAGGGTAGGAAGGATTGGATGGATTAGGGTAGGAAAGATTAGATGGGTTAGGGTAGGAAAGGTTGGATGGATTAGGGTAGGAAGGATTGGATGGGTTAGGGTAGGAAAGGTTGGATGGATTAGGGTAGGAAAGATTAGATGGGTTAGGGTAGGAAAGCTTGGATGAATTAGGGTAGGAAGGATTGGATGGATTAGGGTAGGTAAGATTAGATGGGTTAGGGTAGGAAAGGTTGGATGGATTAGGGTAGGAATGATTGGATGGGTTAGGGTAGGAAGGATTGGATGGGTTAGAGCAGGAAGGATTGGATGGATTAGGGTAGGAAGGATTGGATGGGTTAGGGTAGGAAAGGTTGGATTGATTAGGGTAGGAAGGATTGGATGGATTATGGTAGGAAGGATTGGATGGATTATGGTAGGAAGGATTGGATGGATTATGGTAGGAAGGATTGGATGGATAAGGGTAGGAAAGATTAGATGGGTTAGGGTAGGAAAGGTTGGATGGATTAGGGTAGGAAGGATTGGATGGGTTAGGGTAGGAAAGATTAGATGGGTTAGGGTAGGAAAGGTTGGATGGATTAGGGTAGGAAGGATTGGATGGGTTAGGGTAGGAAGGATTGGATGGGTTAGGGTAGGAAAGGTTGGATGGATTAGGGTAGGAAAGATTAGATGGGTTAGGGTAGGAAAGGTTGGATGAATTAGGGTAGGAAGGATTGGATGGATTAGGGTAGGAAGGATTGGATGAATTATGGTAGGAAGGATAGGATGAATTATGGTAGGAAGGATTGGATGAATTATGGTAGGAAGGATTGGACGAATTATGGTAGGAAGGATTGGATGAATTATGGTAGGAAGGATTGGATGAATTATGGTAGCAAGGATTGGATGAATTATGGTAGGAAGGATTTATAGATTAGAGTTGGATGGATTACTCGTATGTAACAATGTATCGACGATTCCATTAAACGTATGCAACCAATGTATTGACCATTCCACTATACGTATATATATATATAGGCAGTGTATTGACTATACCTCTAAACATATGCAGGCAATATATCGACCATTCCACTGAAGATATGTACTGTAGGCAAAGTCACCGCGTGCTCGCGTATATTTACATTTTATGATTGGCGTCCAAGGCAATATAGACTACATAATAAACATCCAAAATGATCCACAAGCATATATATAAATGCGTCGGCCACACATCTTATCCTTTATGATATAATATTATGCATACATACCCGATATACGGTGTAGTTATATATATGTGCATACAAAGTGCGTACGTGACACATGTTAATTCTTGTATAAAGAAAAGGTTTAATGACGGCTTAATTGCATTTGGTGTTTCTGCCTCTGTCGTACGGAGATAGATAGAGACAGATAGAGACAGAGACAGAGAGAGGCATACACATTGACAGATGCAGAGAGATAGGTAGAGAGAGGGAAGGAGGGAGGGAGGAAGAGACAGAGAGAAAGAAGAGACAGGGAGAGGCACACACGCTGAGAGGTACACAGTGAGAGAGAGATACAGAGAGAGCAGGCCCGAATTGAGGGTGGTGCTAAGGGTGCACCCGGGCCCGCAGTTTTGAGGGGCCCGCATTTTTGGAAGTACATTAAAATATGTATTGTACTTGTAATTGGGCCCCACGCTGATGGCTATGAAGCTTATCACAGCACCCGGGCCCGCACTAGCCTTAATGCGGCCCTGAGAGAGAGAGACAGACAGACAGACAGAGACAGAGAGATAGACGGAGACAGAGAGAGACATACACAGTGAGAGATACACATAGAGAGGGAGAGAGGGAGGAAGAGAGAAACAGAGAGAGACAGAGAGAGACAGAGAGAGGGAGACAGAGAGAGAGACAGAGAGAGCCAGCGAGCGAGACAGAGGGAGTGAGAGACAGAGAGAGACAGAGAGAGACACAGAGAGAGAGAGAGAGAGAGAGAGAGAGAGAGAGAGAGAGAGAGAGAGAGAGAGAGAGAGAGAGAGAGAGAGAGAGAGAAAGAGAGAGAGAGAGAGAAAGAGACAGACACAGAGATGCAGAGCGAGAGGGAGAGGGAGAGAGATTGCGCTGTCGTTTCACGTACGGACTTAACGCCAAGCAGAGTCGTACATTAGCGGACGCTGCACGGATGAGCGAAGATGGACGAGAATTCATTTGAGCATCGAGGACGATCAAATCCATATTTATACGGTCGCCTTTACGTTCCTACTTCACGGTTCACGCACTGCAAGACGGCCCGATACGAAGCGAAAGCAGGAGCGCCACGAGGAAGGGCGAGGCCACTCGAGGGCACTGAAAAAGCAGAGGTGATAGGACAGTGAGGGCGTTCCATTATAGCACACGGTACCAGTCTCAGAGGAAGAATCGAATCTCCACTGTTTTCATTACCGCGCAGCCGCTCGAAATACCGTTTCGCGAAGGACGGTGTACACTTCAATACAATGCATCGTGTCAGACTACTTGATATGTCCGCACGTTACCTCTTATCGCCGGCAGATAAAGCTGATACTTGTTCGAGTTATTTCTCCCTCTTTGCACACACTTCGACAACGCACTTCGTTGCCTCTGCCCCGTTGCTCAGCCATTATCCACATCGAGTACGGTATAGCATTCCTCCAGACTCGCGGCTTATACTGAAAACGCCGTTCGTTATGTGCGATTTTATCAGCACTTCTGGTTTCGGTGTAGAGTGGGTCTCGTAGAGGTCGTCATGAGGCGCTATGTAAATGAACGGAATGAAGGACTGATTGAACGAACGAATGAGAATTACTGAGTTATTAATTATTGTTGTAGATTACAACAGATTGTCACTGAAAGGTTCAGATTCCCAACTGAATTCCCGACTGACTCCCCAAATGAGCCCCCAACTGAATCCCTAAATTAATTCCCAAGTGACTCCCCAAGTGAATTTCTAAATGAATTGCCAGCTGAATTCCCAAATTAATTCCCAACTGAATTTCTAAATGAATTCCCAACTGACTCCCCAACTAAATTTCGAAATTAATTCCCAATCGAATCTCTAAATGAATTCCCAACTGACTCCCCAAGCGAATTTCTAAATGAATTTCCAGCTGAATTCCCAAATGAATTCCCAACGGAATCTCTATTTGAATTCCAAAACTAACTACCCTACTGAATCGCCAAATGAATCCAAATCTTATAAAGAACAATGGAGACAGTGATTGTACTGGAAGAAGAGAACAATTAACGGTATACCTATTCTTGTTCTCGTCCATTGTCGTCAACTAGCTCGGACAATGGCGAGGATTTCTTCCAGTATCTTGGTGCGTGCGTTGCTAAAGTTAGATCTGAATAACCAGGGGCGTAACTTTGGCCTAAAAAGTGGGGGGTACCAATTTCTTACATGCACGAAGCAAGGTGGAGACTGCGATCTCTGAGAAGTCACAATAATAAAATACTGATTGCCATTGTTCAAAAAGTGGGGGATACGGTACCCCCTGTCCAAAAAGTGGGGGGTACGGGTACCCCTCGTACCCCCCACAAAGTACGCCTATGTGAATAACACAACCTAACATATCAAGGGTTTTACGTGGTTCAGAAGACGTGTAGTCTATTTTATTACCACTCCAAATCAATCTAGGACGCTTAAAAGCCCAATTTCCCAGTGTCCTCTGAATAGCTGTGATAGTGTCTAATCTTCGGGGAACTGATTAGGATTGGGTATGAGTGGCTGGACCTGTGAGCAGTGTTGGGTATGAGTTAACTCATATGAGTTTAAACTCACGAGTTAACTCACTTGCTGTGATTTATGAGTTTGAGTTAACTCACCTTAAAGAGTGTGAGTTATGAGTTTGAGTTAACTCATATTTTCTGTGAGTTTGAGTTGTAACTGTCAATTATTTTAAACTCAACTCACTCTTCGGCACTCGGCACATTATTATATTGAAACAAGCCTTTTTTTTATATCGTCGGCTTTCCATACTGGTGAGTGGTGACGGCAGGGAGAGTCGTAAACACTGCTAGTGGACAGTATTTAAGCACTGCATATTTTGTATATTGTGAACAGTTAAGAACAACATGGCTGAAGTACCGTGTATTCTTGATGGAAAATATTTTTCTGTTACAAGTAGGCCTGATGGAAAAATAGTTGCTCTATTAGAACGTGCTAGTATGAAACGTGTGAGTTTATGAGTTAACTCATTTAACAACTGAGTTTGAGTTAACTCATTTCACTTAGGATGAGTTGAGTTTGAGTTTAAACTCATTTTGAGGTGCGTGAGTTGAGTTTTGATTTAACTCATTTCTTGTGTGAGTTTACCCAACACTGCCTGTGAGTATGAATCGATGGGGGGAATGATTGGGTGTGTTGTCGAATGTAATAATGTAATGTAATGTAATAATGTAATGTAATGTAATATAGACATTTGTAAAGCGCTTCTCGCAGCATAGCTATATTCAGAAGCGTTCTCAACGTGATAGGCTCGTGTAAAAAGAAAGGTCTTTAGGCATTTAAGTGAAGCTGATGGAAACGCCCCGAAGATCCTGCTCCGGATCACAGAAGGGAGTTCATTCCAGTGTGAAGGGCCAGCCACAGCAAAGGCCCGATGCTGAGTTAATGAGGTTCGCGACCGAGGTACAAACAAGTCCAATCGGTCAGCAGAACGAAGAGGGCGAGAGGAGCGTGAATAGATTGGTTTGCTTATAAGTTCAGAAAGGTATTTAGGCGCTAAATGGATGGGTAGATCGGTTTGAGTGGGGTGGGAATAAGTTGGTCGGAAAAATTGGTTGGATACGTGGTCATCAGTTGGTAAGTCGGAAACTTGGCAGTGAGCATATTGAGACTTTTATTGCGAATACGAGAGCGTTCATCTTCCGGATCCGTTGCGAGAGACGGCAATTCATCTTCGTCTTTATTGCAGACCGAAAACAGAGGGATCTACGGTTTGTCGCAGGCAGTTAAGTCTGTCCTTACGAGTAATCGTGGTCATGCCACAGGCGTTCTTGCTGGGCATGCATATTTATAAACGTTTCGAATACCAACACTGTCGGTGATGTAACACCCCATCCAGTAGATTCTCGATCCTTTGCCCTTGGATGAATAAATAGATGCACAGAAAATGCAAATACGTCATTTAGTTCGGCTGAAGTCTGGTTTTTTTGTCTGAAAGGTCAGCATGGTCTTCAGCCGCCATAAACAGACACTGCAGCGTTTTGGGAGCGGTCTGTGAGGCGCCATATAAATTGCTTTCATTTGCATTAAATTGCGCACTTTTACTTTGTATTACAGTGCTGGTCGATTTTGTGTTGAGAAAAATATACTCGTCGGAGGTTGAGATGCGGGTCACCTCAAGATGTCAGGACACGGCAGATCTATAGGGTTGTACGGTTGAAATGCGGAAGAAAGTCTGATGCCAAGAGCTGTGTGTGGAATGTAATAATTTGAGGCCACACTCTGGGGGTTGTTGCAGAGGATATTAAGAGAAGTTTCCACTGGTGGGGATATCTTGAAAAAGTGCATTTTTCGCGCGTAATTTTAAGTCAAAAAGCACTGAATCAGAGAAACTTGGGCGACATAATTATATTTCAATTATTTGAACTTTCAAGCAGTAAAATTATCAAAGTGAATTCATTATTAATGAGGATTTCAACTTCAAGCCTCAAGGTCATAATAAAATAAGATCATTTAATCATTTCAGAATAGTTGTCGACTGGTGCGCTAGAAAGGGCAAAATTCACTGGTGGGGAGAAGGGCTGGTGGGGAATTTGAAAGGGCTGGTGGGGAATTTCCCCACCAGTTAACATGTAAAAAAATCCTCTGGGTTGTTCCCGATGCCAGATTGTTCCTCTCTCCACGCATTTTACACTGCAAAACTTAGAGAGAGAGAGAGAGAGAGAGAGAGAGAGAGAGAGAGAGAGAGAGAGAGAGAGAGAGAGAGAGAGAGAGAGAGACAGACAGACAGACAGACAGACAGACAGACAGACAGACAGACAGACAGACAGACAGACAGACAGACACAGACACAGACACAGACACAGACACAGACACAGACACACACAGAGAGACAGACAGACAGACAGAGACAGAGACAGAGACAAAGACAGACAGACAGACAGACAGTAAGAGAGAGACAGAGACAGAGAGACAGAGAGACAGAGAGACAGAGACAGAGACAGAAGACAGAGTCAGAGAGAGGAGAGACAGAGAAAGAGAGACAGAGAATTCATTGAAAAATTAGCAGTGTCCAGGCTATGCGGTCGTTGAGCTAAAACGTACGCGTGTATAACCGTCATCATATAGTTTCTTTCTTGATGGAGTAATCTGCCAAACTATCTGGCGGTCGAACCCTTGGCACTTGTAAATAAACGCAATTTGCGTGTTTAGCAAGACTCACCAACTCAATGGAAGCTCATTCTGCGAAGTCTTTTCAGCGTGGTAAATCCCGTGAGCCTAATCGAGTTGAGTCGATTATTTCTGCCATCATTGTCAATTATTAGGCCAATCAATCTCGCGTTCTGCGATGCAGGAGAAGAATGGCCGCAGTCCATTAGACGCCGCCCGAGTGGCAGTCATAGATATGAAGTGTTAGCGACTTAATTATTCTTACCCACGGTATGTACATTTTACGTATTAATGCACGATCCATGCCTGTACATATGGTATTCATATATGTACATATGTATGTATGTATGTATGTAGATATATGTGTGTATGTATCAAGACGCTGGATGGACGATGTGGAGGAGTGGACGGGGCTGCAGTTGGCGGATTGCGTAAGGAGAGCAAGGGACAGAGAGGATTGGAGAAAACTGACGTCGTTGGCTATGGTCTCCGATCCGCAGCAATGAGGATGGTCATGATGATGATGATGATGTATGTATGTATGTATGTATGTATGTATGAATGGATGTATACGTATGCATTTATGACTTTGTTGCATGTATGTATGTACGTACGTATATGTATGTGTGCATATATGTATGTATGTATGCGTGTATGTATGTATGTATGTATGCATGAATGTATGTGTGTATGTATTTATGTATGAATATATGTATGTATGTATGTATACATGTATATATGTATTTATGTACGTATGAATGTATGTATGTATGTATGTATGTATGTATGTATGTATGTATGTATGTATGTATGTATGTATGTATGTATGTATGTATGTATGTATGTATGTATGTATGTATGTATGTATGCATGTATGCATGCATGTATGTATGTATAAACTGCAACTACTGTATGTATGACTTTGTTGTATGTGTGTATGTATTTACGTATATGTATGTGTGTATGAATGTATACATCAGATTAGATTGGATTAGATTATATAGACAAACAGACAGAACGGCGAACAGACAAAGGAACGGACAAGCAGGAAGAGATACAGAGTGTCACTTGAAGTCACAGCACATGCCAGGAATTTCGTTACAAACCGTGTAACCGTATTGTAATTGTGATTGTGACTGTGATTGCAATTGTAACTGTAGTCGTTGTAGCTGTCAATGTCATTTTGATAGCGATTGTATTTGCAATTATTATTTCTACCGTAAAGCTTCTTCTACATCGACCGCGTCCATTAGTTTCATCGATCTATCTTCCATAGTCTTAGAACGTCAATAAGGCCGTTACAACAACGGGTTAGGCAACAATCGATGGCATCTTCAAGAAGGCAGAAAAAGAAGAAGAGCAGTACCTTAAGTTGGCTCCGAGAGGCAGCCACGGCTATGAAATGTTAGCGATTTCATTTTCTAGGCCTCGGCATATGAGGGCCAATGGCAGTGTCATCTTTCAACTGACAGTGTACGGTCCATAGGTAACATATGCTGTGCATACATGCGCCGCTAACTAACTCCTAACATTGAATATCATTTTCTATGTAATTTTTTATGCGCACCCTGATAGCTGCCTTTGTTGATTGTTAAGAATTATACGACAACTGCAAAACGAGAGGCCTAATAATGATGACAATAATAATAAGGATAATTATAAATATACTGTTCTTATTATTATTTTTTATTAATAATAATATTCGTTTAATATCTTCAAACTGACAACTACGTAGTATGATTAAAAATCAGTATAAACGGATGATCACAAGTTATTACAGGAGTCGAATTTTAACTGTGTACGGCAGCCATGCAAGGCGCCCATCACGTCCTACATCTCATTTTCACAACGCGCCATCTCGCGAATGATGGACTGAGTGGACCTTTGAGAGGGTTACGGGAGGCGAACCCGCTACCTACTGCTCTTCACGTCAGTGATGTTACCACTACTCTATGGCCCCCATTATAGTCTTATTATTATAATTTATTTCTTGATAAACAGCAAAAAAATCTTAGGTCTTGTTTTCTGATTGT
>OY744614.1:41891577-41904077 GCA_963556255.1 Allolobophora icterica | reverse complement strand
TTAAACATTCATTAAGTTGGCTCTCAACAGCCTTATGGTCTGTCTGCTTAACTCTGCGTGTGTCTGTGTATGTCTGTCTATGTGTCTGTCCGTGTGTCTGTCTGCGTCTGTCTGTGTATGTCTCTGTCTGTTTGCCTGTCTGTGTCTGTTTATGTGCTTGTCTGTCTGTCTGTTTGTCTGTCTGTCCGTCTGTCTGTCTGTCTGTCTGTCTGTCTGTCTGTCTGTCTGTCTGTCTGTCTGTCTGTCTGTCTGCATAAACCGTGACAGTCATATATCTAGAAAGTAAATTACCTGGTCACAAAAGTGATAAATAATTCCGGACAGAAGAGGCAACAATAAGATAGAGCATTATCAGATTCTCATTACTGAAAATTAGACGACATAAAACATGGACCGCATCGACGCCGATTCTGTGGCTTCCGGAATGATTCCTTTTCATAACAGAATAATGTAATTAAATTTTTTAGAACTCCTATAGTCCGAGAGAAAGAGAAGACTGAGTCCGATCCAGCAGATTAACGCTCACTAATAACAAATAATAATCAATAACTTCTACAGCGACAGTGTGTAGTATGCAGTATGTACATACATGTACATACATATGTAGAAACATACATACATTCATACATACATGCATACATACATACATACATACATACATGCATACATACATAACAAACATACATACATACATGCATACATACATACATACATACATACATACATACATACATACATACATACATACATACATACATACATACATACATACATGCATACATACATAACAAACATACATACATACATGCATACATGCATACATACATACATACATACATACATACATACATACATACATACATACATACATACATACATACATACATACATAACATACATACATACATACATACATACATACATAACATACATACATACATACATATACATATATATATCTGTCTCTTTCTCTGTCTCTCTATCTCTGTCTTGTTGTTCCCTAATTTGGGACTACATACTATACTACACTACACTACACTTACATACATACAAAATTACATACATACATACATACATACGTACACGTACATACGTACTTACATACATAGTATTACATACATATATGCATACATACATACATACACACATACATACACACATACATACATACATACATACATACATACATACATACATACATGCATACCTGCATACATACATACATACATACATACATACATACATACATACATACATACATACATACATACATACATACATACATACATACATACATACATACATACATACATACATACATATATACAAAGTAATGAACACACCAGCACTAAGTGAACTAGTTTGTTGCTGGACGTATGCCTAGACTTCCAGAGGTGTTAATTACGGTAAAATTGACGTGTTTTGCACACAGGACAGCCAATTAGGAGTCATGTGGACAACGTGCTTCATGAAATATAACGAACCTCAAAATTCCGGCATTAACGTAGTCTGGGATTGCATAATAGAGTATGTGCCGACTGACGTCCATTAGTTTCGACGCACTAACGGTTCATCTATGAATCCGAGCCGAGAAATAGATCGCATTTTAAACGTCGTGGTGACGTCATGCTGGTTGATGGGTATCCGCATCAATATCCATACTCCGTACCTTGCGGCGACGTCGCGAGGTGGGAGCGTTTTCACTGCAGGCTCACTGATTATATGTTAGGGTACTGTCAATCTTGACGGGTGCTGCGATTGAAACCGCGATGATTTCTATATTGCTGTGGGTGACGAAGCGGAAATGTCTACACGGCGTTTGTTTCATTAGGAATCTATCGTATCGTATCTAGAAATTTATAACGCGTCTCTCGCAGAATAACTATTCGGAGGCGCTCTCAGCACGGAAGCCCCGGGGAAACAGAAATGTTTTTAGGAAACGCGAGACCGATGAGGAAAAGCCAGTCATTAGTTTGGTCCTGAGCGGGGGTAGTCGTTCCAGATCGTGGGACCCACTACAGCAAACGCCCGGTGCTGGGCAAAAAAGATCAAGCCGATTCACAGAGCGCAATCGGCGAGAAGAAGATGCAGATAGCGGCTTTCGCAGATAGTTCGTGAGATATTTCGGGGCAGTGCCCTGATGAGATTTAGAGACAAGGAGGAGGATCTTCTAACGGATGCGCGAGGCAATAGATAGCCAGTGCAGGACATCAAGCATGTAAGTAGAGATAAGGGCAAAGTGGTGTATTCGAGCATAGAGCCTAGCAGAAGCATTTAGAACAGACTGAAGGGGAAAGATCGCTGCTATGTGACTGTTGTCAACGGACAGCAAACATTCAATGGACTTATATAGCGCCCCTCCAAGGTATCTACTCAAAGGCGCCCCCAGCCCAACTCCAGCGATAAAGAACAGTTTCAAATGCTTGTGAACGGTGTATGCAGAGACCCTAGTTAAAAGAACACACAGATCTGAAGGAAAGTTACTCAATGTGGTCGGCCCAATAACTGAAAAGGCACGAAGTTGCATCTTTCTACCGTGCGTTGAAAGGGAACAGCAAGTTGCAAGTTTGCCTCCAGATGCAGAACGAAGATTTTCCAAACCTGGTCTGAGGCAACAGAGCCCGGCCAGTACCCAAGGGGGAATTGTCTAGCCTCATGGCACCGCTAGACCCAAACCGAAATCCTAGGCAGTCAATGGAGCACGTCACGCATTTAATGCGAGACGCGATCAACTTTTGAAACAGACCGATTGATCTTATTCTGCCTCGCTGCTCTCATCCTAGACACCACCCTCCATATCCCTCAGACTATTTACCCGCCTCGATCCTTTTCAAAGGATTCTTGTAGCCAGCCAGGGTGAGAATTGTCGGGGTTGGGGGTTCAACCCCCTAGTCTTTCTTAGGACCCCAGTAAAGACCCCCAGGGGTCGCTTCAAACCTCCTCAGTTGTGCTAGTGTGATTATATTGTGCATATATGTTAGCATTTTCTTTCACAATTCACTGTGTGGGTTACTAATAATAGGTAATGCTCTGGTTTGTTGTGAGATTTGTGATCAAGTGAATTGTATACTAACACATTTGGTGATGTCATCACTTTAACGAGTTTAAGCTTTCTATTGCATTTTTGAATTTTCTCAGTTTGCAAAATACGGATGAAATATTCAACTCCACAAGGAGCAAACTCATCAAAGTCTAACGCCCCCCTCCAGTCTTTTTTTTACAATTCTCACGCTGCAGCCGGCCGTATCGAGAATGAGGTATAGTCCCGCCACTTATCGCTTTCTTCGGGCATAAAGATCAGAAGGACGCGGGTTCCATACCCGCTAGCCCCATAAAGTTTGACTCAACCTTTTCACTCCCTACACTCCCTAGGGGGCGACTGTAAAATGAGAAGTAGGACAGATGAGCGCCTTGCATTGCTGCCATACAGTTAAATTCGACTCCTGTTAAACTTGTTTTCATCTGTTGTTACTAATATATCATGTAATCTTAGTGCGTACTAGTCAGTTTGAATTTAATAAACGAATCGAAACAGAACGAATATTATTATTTTGTTTTTCCATTATTCATGCTTAGTCTGTTCTGCTTTGAGCGAAATAAAGTATAGGCCCTATATAAATTTAAGGGCGACCAGTCAGTATATTCATCGAGAGTGCCACCAGGGGCGTCTACACCATAGAAACCTTGGAGCAAATGCTCCATCCAAGAAATAGGGAGGGATCTGACAGTGTGTGTGCCACTATTTTAGGGGGAAGGAACGGGGAGGGGGAAGAAGAGGGGGAAAAGGGACGTTGCTCCAATGACTTGGGGGCGGGGGGGTAGACGCCCCTGAGTGCCACTCATAATTACAGTTACATATTGTTTTGAGGTGAGCTACGTTATTATTAAACGAATCTTAAAGCGAGGGAGGTCTCAGATGTGCGAAGTTGAAGCAAGGTTGGTCTTTTTTTTAAATCATTCTTTTTGCTAGATTAATCTTTCTCTGCAGTTGGCCTTGCTTACTTTTAGTCATCTTAGGCTACTTGAAGAAAACGTGGTAAAAAAATTGGCCTCAAATCATTATTATCACTGGCGTAAACTTGTCCAAAACATGGGCGGGGGGATATGGTTATTCATTCTACACGTGTTGCATTGGGTGTACAGTCCATCTCAATTATTGGAGGCGGGGCAGGGGACACGTGCCCCCCAGAGTCTACGCCTATGATTGTAATGCTCTGTGCGTTGTGACAAAACACTCAGTGTTGTTCACACCTGGCTTGCATTGTTATTATCACACCTGGGCGCTTTGAAAAAAATCCGTTAAAAATCAAATTATATGTTTCCGTCAAAAATTCTAATTAAATCCGATCATTTATCTTTTCAAATATATAGCCCTGTTATCTATCTTTCTGTCAAGTGATAACAACTATTATCACTTACCTGCCCTATAATCCATCAAATCTTTCACCTTTGAAGAGTTCTCGACCTCAACGAAACCAACCTCAGCAGCTGCTCTGTTTCCTCTCTCTGGTCTCTCTGGTAACCGGACTCATGACCTCTACTATCTTGGGCAGGGCAGCATTAGGGCTAGTGTGCGCCCGGGTGCTGTGATTACCTATATATATATCCATCGGCGCGGTGCCCAATTGCAAGTAAAATAAAAAAAATTAACGTACTTCCGAAAATGCGGGGCTCTCAAAACTGCGGGCCCGGGTGCTGCAGCACATAGTTCGAGAATTCGTGACTTTCGGTTTTAAAATTCGTAAAAATTCGCGAATTTTTGGTCTATTTTAAAATTCGTAAAAATTCGTAAAAATTCGTAAAAATTCGTTGGGCCATTGTTGGGCCTTTTTACATTGACAGTGGCGCTTTGCAGAAACAGCGTAAACAACAACAACAACAAATGTGATGACGTCATGATTTATTGTGTTAAGCTTCTGCTTAGAATTTAATGTAAAATTCAGTGAAAACGTTTATTACGTAACGAGTTAATTTAGTTAAAATCTAATTTCTTAAAGATGAAAGAACATGGACCGGAGTGGAAGTAGGCCTATGTAGTAATTTTGGAGGAGAAGGAAAGGGTAATCCAAAAATACAATGTTGTTTTTGTTACAAGGAATTTGTTGGTTGTTCTGCCCGAATTCGAAAGCATTTGCATGCGAAAAACAGAAACCAGAGTCGAGTGGGAGCAGTGGGCTGTTTCTAACTCAGAATCAGAGGACGATGAAGTAGAAGACACAGCTCGGTGAACGTTGCCAACCCTGTTAAACAATGTTTGGTTGCAAGCTGTGTTAGTGACTGACTGGTCACACTGGAGCTGGGGCACTGGTGGTTTTCGTTCTGCTGATTAACACTCACAGTCACACACCCCAACTATGATAGAAATCGAAGTTCAAGACTCCAAGTAAAACAGTAACTGAATATCAGTAATATTGTGTTGCTAGTCAGTTTTCTTTTTGCCTATGACATTGACATTTACTTGCTTTAAAAGTTGAAAAGTAAACAAATAATTAAATTCGTTGCCATGGCAAATAATTCTATTATTTTATAATTTCACGAATTTTAACGAATTTTAAAACTGCAGTTTTAAAATTCGTTAAAATTCGTGAATTTTTTAAATTCTTAAAATTCGTAAAATGCGAATTCTCGAACTATGCTGCAGCACCTTTAACACCCCTCTTAATGTGGGCCTGATCTTGGGACAACCCATTTGACTTGACTGCGGGACAAATTTAGATGGTATAGGACAGAGATTGGAAGGAGGAGGAGGACAGATTGGAAAGCGGAGGACAGAGATTGGAAGGCAGAGGACAGATTGGAATGCGGAGGACAGAGATTGGTAGGCGGAGGACAGAGACTGGAAAGCGGAGGAGAGAGATTGGAAGGTGGTGGATAGGGATTGGAAGGCGTATAGGACAGAAACGAATGTAGTTTAAAAAGAGTTAACTCGCCGTTTGGTCGCTGTGGAGATTGGAGGTCATTTATCGTAGACTGACACCACAGAAAAGACATCAGACAACTAAGGGGCCATCCACATATTACGTACGCACTTAGGGGGGAGGGGGTCGGATTTTGGCGATTTTGCGTACGGGTGCGAACGGGGGGGAGGGGGGGTAACAAAATGTGTACGTACCCAAAATAAATTTCTAATTATGACGTCCACATTAGCCTATTGATAACTCTGTATTATCCTATAGTCGTCCCATGGCATTTTATTACATTATATACAAGCCATGTGCAGTTATTCTGTGCTGTGAACGACACCTATAATTTGTCTATATTGGCCCTTCAATAATCTGGCCTAAAGTGCAGACAGGCTGCCTGGAGACACTTTCTGCAGCTGGTCATCGGGGGGGGGTGCGTCAAAAGTACGTACTCAGGGGGGGGGGTGGTGGAAGAAAGTACGCTTGCGAACAGGGGGGGAGGGGGTCCAATTTTCCCGGATTTTTGTGTACGTAATATATGGACAGCCCCTAAGCCTTCGCCAGAGAGCAGTAACTCTTTCAGGGCAGTAAATTGCAGTCGCCTTTGCGTATCTCTTCCAGATAGCATTTCCAGCGTGTCGAATTTGTCACTGCCTCCAAGGACTGCGCCTTGGTCGGACTTTGCCATTCCGGAAGTTTACTAGGAAGCGTCATTGATTGGTAGAGTCCGCGTTGGCCAAGAGATGGCGCTACAGTCGTTTCGAAATTGGTTTTCTCCTCAGTTCCTACGGCATCGCTCTCCCGACAGCATAATGTTTCGTAGGCTGCTAGGTCTAACGACGATAGTTGTCCTGAGAGTGACTGGAAAACCAAGGCAGCTCGTCGTTAAAGAGTTAAATTAACAAGCTGACCTGTCGCTTATCTTATCTGGTATTAACTGAACTGATCTGAATTTATCTGATATGATTCGTTCTGAATCGATCTTACCTGATCTGATCTGATCTGATCTGAAGTAATCTGAACTTATTGGATTTGATCTGAATTAATCTTAACTTATTTGATCTGAATTAATCTTAACTTATTTGATTTGATCTGAATTAATCTTAACTTATTTGATTTGATCTGAATTAATCATAACTTATTTGATTTGATCTGAAATTATCTTAACTTATTTGATCTGAATTAATCTCAACTTATTTGATTTGATCTGAATTAATCTTAACTTATTTGATTTGATCTGAATTAATCTTAACTTATTTGATTTGATCTGAATTAATCATAACTTATTTGATTTGATCTGAATTAATCATAACTTATTTGATTTGATCTGAATTAATCTTAACTTATTTGATTTGATCTGAATTAATCTTAACTTATTTGATTTGATCTGAATTAATCTTAACTTATTTGATTTGATCTGAATTAATCTTAACTTATTTGATTTGATCTGAATTAATCATAACTTATTTGATTTGATCTGAATTAATCTTAACTTATTTTTATTTACTCTGAATTAATCTTAACTTATTTGATTTGATCTGAATTAATCATAACTTATTTGATTTGATCTGAATTAATCTTAACTTATTTGATTTGATCTGAATTAATCTTAACTTATTTGATTTGATCTGAATTAATCTTAACTTATTTGATTTGATCTGAAATTATCTTAACTTATTTGATCTGAATTAATCTCAACTTATTTGATTTGATCTGAATTAATCATAACTTATTTGATTTGATCTGAATTAATCTTAACTTATTTGATTTGATCTGAATTAATCTTAACTTATTTGATTTGATCTGAATTAATCTTAACTTATTTGATTTGATCTGAAATTATCTTAACTTATTTGATCTGAATTAATCTCAACTTATTTGATTTGATCTGAATTAATCTTAACTTATTTGATTTGATCTGAATTAATCTTAACTTATTTGATTTGATCTGAATTAATCATAACTTATTTGATTTGATCTGAATTAATCTTAACTTATTTGATTTGATCTGAATTAATCTTAACTTATTTGATTTGATCTGAATTAATCATAACTTATTTGATTTGATCTGAATTAATCTTAACTTATTTGATTTGATCTGAATTAATCTTAACTTATTTGATTTGATCTGAATTAATCATAACTTATTTGATTTGATCTGAATTAATCTTAACTTATTTTTATTTACTCTGAATTAATCTTAACTTATTTGATTTGATCTGAATTAATCTTAACTTATTTGATTTGATCTGAATTTGATCTGATTCGAGATTTGATCTCGAATGATCTCAAATAATCCGAAATGATATGATTTGATCTTAACTAATCTGAAATGATTTAAACTAATCATAGCTTATCTGAAGTAGCCTAATCTTAACCGATCTAATCCGATCTGAATTGATCTCAACTTATCTGAAAGGATCTGAACTGAACTGAACTGATCTAATATGTTCCAATCCAATAAAACCTATTTTAATCAAATCTAATCTAATGACTTCTGTAGTGCCGTAAATTATTAATTTAATTTAATTTAATTTAATTTAATTTAATTAATTATCCTTCGGCTGTTGCTGAGGCAGAAAGCATCGTCGTTGAAGCCAAACAAGATCGATTGGGTCGAGGTCGCCACTGAACTCTAAATGCGTTCCAACGGAACCTCTCCCATCACTTAATGACCCGTAACATCATTTAGCCGACGTTCTTAGTGGGCGCAATATAAATCTCCCGGTACATGTATGCGGATGCGGTTGCTTCTGATACAGCTGCTGTCAAGGAGGTCGACAAAACAATAGCGATTTGAAGATGATATATTCATGTATTCATTTGTTCGTTCATTCATTCGTTCCTTCGTTTATTCTTTCGTTCGTTCATTCACTTGTTCGGTTGTTCATTTATTCGTTCATTCATTCGTTCGTTCATTCGTTTATTCATTCGTTCATTCATTCGTTCGTTTATTCATTCGTTCATTCATTCGTTCGTTTGTTCATTCGTTCATTCATTCGTTCATTCGTTCATTATTCATTCGTTCATTGATTCATTCATTCATTCGTTCATTGATTCATTCACTCGTGCGTTCGTTTTCTCATTCATTCACTCATGCATTCAGAGCATTTATATAGCGCCCCTCCAAGATATCTACTCACAGGTGCTCCCAGCCCAACTCCGCGGCGATGAAGAGCAGTTTTAATTAATAATAACATTAATAAACTTTTATATATGCGCGTAGCCATTATTATTTTCGCACCGTCCGCTGAATTTCATGACTCGAAGCTCCATGATTAATAGGAGATCTTAAATAATAAACGGAGACAGGTGCTGGTTGCACAAAACCATCAGAAAATAATAATGAGAATTAATTACTTGTGCATTGTCTCGTTAGACCTACCGGGAGTATATATAGGCCTAACAAAGAACAAAGCGTCCGAAAATAATTATCAAATATAATGGCCAATTGGTAACATAACATTAATAGGTTGACGAGTATGCCCGAGGTTGTTGTTTTTTAACTCTAGGTACATGCGATCCCTCAGGAGTGGAAACATTTCCCGGAGCATAAAAATTTCTAGTCGTCTATTATAGAGGTGCCGCGCTAGAAGATATGTAGCGTTGGACTATAATAGCAAGGCGCAGGAGAAGATAACTGTAGTTGGTTAACTGTTGTTTAACGACGCTGTGTCATAGCAAAGATGATTAGCGTCGCCCTCCTCCTTCCTACAACCTTAGGACTGGCACTGAAATGCACGGGCAGTGGCGGAGTTGTGATTAAAATTTCTCTCGTGTCACCGGTTAAACTAAGGAGACAGCGTCCACGACTCTGTGATGGAAAGTAAGCCACAGCTGTTAATTGGGCTGAGAGCCTCAAGTGCCAACAGAGTTAATACGGTGCGAGTGTGCCCGTAATTGTAATGTGATTTAACACTTATATAGTGCCACTCAAAGGTCTGTATTATTTAGTGTAATTACCACCTGTTGCCAACTCGGCTACACCGGCGGCTAAGGTAAGTCGTGGTTAGAAGGTAAGATGCGACCAGGGTGTCTGTGACCGTGGCATCCATCTATCCCCAATCCCCATCCATTCTAAGAGCAGCTGAATTGGCAAGGCGGGCGGAAGAACGCCTTCTCAAGGCAGCAATTAGGCTACAGACCTGGCGATGTTCTGCGACCTTATTTTCCAGTTTCCTCATAATCTACGGCCTTAGACTTTAGACCATAGTCCTTCCTGTGCAGGTCTGCACATCGGGCGACGCATCTCCTCCACTCCCCTCTGTCCACTGCCAGCCTCTCTGCCTCCTCCCTGCAACTCACCCGGGTAAAAACACACTCGCAACAGAAACGACTCAACAAATTCACAAATCTACGGCCACTGGAAAACAAATTTACATTACCTGACAAAAATGACAAAAATTTTACCTCCCGAATGCTCTATTTAAATCGTTCATTAACTATTTTAGCCACTGATGCTGTTCTTACATAAATACCTTATACTTACAACTATTAAGCTGTTGTAGCCTGCATTACTAACCATAGGCGTAGACTCTGGGGTGGGAGCCGGGGCACGTGCCTCCAATAATTGAGATGGACTGTAGACCCAATGCAATAAGTGTAGAATGAATAAGCAAGTGCCCCCTACCCCCAATATTTTGGACAAGTTTACGCCAGTGTTACTAACTGTTATCTGATCTATAATCAATTGCATAAATGTCTTTGTGATGCCGTGTGATCCCATCGCGTCTCTGTCGACCGCTATTTGCAATAAACGAATTGAATCCCATATCAAAGCAACACCTATTCACCCGTTCCATGGACTCAGGCTCTGACCGTCAGACCTTGACCCGTCTCGTCTACTGAGTTCGTGTGGTTCAAACACAACCGGAAGACCTCCGACTAATTAGGTTATTGAAGGCCGCATGTGTGGTGGCTCGATCGGGCCAGAGGGAGCGCGAAAGCACATGGGAACCATTGACCGTGATCCGGGCCTCTCATCGGCATTCATGAGGCTAGCAGATGCTGAACCAAAGCCTGAGACTTACACAACCTTGCGTCTTCATAAATCAAAGTATTCACTCAATTCAGGATACATAGACCCCATCCTTCACAGAAGCACAACGTTAGAAAACGCAAGACATCTTGTTTCTGCACATACTATTGTTAGCAAGCCAGCGTATGTATTGTATTGCCTCTCGTATTGTCTTTCGTCATCTTGTACTGTCTTGTCTTGTGTTGTCTTGTTTTGTATTGTCTTGTATTGTCTTACCTTGCCTTGTATTGTTTTGTTTTTTCTTATATCGTCTTGTATTGTCTTTCAGTTTGTCTTATCTTGTATTGTCTTACTGTGTCTTGTCTTGTATTGACTTGTCTTGCATTGTTTTCTATCGTCTTGTCTTGCATTGTATTGTCTTACCTTGTCTTGTCTTGTCTTTCATTGTCTTATCTTCAACCGTCCTCGATCCGATGAGTGGCCGCGCCCACGCACAATTCCGTTCCATCCACTTCTTTTTCTTGTTTCCTCGTATAACCGGTCGAATGATGATAATCCAGTCCACGACTTTATGTAATCAACCCATGCCACTTCAGCGTATACATATATACATATACACACACACATCTACATTTCCAAAGAAGACTAGGGATCGCTAAGAAGAGCATCTTCGCTTCTCCAGCTTTCTCCACTTCAGTCACGACCTCGTTTTTCCAGTCCGATCAACCATAAACCGCCTTTGAACTGTTCGAAGACTTCTCCAGCTCGCTCCATCATCCGGTGCCTGACTAAAGACCTTCCAAACGGTCTGCATTCTATCTCCTTCGCCGTGCACAACAGCCCGTCTTGCCTTCCAGCTCGACACTCGGGTGCATGATTCACCGGGTAAGGTCTTACAATACAGCGCGTTGTTATCTCAGTAACAATGAAACGAGACCTCATTTAGCGACGCTTCTTATTAAGTCGCATCCATGCGTAAAACATCTTACGCATGACTGAACGAAAATAAATGCTCTAACGAGCGTGATCAACTCAACTTCCGGCTTTTAGAATCATTCAAAGGCGGACACTCTTCGTATCTGATAGCATGAGACACGGTTGTGACCTAACTTGTACTACTACTACTACTACTACTACTACTACTACTACTACTACTACTACTACTACTACTACTACTACTACTACTACTACTACTACTACTACTACTACTACTACTACTACTACTACTACTACTACTACTACTACTACCAGATGTAGGTATCTTAAAATAATGTCCGGATATGATGATTATGGTATGGCATTGCAAGCATATCATTATTATTGTTATTATTGTTATTATTATTATTATTATTTTATTATTCCGTATTTATTAAGATCTACAACCTGATGACCAAGCGTCAATCGATGGCGCTGAGCAGTTGTGAGTGAAGGACTTGCTGAAGGTCCCTACACAGTAACCGTCTCAGAGGAGATGGATTGAACCCGTACTCTCCGCGTTACTAGGCGAGCGTTCTAACCAATCGGCTACCGTGTCCCAAGAGTTTATCTGGCACTGCCAGGGCATCGCAGGTGCGCGCTAATCTATTGGTTAGCGCACTGGACTGGCAACCGAGAGATCG
>OY744614.1:41871577-41886577 GCA_963556255.1 Allolobophora icterica | reverse complement strand
ATGTATGTATGTATGTATGTATGTATGTATGTATGTATGTATGTATGTATGTATGGGACTATGTATATGTGTATGTATGTATGTATGTGTGTATGTATGTATGTATGTATGTATGTATGCATGTATGTATGTATGTATGTATGTATGGGACTATGTATATGTGTATGTATGTATGTATGTGTATGTATGCATGTGTATGTATGTATGTATGTGTGTATGTATGTATGTATGTATGTATCAGAGCACTCGTAAAGCGCCCTTTAAGTAATTCACAAGGGTCGCCATTATAGACGTTTTCGTCGCATCCTCATCACCCGTGGTCTATCCCTCTCGGGAGCGTTGCACCTTCCACAGCTTGTTACCAGCCGTTTCTATTACGGGCTCGTCCCCAAGCTGTGGGAATTCAGATAATTAGCTGATTTCGTTGCTCGTGGTCATGTTTGACAGCGGTGTCCAATTAGTCCCTTAATTATCATGTTTTGAGCCGAATATATCTTTGTCGCGTCATAGGGCGATGTCTTGTATAATTAGACACTGGTGTGTTAGAAGTTAAGAATTACGATTGTCTGTTCGCACAGCTGCGCATGGCGTGTTGCTCAGCGTCGTGCGGTAAGATGTGTTCAAACAATTGGAGCCTCCATATTTGAATCAACCATTGCAAAACATCTAAGAAATTAGTACACTCATCGAAATCGTTTTTAGCTTTCCTATATTATATATATATATATATATATATATATATATACACTGTGAACGGAAAAAAACCAGACCTCTACAATAAATAGGGAAATAAACACCAAATATTGAAAATGTTATTGAGTCTAAAACTATTTTATTCCAAACTATAAGCTCAGATAATAATGCGCTAAAGCAGTTAAAAATTGACGTGAACGTGACGTCATTTATAACTCAGGGATGGGATGAATTTGATCAAGCTGTAATCGATTCAGCAATTAGTCAGTGGCGAGCGCGTCCTTGTGCGTGTGTTGAGGCCAAAGGAGGACATTTTGAACACACATTATAACTAAAAAATAATAGTTATATGATTCATATCCTTTAAACTGAAGTTCCACCACGTTTTATTAAAATATGCAAATTATTACAAAAATTATCGTTGTAATATGAGAGGTCTGGTTTTTTTCCGTTCACAGTGTATATTCGTTTATTTCCAATTTATGGGTTGACACGCCGCAAACCATTACAATAAGAGTAGAGCATTGTGAACTAAAAATCACCTGTTAGGGCCTACGACGACCTTAAAACGGCCCTGAAGTCAACGTTTAGGTTGGAAAACAACCTATGCATTTGCCATTAAGGGATATATCGTAATCCTGTCGTAATCGTAATCTACAAACTTCTAAAGCGCCACTCGAAGGCCAAGCGCAGGGCACCCGGCCTATTCACGAGCGCTGGACAAAATTGTAGGTGAACAACTTGTTCAAAAGTCGCTACGCAGTGGCTTGAGGTAGAAATTCGAACCTGCGACCCTCCGTTACAAGGCACAGAACATACCGCTACACCACTGCTGCACATACCTAGGTGCAAATAACAAGAATAAACACAATTAGGCCTAAACATATCACTTAGGGAAGTCTTAGGGAAGTCTGCTGACAGTCTAGCTCGTAAATCTTTCATAATTAGGATGATTTTCACCGGAATATAGGCCTTAGTACTTTAATCTGGACGTGATATACATGTGTAAACCAAAATGCGGTTAGCAGTTGGATTAATAAAGGATATACTTACTTACTTACTTACTTATTACATGTGAGCGTAAATGTAAGACTTTGCGTTGGCAATGACGTTATCAATTAATTAGAATTTGTTAGTTAGAATATTACGGCTTGTTGTTAGTTTCTGAGTAAGAGTTAACGTTTTCATAACTAACCTGATTGTTAGCTTTTAGTTATAGTCAACGTGAGCGCTATTTTTTTCTTGTTATTTGCACCTAGATATTTTGATATCAGTTTTTAAGAAGAGACCCTCAAGGGCTTAGGTTGTTTTTCAATCTAAACGTTGACTGGGTCCTTGATCCTCTTTGATGGTGGTTTAGCGTTGGAGTTATTGTTTGCACCAGAATTAGCCTTGTTATCCTTGGCTGAAGGCTTATTAGTTTTAGTCTTTCCATGTCGTTGCCGATGATAACTATGATGATGACGACGACGACGATGCTTACGACGACGACGATGATGATGATGATGATGATGATGACTATGATATATTTTGATGATGATGATGACGACGACGACGACGACGACGACGACGACGAGACGCTTACTCTGAAGGTCGTTCTGATGACTGGCTTTAGGAGGATACAGCGACAGATAACAAAAAGTCCAACGTACATCATCAAGAGTATTAACGCGCACAAAAAAACGAGCAAGAGCTCGTTATCCTAGACAGAAAGTCGTAAACAACTTCCTGACTTAATACCCAACTTTTACTTACAAAAATATCTGGAAGAACAAACTGGTTTGGAAGCAAGGAATCCATTATAGAGGAATGAAACTCGTTAAAATAATTGTATTCACGGTTGCATCCTTATCCACAGATGTTGCGCCCTGTTAAACTTTTACGACTGATATTAAACATGATGTTTTGAATTTCCACAGACAATGTTTACTCTACAAATATAATTATTCGTCAATTTTCCTCCATACGTATAATAAACTGAATGCCCCTGTTATGAATACAAAACAGCTGCTCTGCCTGCTCACTCAACTGCTCTGACTCCTCACTCAACTGCTCTGCCTGCTCTCTTAGCTGCTCTGACTCTTCTCTCAGCTGCTCTGAATCCTCTCTGAGCTGCTCTGACTCCTCTCTCAGCTGCTTTGACTCCTCTCTCAGCTCCTCTGAATCCTCTCTCAGCTGCTCTGAATCCTCTCTCATCTGCTCTGCTCCTCTCTCTGGTCTCTCTGACCTACACCTCCACTGGATATTGATCTCTGACATGACGTAACGCTCGTGAATAAGGTGGTGCCCTGCGCTTAGCTTCAGTGTAGCGCTTTAGAAATTTGGAATTTACAATTACGATTACGCGATGCCTTCCTGTCCGCCAGAGGGCTGCGTATACGGTCATGATATACACCGTTGCTAAAAAAAAATGCAATGGCAAACAGACTTGTGTTACTGCCACAGCTTTTGCCTGTGAGTCCGCTTTGATTTATTTGCACATGAGACATTTGAACCATGTTGATCAAGATTATGTCACGTTCGTAATGATATTATGCAAGTTGTCTTCATTCTAGTCTACTGATCGATATCGATTTGGGACTTGGAAGATGCACTCAAGATTCTGAACGCTGCACCATTTTGACATCTGCAAAACAAACACATCGAATGCTCAATCAATCAATCAATCGGTCAAAGAGAGTCAATCATTAATTAAATCAACCGAAGCTGGCCTCTGGCTAATCAATCAATTAACCAGAGAAATAAATAAATAAGTCTATAGAATTACACGCAGAAAATGGTCCGAAAGTAGATTTGCGTGATGCAATTATCTTTACAGACGATTTCGATAGTTTGTCCATCTTCTCCTTCTTCTTCTTCTCTTCCTCCTTTTCCTTCTCCTCCTCCTCCTCATGCTTCTCTTTCTCCGCCTCCTTCTCCTCCTTATTCTCTTTTCCTCCAAGTAGAATAATAATAATAATGATAATAATAATAATAATAAATAAATAAATAATAATAATATAAACAAGCAGAAATGTCACGAAGTCATTTATGAAGTGAACTCACGCTCCTATTTGTTGGCCGCTTCCAACTATTGAAACTATTGATTACTGAGAAGTCGATAGCAAGTCGGTAACTCAGTCGATAAGTCTAATCGACTTAGCGACTGATTCCGGGTACTATCTCCTGAGATGGCGCATTCTCCACATGGTCGGAAGACTGCTCCATGCAGTGGGTCCAGCGACAAAGAAAAGTTCAGGCATGTAGCGTAATGGATAAGCCTCCATTGTCGTCTTTTTTGGTTCACGGTGTATTTTAAATAGAGCTGCATTATACGAGATGTCAAACTTATTTACACTTGTCAGACGTGTGGTAATCATGGTCACGTCGAAAACAATTTGGGTGAAAACCGTGAAAAAGAAAGATAAATAATGTATGGCTGAAGGCGTTCGGGTAATGTTTGGCGCTTGAGAAATGCCTCTACCTTTCTGCCTGTCTGTCTGTTCGTCTGTATGTCTGTCTGCCTGTCTGTCTCTCTGTGTCTGTCTTTGTGTTAGTCTGTCTGTCCGTCTGTTTCTTTCTCCGTGTCTGTCTGTCCGTCTGTCTGTCCGTCCATCCATCTGTCTCTCTGTCTGTCTGTCTCTGTCTATCCGTCTGCCTCTCTGTCTGTCTGCCTCTGTGTCTGTCTGTCTGTCTCTGTGTCCGTCTGTCTGTCTGTCTGTCTGTCTGTCTGTCTGTCTGTCTGTCTGTCTGTCTGTCTGTCTGTCTGTCTGTCTGTCTCCGTCACTTCAGTTTTCGAAGTCTATGTCTTTCTGTATCTGTCTGTCAACTAATTAAGATCGATTTGGGACTTGAAATATCCACTCAGGATTCTGAACGAATCTGGATGTCTGAATGAATCGGTCTGTCTTTTTTTCTGTCTGTCTGTCTGTCTGTCTGTCTGTCTATCTCACACACACACACACACACACACACACACACACACACACACACACACACACACACACACACACACACACACACACACACACACACACACACACACACACACACACACACACACACACACACACACACACACACACACACACACACACTCTCTCTCTCTCTCTCTCTCTCTCTCTCTCTCTCTCTATCCGTCTTTGATTCTATTTCTACGTCTGTCTCACTGTTTTTCTCTGTCTCGCTCGGCATCTCTTCCTCTCTGCGTCTCCATATCTCTCTCGGGCTGTGTCTTTTCCCAATATCTTCCTTAATCCTCCTTTGCGTCTTTCTCACTTTCTCTCCCTTTCTCTATCGCTCCTCTCGCTCTCCTTCTGTCTGTTTGTCTGTCTCTCCATCTGTCTGTCTGCCTGCCTGTCAGTCACTCTAACTGTCGGTCTCTATCTATCTGTCTCTTTGTCGTCTATATCTCTATAGCCATCTACCCGTCTGTCTGTCCCAATCTGTCTCTCTGTATCGCTGTCACTCTTTCCGTCCGTCTGTTTGTCTGCTCGTTTGTCTGTTCGGCTGTTCGTCCACTTCCCTCTCTCGTGTGCTAATAATCTTGATTTATGTTACCAAGCGGCCAAATCTGGACCGACAGGAGGCGTCGATATCCGTGAGTGATTCTGTCCGACAGATTCATCGACGCTCGAAACCAAATCTCGGTAGGTGGTCTATAATTAGATGTTACTTAATACTCAGATGAGAAATGCGAGAATGCGATGTACAGTCGAAATTGGAAATGATGAGGTGACGATAGGGAGTTGGGATTTCGTCTTTGGTTGAAAAAGGCAATTTGAGAAGAAGCCTGACTGGTGGTATGGCTTATTATCCGGAATATTAAACTAACGCCAATCTCGACACTTGAGAAAGAAGTAAATGAAAATTTGACATATGAAGTTTATCTCTATGAATTCTAAACTGTACTGTAGTGTCTGATACTGTCAGACATTGCTGTATTATTATTTTTTATGCCCCAAGATACTCATGATCCCTCGGCGACTTAAATATTAATTTACAGAGTTAGAAACATCTGGAACGGCCTCTGTTCATCAGGTTCTGATAGAGGGTATGTGCCGCGGAAAGCAACTGCGTTGAAGCGGTGGATTGTCCTTATAATTATATTATTATGTAAACCTTGGGCAGTTCTTAAGCCTACCGCTGCAAATGCAATATGTCAGATTTCCGGAATGTAATTACTGTTGCACTCAGTGATGGTCATCCGCTCCTCCCAATTTGTAACATGGACTAAAACTGGTACTTGGTACTTGGTACGGGAGCTCTGCTGTCCCACTTCATGTTCGCAACGTCGTTGCTCTCTCCGCTCAGCTGGGCAGGCTGAACTTATTGTTCCCCGTGCGCGGACAGCCATACACGCCGTGCCTTCTCTGTGGCTGGCCCCATGACCTGGAATGGGCTCCCTACCAAACTCCGCCAAATACCGATTGGTCATTTCACCTTGTTTCTTACTGTTCTCAAAACTGCGTTGTTCGACCGTGGTTGGGCTGGAGCGCTCCTGAGTAGGCAATCTTGAAGTCTTGAAGGGGCGCTATAAAAAACTGCTTTAATAAAACGCGTTCCTTTGTCAGAAGGAAGAAGACTCTCTTCTATGACACGCAGGCGCCTTTTTAAACCGCAAAGGCAGACTGCTCAATGCACACAGAAGGGTCAGATATATATTTCCAGGGTAAACGGTCGCGTCAGAGACACGCCTGAAACTGTATGCCTGCGGGACACTTTTAACCAAAATGGGCACTTAAGGATATACATGTAGCGCTTAACACACGCTTCCGGGGATATTTTGAACTAAGATCACTTACATCGTCTGTGGAGAAGTCAAAGACACGACGCCTAATTCACAGCGCACATAGGAATATTATGTTGCATGTTGACATGAGGAATATTATGTTGCATGTTGACATGTTGCATTTGCAGTCGAAGACGAAGACTGGCGATGAACAGCAGAGACGAGTGGAGAAGCTGCGTTGCTCGATGTGCAGACCTGTACGGGAAAGACCAGATACTAAGTACTAAGTACCAAGTACAGGAACTAAGTACTACATACCGAGAACTACGTACTAAGTACCAAGTACCAAGAACTAAGTATCGAGTACCAAGAACTAAGTACCTGAGTACCAAGTACCAAGAATTAAGTACTAAATACCAAGTACGAAGTACCATGAACTAAGTACCAAGGACCCAGAACTAAGTGCCAAGTACCCCGATACCAAAAACTAAGTACCAAGTACCATGAACTAAGTACTAAGTACCAAATAATAAGAGCTAAGTACTAATACCAAGAACTAAGTACTAAGTACCAAGTAAGAGAAAATGTGGGCACCCATTAAGTCTGCCGCTGCAAATGGAACGTGACAGATTCCCGGAATCCAATGACAATATGGCACTTACTGGTGTTCGCGTATAGTCTCCGGTCAAACAGCGACGCAAGTTGATCCTATGCCAGAGTTGGCATTTCCTGATTGGCATCAATAGGTCGTCGCTCGCAACCTGGGTTGATTCCGGTCGCAGCCCCACCCCCCAGCCCCCTTATCAATGGCCGATCGCTTGAACTCTCTTCGCAGATGTCACCTGCGTCGGACATGGGTCACAGGGCACTATCTATCATTCAGCACTGCCGCAGTGACCTCCATTCTCTCGTTTATCTTAACGAGCCTCGACTGTTCCACTTCAAGCCTTACGGACCATGGTTCTGTTTATGTCAACTCCAGTCTGTCTAGCTTTTGCCGACCGATTTGTAGCCAACAAACCTTGAGGAGGAGGGGCGATAGATGAATGGTAACACTTTGCTCGAAGAACATAAGATCTTGACAGACGCGGTTCGATACCCGTAAGCCCTCTATAGATCGACTCAGCCTTCCACTCCTTAGAGGGCAGCAGTAAAATGAGCGGGCGCCTAACAGGCTGCCAAGGCGTGTGTTCTATAAGATCTTGATAATTGTACTGTCATGTTTCGATGTTACTTACTGCGGTTTGTCAGGGAGCTTGTCAATAAACACGAATATATCATTATTATTATTATTACTCGGTTCGCTGCCCTTATTAATCTGTCTGTCTGTACTTAAGTCTCACTCTGTCTGTCTGTCTGTCTCTGTCTGTCTGTCGCCTGTATATTGGAATATGCTCAATCACATTGTAAAGAGTTGCACAGCACGTACGTTTTAAACCGCTTTTTTCACGAACCAACCGTGCTTACCTACTTACGTATGTAGTCTATGTATGCATGTATGTATGCATACATACATACATCACGCATGCATGTTAGGGTGGTCCTTAGCTCCATGTAAAAAATTTGTTGGGGGAATTTTAAATGAGGCACCCTCCAAACTTTTAGTTTTAGGTACAAAAATAATAATACTGAAAAGTTTGTGGAGATTTTATGAGTTTTAGAGGTTGCTACCGGACATAACATAATTATATAAAATATATTGGAAAAACGCACACAATACATAGAATATTGTATAGGCCTACTATTCTTATGCACAAATTCAAAAAGAAATTCTGGTGGGCAGTGGTGGACGGCAGTATTTACTATTTGGGTCAAGACACACAAGTGAACATTAAAATGTTTAGTTCCAGTTACTACTTAATGTATTAATGAATTAGTGTCTTTGTTCCTGTCTGGATATCTGTGACGATATTCCAGAAACTGCTTATGATCCTCATTATTTGTTTGAAGCTTGTTATACTCGTCCATGAGTGCCACTCCACGTTCTGCTATGTATTTCACATCTCTTACTGAGGTGGCAGTGGCCTTGGCTAACTTGTAGTTCTCATCGTTTGGGCAAGTATCAACATCTTGTTGGATGAAACTTGCTGGAATGCATGTAATGCTGAAGAATCTTCAAGTGTTTTCCGTGATAAAATTTTCCAGTTGCTTCCAGCTGATCAGAGGTTACCTGGTATTCTCTTTAGTGGATGTTCGATGCCAGTTTTGTCCAGAGGAGCAACCATTTGGCGCTTGATAAATCAATGGAGACCCCATCATCAAAGAATGCAAAAGTCTCCAATTCCTCCGACAGATACCAGAAGTGACCCGGAAATGTCTTCATTGCAACCTCTGCATCTGCACAATTTTTCTCCTTGTTTATCAATCTGTCAATGTCCTTCAAGAGCTCCAGGTCTATTCGAGGAGCCAATGGTGCATATGATGCTTGAAACCAGACTTTGACATACGGCATTACTGTGAACAAGCAGATGTCAGCTATCCCCTTTTCTTCTCTTCTTGTCAACTTGAACTGTCTCTTGAACATCCAAATCTTAAGACTATAAATACTTTTGGCCATCCACTGTGTTCTATGCAACCCAGCTGGTGCTCTGAATGATATGCCCCTGGAATAAACGCCGCCGAAGAAAGTGATGGTCAGCTCCAAAAGTTTGTGACAGGAAATTTCTTCTTGTAAAAACTCATCGGATGTCACTGTGTTCTATTTTGATCGGTCTATAAGTCGCCAGTTTCTCTGGAATCTCTGATAATCATTATGTCTGGACCTATGCTCCAACACAATGATATAACTATAATTTGATTAATAACTACTTACTGCTTGCTTACTTATTGACATCTTTTCCATAATGCGTTTCGGCAACCATTTTGTTTCATATTGGGTTTCTTAAAAAGTATACTGCATACTTTGTTAGTCAAAGAAAAACACTAAAAGACCACTGAGTTTGAAAAATAAATTATTTATTTCTACGTTTGTTTATCAAATAAATAAATAAATAAATAAATAAATAAACATGAGTACTATTAGGGTATACTAATTCCTAGAAGTCATTTATAGTGTTCAATAATGAATTACACACACAACTGTATGTCACTTTGCAATTTTCTCACCTGCTAACATCAGTTCAATTAAGAAAATTGCAATGGCTAGTCTAAATGAATTCCTCGTGGCATAGGCTTAAACTTTAGCATCTGGTAGCAACCTCTAAATATTGTCAGATCCTCTTCAAATTTTTTCTGAATTTTTTCTTCATCAGTAGAAACAAAAGCACAGGGTGCCTCATTGTGAAATCAGACTTTCAAAAATAAGGACCACCCTAATGCATGTATTATCGAGACACTTAATACATCGTCTCTTAAATACCTCAAAGCGGAACGTGTAAAAGCATATTGTAAAGCACCCAAGAACTGGCTTTGCTATTGACGATCCTTGTCAGCATTTCCATGGGCTTTGGATCAGACCCAATAAGTAGGCTCTAAACGGGCCCCATGCTGGAAAAAAGGAGGACGTCTTGTTGGCATGCTGGTAGGGACACCCAGGGGCGTCTATCCCCCCTAAGTCATTGGAGCAACGTCCCCCTTTCCCCCTCTTCTGCCCCCCTTCCCGTTCCTCCCCCCCCCTAAAATGGTGGCACACACACTGACAGATCTTCCCCCCCCCATATTTCTTGGATGGAGCATTTGCTCCAAGGTTTCTATGGTGTAGACGCCCCTGGGGACACCATATAAACGGTCGTAATTGTAAAGCCGCCTAACGAATCCACAGACCATTAGGTATGAAAAATGAGCACATCGACTGCACACTATCGTTAGGAAGCGACTTACTGGTCTGGCCACGCGTCTTCATGCATGTCGACGGTAAGAAAACTATGTGGCTTACTCTTTGAAAGCATTTCGTATAAGTTTCGGGGTTTTACTGAAGGAAGTGCTTTTTTGGGCGGGGAATCGGATAGATGATTGAATGGTAACTCGCTGGCATGAGGATCAGACGGACGCGGGTTCGATATCAGCTAGCCGAATAAAGGTTGACTCAGCCTTTTCACTCCCTACACTCCCTAGGGGGCGACTGTAAAATGAGCAGCAGGACAAATGGGCGTCTTGCATGGCTGCCATACAGTTAAATTCGACTCCTGTTAAACCTGTAATCATCTGTTACTACTATAGCATGTGATCTTTCTGCGTACTTGTCAGTTTGAATTTAATATTTTTTCTGCTGTGTAGATGAACAGGCGTCACCTGGCGAATGGCACAGGATACGATGCACCAATGAAACTGTTTCAAAAGTAGATTCGTAGTCTTCGTGTGACTGCTCTGCTGTCTAGCGCAATCTGGCGATTGAAGTGGAAACGAAGGATCAGTTTTGTCTAGGTGTCCATAAAGGACATCCGTAATGAGGGGAAGGAGGGGTCATTCAAATGCGGACAAATGCGGACAAGGGGTAGGGCTCATGCCCAGTGCGGACGTCAGCATCTCAATTTCTAAATTCGAAATTTTTTTAACACCTCCTTGTTTCAACCTTCCCCGAGAGACGAAAAGGTCAGCAGCGGCGGCTATCTTGTTGACAGGTGGGGGGGGGGCCACGGGACACTTTTGAACCTCAAAAGAGGTGATCTGCTTGGTCAAAAATGAGGTGAAAAATTCTCAATGTGTACTAGTACTTTAATAAAACTCTGGGCGTCAAAACTCTAACAGGAATAACATGGTCGTTGAAATATTAAGTTTTTTCTTGATTGCCTCATAGAGGGAGTAAATCTTGATCTGACAGGCTAATATTTCATCGCTCAAGACAGAGGGCAACACGCATTGGAAGAGCTATGTACATGTAAATGTATACTTTTATATAGCGACCGTTTATTGTCTTTGGCATGCGGATGTCCGCAAATGGAAGGAGGGTAAGGTCAAATGCGGACAAATGCGGACCAGGGGGAGTGATGGATGCAAAGCAGGTAATATTTTGCGGAGTCCTTTATAGATGACCCCTAGCGCATTTGCTTCTTTGAGTGATGTCGTGGTAGATTGGGAAGAGCATATCCTCGAACATCTGCGTTCGGGTTTTTAGTTTTTTTTTCCATTTATTAAGCGCCACTATCTAGTGACTTCTATATCTCCAGTATCGTTATGTACGCCTTAGTCGAGTGTTACAACGGCGTCGTTAAGTCTCCAACGATTGTTGCCAACTGGAGACGATGTACTAAATGAACTCTTTCCTTACCTCTATCTGGCTTGGCTTCCACGTGGGACCAGGACTTTTGTTTGCACAAAACGAGACATACTAATACGCAGATCGTCGTTCTGGCAAGGGCGAATCCAGGGATTGGAACAGTGGAACACGGTAACCGATGGGTTAGCCCGCTCGCCTTTGTAACGCTGGGGGGGGGGTCGGGATACGAGCCTCCTTCCCTGACACGGTTATATTGTGTAGGAACCGCGAGCAGTTCTTTACTCACAGTTTCTCGGCGCCATCGATTGATACTTGGTCATTAAACAGTGCCCCTTAAAAAATACTTCCATCATCACCACCCTTGAATTAACCCAGACGGGGAAATGGCAGACGTGGCTTCTTCCCAGGTCCGTCCTTGTTTTCCGATGATGTCAGTGTGTGCTGTCTACTATAGACATTATATTTTTAAGCGTGTGACCTTCCTGTCTTTAGAAGGAGAATTCGTTTTCTACAGGGTCGATTGGACCTCCGAAGAGATGAGAGGAGACTGGCAGATTGAAGGGCGTCCGGTGGTGGTGGTGGTGGTGGTGGTGTGTGTGTGTGTGTGTGTAGGTGTGTGTTACGAGCGATTCAGTGCTCTGTACACAGTGAGTCGTTTCTTCAACTCCAGGTTAATGGACATTGGATTATCAGGAAATCGGAAGTGACGAAATATTAATCGGAAGCACGTGGATCTATGAAATGATGGCATTGTGACAAGAATAGTCATACCCGATGTTGAAACTCAAGATTATGCGCAAATACGTACAGACATGCGGGAACAGAGGAAATTATTATTATTTATTATTATTACAGAGGTTTTATGTAGCGCCCCTTCATGTTATCTGCTCAGGAGCGCTCCCATGCAGTCCAACCGCGGTCAAACAAGACAGTCAAGGCAAGAGTAGAACACAGAAGAGCGATCAATTGGGGTCAGGCGCAGCGCTACTGGGAGCTCATTCCAGGTCGCTGGGTCAGCGACAGAGGCAAGAAGAAGAAGAACAGCAAGAACATAGAACTGTGGAACAAGAACAAGAAGCAGAGGCGTAACTTTGGTCTAAACGTGGGGTACCAATACATACAAGAAGCAAGGCGGAGTCTGCGATCTCTGGGAAGGCACTATAATAAAATATTGCTTGGCATTGTTTAAAAAGCGAAGGGTAGGAACCCCTCAGTCCAAAAAGTGGGGGTACGGGTACCCCTAGTACCC
This sequence comes from Allolobophora icterica, assembly GCA_963556255.1. Taxonomy (NCBI): domain Eukaryota; kingdom Metazoa; phylum Annelida; class Clitellata; order Crassiclitellata; family Lumbricidae; genus Allolobophora; species Allolobophora icterica. Next base: position 41,873,770 of record OY744614.1, on the reverse strand, counting down.
TCACAAATTACGCCTATGAGAAGAACATAGAACTGATGAAGAGCAACAAGAACAGAGAAATGAGGAACAAGAACAACAAGAACCGGGAAACGAGGACAAGAACAGCAAGAACAGGGAAACGAGGACAATGGCAGCAGGACATTGTCGGGTCTCAGCTTGAACACCAGTGAAGCCGAGACTCCGTCACGTTGACGACTCTGTTTATCTGAGATGCATGCCATGGCTGATTAATTCTCAACTCGTCAATTCTCATCTGACCGTAAAAAGCCATGCATAATATTTACATGACAAATTTTAAATGCTCTGAAACAAAGCCGGGCGCATTTTTTGTGACCGTATGCGTTTAATTAACTTCTACTCTTTGTCCGTCAAACGATGTCATGCCTGACTGATCGTGCTGTGGAGCAGTCAAGCCTGAAGCCTGACGGCCCATGTCGAATCCAGTCAGTAGCAGGCGACTAAAGACCAGTAGCAAGGCTTGGACGCTGGCTTTGCCTGACGATTTCGCTTCGCATCTTCCCCTTCGCTTCTGCCAAGCGCTGAGATCAGCAGATCGAATAGCTTCGGATCGGAGTCGATGTTGTCAGCGATTTCCTCCTGAATAGACACAAAACAACGCCAAACATTGCTTAAGCAGAAGTACTGTATGACTTCTTGCAGATTGCTTAAACACAACTCTTGTGCGACTTCTCACAGATTGCTTAAGCAGAACTACCGTTGGTCCGTTTAATACACAAACACACACAAACACATAGGAACACTAACACAGAGGAACACTAACACAAGCAAACCCAAACACACAGTGCGGCGGCAGTGAATGAGTTGACTGCGCCAGACAGTGTCGCTCGTTTACACACAGGGCTCGTCCATAAAGGACGTCCGGAAAATATGACCTATCCTGGACCCCTCCCTCCCCTTGTCCGCATTTGTCCCCATTTGACCTTAGCCCTCCCTCCCCTTTGCGGACGTCCGCACGCCTAAGAAAATTTTTAATGTCATCATCATTATTTCTACAAATATTCCACAGTTTCTGTGCAAGTTTAAGTGGCAGTTCGGGTTTCATTTCGCAGGATGTACAGTAATAAAAGCCTCTTTAAAGTCGCAGTAAACGTTACACCATGCATGAGGTTTTAGGCAATCACTTCACTGACATTTTAGTCTTTCGGGGAACGTTGAAACAGGGTGGTGTTTAAAAAACCATAAAATTTAAAAGTTTAGATGCGGACGTCTGCACTGGTCATAACCCCATCCACCCCTTGTCCGCATTTGTCCCCATTTCGATGACCCTCCCTCCCCTTCATTGCGGACGCCTTTATGGATGACCTCACACACGCACGCACACACACACACACACACACACACACACACACACACACACACACACACACACACACACACACACACACACACACACACAACTCGCTAGACTGGTCGTGCTCAGTCAGTCATGACGTCATTTGATGGACAGACATAAAGAGTAGAAGTTAATTAAACGCATACGGTCACAAAAACGGCCCCGGCTTTGTTTCAGAGCATTTAAAATTTGTCTAGTAAAATATTATGCAGGGATATTATTATATGGTCAGATGAGAATTGACGAACAGTTAATCAATCAATCAGTCTCTGTGTGTATGTGTGTGTGTGTGTGTTTGTTTGTGTTTGTGTTTGTGTGTGTGTGTGTGTGTGTGTGTGTGTGTGTGTGTGTGTGTGTGTGTGTGTGTGTGTGTGTGTGTGTGTGTGTGTAGGTGTGTGTGTGTGTGTGTGTGTGTGTGTGTGTGTGTGTGTGTGTGTGTGTGTGTGTGTGTGTGTGTGTGTGTGTGTGTGTGTGTGCGTGCGTGTGTGTGTGTGTGTGTTGGAATATGCTTATATATAAATATGCTTATATCTACTACCACAGTCCTATTTATTGCCCATCTATAACAGAGATCTATCTTTAGTGTCATATGCACGTAATACTAACAGCCAAGCCTATAAATATAATACCTACTGCATAGATCAAGCTTCCACGAGCTGCATTAAGTAATTATAGCTTCCAGTCCAACTCCTCTACCGCCGGTTTCTCTAATTCTTCGTTCTACCTGTAGATTCTCAATCCACCGCTCCTCAGTTCGTTTACCACCTCTGTTCAAAGGGACATTGCTAGGAGGTATAATTATGTTGCTTCTTAACGAAGCTCTGCCACAACAATGGCGA
>OY744614.1:41704077-41864077 GCA_963556255.1 Allolobophora icterica | reverse complement strand
TAAGGTAAGTTAAAGTAAGATAAGATAAAGAGAGATAGGCCTAATGTACAGGTAAGCCCTAAGGTACGTCAGGTAGAGCGAGGAAAGTACTATTATAATTGTTACTGTTATGACTTTTTAGAAGAGCGCAGTCTGAGGCGCTTTACAAATGGCGCTTGTCATCGACTCAGCGCAGATAGGCCTACTAGGAGCTACTATATAGGCCTAGTAAATACAATTCAGCTGTTTCTTGAACGTAAACATGTACTTTTGGCCTCCTGAACAGGATGCCGGAACGTTGCTCGTCTCAAGATAAACCGACGCAAGACCGTGGAAGGCAGAGTTAGGCAGAGCAAGCTATTGACACGGTCAGACAATTCTGTATTTATTAACTGTAAACAGGAGCGTAACTTTGGTCTAAAAAGTGGGGGTGTACCAATTTCTTCTCCACTTTCGCTCTTCGCATGGAGACCATTTTGGACATATTATTACTCTGCCAGTATTCTCATTAATTTTTGTGTCAATAAAAACAAGCCATCTTTTTACTTGCAGTGATAATAAAATATTGTTGGCATTGTTTAAAAAGTTAAGGGTACGGTACCCCCAGTCCAAAAAGTGTGGATACGGCTACCTCTCGTACCCCACAAATTACGCCTACAAATTACGACTACAAAATAATGTAGACACTGTATACACGTTTTATATGGCGACCGCATGACCTTGACCCGGCTCATCATTATTTATCCGGCGATGTATCAAATCAGGTCCGTAAGTGCCACCTAATTGAGTCATTTCGAGACCTTGTTGGTCATTTTCGCCACCTTGTTGAGTCATTTTCCCCACCTTGTTGGGTCATTTTACCCACCTTGTTGGGTCATTTTCGGTCCCGGAGAACTCAGGGTGGGAGACAGCGTGGTGGTGAGGTGAAAAGCGATCGTGATCAAAACGATGGTGGCAATGAAGCTGGAATTTAACTTACTTAAAGTCAGAAATTGTCGTTATCAAATCAACGTAGCTTTTTGTAATCCAATAAACTGTAAATTTACCATAGTCAAATAAACTTGAGCTTAACCTAATCGAAAGAACTCTGAATTTAACCAAGTCGAATAAACTCGAAGTTAACATAATCGGATAAACTTTGAATTCAACCTAGTCATATGACCTTGGTGTAAACCTAATCGAATAAACTTGATGTAAATCATCGAAAATAAACTTAAAGTTAAGCACCTATACATATAATATCCATATAGTGTCCGTTTGTCGGAGGACGCTACGTCACAAACGGTTTCTGCTCTATTGTGAAACAGAAACCGTTTGTGACGTCAGTACTGCCGTCTTGACGACGGCGATCAGAGCATTTTAACCAACGCTCTGGACGGTCTGTAATAAGTGAAACCTGGTCAATAATATTGTTGACGTCATAATACATAGCCTACTAATATATGAGTTAAACCTGGCCTTTTTGTTTACGTCATAGGCCTAATACAGACTAATATATAAGTTAAACCTGGCCTATTTCTGACGTCATAACATATTCTGATAAATGTGTTCAGCCTGGCCCTTTCGCTGACGTCATAATGTAGAGACAACCCGTTATATATGACGGGAAAACACTCTAGTATCAAATAAACTTTGAATGTAACCTGATCGCTTTGTCTGGAGAATAGCTGTTTCTTGAGTTGACTTTGAGTCTTCAACTTGTTTCTCTCGCGCTGACCCTGATTTAACTTCGCACGCGACCTCTCATCTCCCACAATCCTCGACAGCGCGAGTTGGTGGCGAGCAGCGACTCCCTTCTCCAACCGGAAGTGATCTTGCGCGCCATCGACGAAAACGAGGCTCGTCAGGAGAACGGCCATCGCGGGTATCAACACTTTTAAAACTTCCATCATGCTAGTTATCAGAATTCACTGTTCTCGGTTTATGGGCTGAGCTATTTCGCTTTGAACCTCTCGCTCCGAAGTGAAGTGCAGTGGAGTGAAGGATAAGAGGCGGGAATAAGTGTATGCGATGAATGAGCCCCGACTCGTGTGATGGACTGATTGGGCGAGGAGGCTGTCGGGTAATGTCACGTGGTACAGATTGTCCGTCAATGTCGCTCGTTCATTCTTTCAATCCATCCCGTAGAGTTGTAGTTAGAATATTGTAATTGCTGTGATAGTGTCATTATTTGTCACGTGTTGCGTCTGTGACAACATTGTATGTCGAACAAACGAATATTGTATTGCACTGTATTGCGTGAATTTAATGCTAACACAAGTAGCGACGGCAATTGCAATGGCCGATATGAATGGATGGGAGGGTGGATGGTGGATGGGTTGGTGGGTGGATGGATGGATGGATGGATGGATGGATGGGAGACGGAAGGGTGGATGGATGGATGGATGGATGGATGGATGGATGGATGGATGGATGGATGGATGGATGGATGGATGGATGGATGGATGGATGGATGGATGGATGGATGGATGGATGGACGGATGGGTGGGTGAATCGATGGACTGGCGGTTGGGTGGATCGGTTGATGGAAGGATAGACGGATCGATGGATGGATGGGCGGACGGATGGATAGATAGATGGATAGAGACTGGATGTATGAGTTTGGTGGGTGAACGGACACACGGATGAATGGAAGGAGGAGGAGGAAGGGATGGAGTGACATGATGAGGATCGGAAGTATGGGATCCGCTTCATTGACAGTCATTTCCGGTTGAAAGAAAGGATCAAAAGAGAGTGCAACAGAATCCGAGCCATCTGCAAAGATGCACTTGAAGCAGGTCGAGTCTTAGACCAGAATATCCTTCGTTCTTCTTTTTCCTCCTTCCTTTTATTCTGATCCTCTGTTGATCCTCTTTCCTTTGCGTCTTTTTGTCCTGCTCCAACTTTCCGCAGTTGTTAAACCTTCGATAAGCGCAAGAATTGCTCGACATTGTGTTGCCGCTACGCGCGTTGGCTGGCACTACTGGCAAGACGGACTGACGGACGGACGGGTAGGTAGGTAGGTAGGTAGGTAGGTAGGTAGGTAGGCGGGGGGATAGACGAAGGGCTGGTCAGGCAGAAGGACTGACGGGTATACGCAGACGATTTGCTCACGGCGAACCGTACGTGGCTGGCAATACGTCGTGAGTTCTCTTGGTGCCTTTCTCGACTAAGGATTCAACGGAAATTGTCTCATTACCATCGAAGCCTTTCAACTTTCCGCAGTGCGATCGGATTTCTGCCTCTGCTGTTGCTATGGAAAGGTCTTCAGGCAACGAGCGATTCGCTGGATAAGAAGAAGACGGGCTTACAACTACTAGAAGGGCCTACAGTAGTACATGTATGGGCTAAGCTGCTTTAGACTACGGTTCGGGCGTGTTGCTTGAAGTCTACGTAATGAGGACCTTGCATTGTATTGTATTGACCTTTGACCTATTCGTATTGCGTAGTATGACCATTATCATTTATTCAACTCCTTTCGAGAAGTCATATCCTCCTATCTCGCCTGTCAATTGCACCTCTCCTCCGCTTGCACTCTCCTCCGCTGCCCTCCACTCACAACTCACAATTGAAAACCGAACTCATCAAGCTGTCTTATCCTCAGGGGCGTCTACACCATAGAAACCTTGGAGCAAATGCTCCATCCAAGAAATAGGGGGGAGAGAGATCTGTCAGTGTGTGTGCCACCATTTTAGGGGAAGGAACGGGGAGGGGAAGAAGAGGGGGCAAAGGGACGTTGCTCCAATGACTTAGGGGGGGATAGACGCCCCTGCTTATCCTGATTCTATTGCTGCGCCACCACACGACCATCATCACCGATTACCCCCGTAGCACCATATGCTGTCTCCTCGGCTTGACCTCCCGGATTCTGGCCTGGCACCGAAGCGGACCAGACAACCTGGTTTTTGCGGACTTGATTTATATAGCGCCGGTGTTTAAGTTGGTCTCCTTGCATGGCGTAGCATTTGTGTGGCGCTTAGAAATTTCTAAGATTTACATTACGTCACATTCGGTTATAACTATAACTAGTTATGACTACACTCAAATGTAACCATTGACACTTATATGATGCATTCGAAAAATGGTTAGAAGCTTTGGTTACCTGGATGTAACTTAAAAGAGATGCGAACATGTATAAACGCGTATTTCTCAGTAAAATCAATATAGGCAACTCGACACCGCTGTTGCTCCTGTTGAAAACCAATATAATGAAAAACTATACATTTGTGTACCGCTATCCTGGAGTCTGTCTGTCTGTCTGTCTGTCTGTCTGTCTTGATCATAGGCGTAACTTAAGTCTAAAAAGTGGGGTGTAACAATTTCTTTTCCACTTTCGTTTTTCACATGGAGACCATCTCTGGGAATATAATATTGATTGGCATTCTTTAAAAAGTGGGGGTACGGGTACCCCTCGTACCCCCACAAATTACGCCTATGCTCTTGATCGAGTGCTTTGAACACACACACACACCTACACACACACACACACACACACACACACACACACACACACACACACACACACACACACACACACCTACACTCACACACACACACACACACACACACACTTGTGGTTGCCAGAGCATGATTTCAAATCGAAATTGTCCGTTTCGGATTGGATCCAGCGCAATAACTAAGATATCAAATGGCAATATTGTAATGTTATTTGAGCTTTGGAATTTCCTTGGTAGCCTAGCTATAGATTATATGAAATTGGCAGATCATATCTCATAGGCAAGGAACAGATTGCCTCGAACAACTAATCCAGGGTCGTTGCACGGAATCTGTCAGGCTCCTCTAACCCACAATCGTCGGATTATAGACTAAACGCGTTACCGAACAGATCACCGTGGGGGGGGGGGTATATTAATGGTAACACTCTGGCCTGAAGAGCATTAGATCTTGAAAAGTCGAGGTTCGATACTCGTAAGCCTCCCTATAGGTCGACTCAGCCTTCCACTCCTTAGGGGACAGCAGTAAAATGAACAGGCGCCTTACAGGCTGCCAAGACGTGTGTTAATTAAGATCTTGATAATAATTGTAACGTTATGTTTCAATTGTGTATTGCAGGCTGTCTGTTCTGTTAGTAGTTAAGATTTATCGCATAACATGTACTTGTACAGCGCAGTGCGTTTGCAGGCGCTTAAACGGCTTAATTAAAGAATAAATATTATTATTATTATTATTATTGTTTCAATGTAACTTACTGCGGTTTGTCAGTGATCTTGTCAATAAACACGAATATTATTATTAATCGTCATCTTCCGCGTCATCATTAACAACGTCACAATAATCGTTTTAAACATACGTTGTGGTTGGTGGGTTAGCGCGCATTATCTGACGTCAGCCTAGAATTAAATGCTAACGTGGCGTGAAAAGCGAATATAAGGCGGACGCAAATGCATCGAGAGAACGCGAAAAGACGTCATGGATGGACTAGAGTTTGTCATGTAATCAGTTAATTTTTCGAAGTAGCCTGTTGATTTTGTTCTATAAATGTAGTTAACTTTGTCGTGTAATCAGTTAATTTTGTCATGTAATCTTCCGATTTTGTCCTGTAATTAGTTAACTTTGTTGTGTAATCAGTTAATTTAGTCAAGTAATCAGTTTAATAGAGTTGCAGATGCTGCTGATTATTGGCGACATTAGCGATATAGGCCTATAGATTCGTGCATACATAACTGATAAACTTATGTTGGCAATTGAAGTATCTTAATTTAAATTAAAATAAACTACAATAAAATTAAAATACACGTGGCATGTGTATTTTCTCGAGTCAAAGCTATTCTTCAAATCAGGTGAGTGAGGTTTGAAGCCCAACTGATTGACAACTTTGGAAAATTGGGAACAGCATCAGTTGATGGTTGTTTCAAATGATACAACTGTTGTCAATTGTATTAAAACCACTGGAGAAGTCAAACAACAACAACAACAACATTACTACCGACATCGTAGTCATAATCGCTTTCATCATCACTCAGTGAGTAATCTAGACGTCTTTGGGGGGGAAAGTTCCCCCCCAGGATTGATGTTTCCCCCCAGAGGCCAGTAATATTACAATGTACAGACCATTAGGGGAGGAAAAATCCCCCCCAGGATAGGTGTGGATACACGGTTTCCCCCCCCCCAGAGAGATGGATTCCTAAAAAAAGGTCATCAACCTGTAGAAAAAGTTAAAAATCGGGTGGACTAAAAAAAAAAAAAGGTCATCAACTTTTTTCGAAGATGAAAAATAAAAAATAAAAAAAATGTTGAAAAGTCTTAAACTTTTTAAAGATGGAAGACAAAATCGTGTGTCAATTGTTTGCTCCCCCAGAAACCTGGTTTCCCCTCCCAGACGAGGGGGACTAGATTAAACCCTGATCATCACTGTTGCTTTAATTAACTTCACAGTCACCATGGTCATCGCAGATATGCAAAGAATAAGCCCCAAAATGATTTAATTAGGACTGAAAACAATAAATCATCATTACAACCTCTCAAAGAGATCAAACATCTGGTCATGATATGCTGCGCACACCCAGAGTGGCAAACATATGAAAGTCCTCACATCTACACCCATGAGTAAGCTGCATTACAAAACATGCAACTAAATACGGTAAAACAAGATGTGTTAACAGTCATTTTAAATGTCTAAAACTGTAATCCATAATGTAAAGACTGCTCCTGGAGCAAAAAGCTTACGCTGACTAAATAATAATAATATTCGTGTTTATTGACAATCTCACTGACAAACCACAGCGAGTAAAATTGAAACATAAGATAGTACAATTATCCAGATCGTACAGAACACGTCTTGCCTTGGTTAGGCGCCTGCTCATTTTACAGCTGTCCCCTAGGGAGTGGAAGGCTAAGTCGACTATAGGGATCTAACGGGTATCGAACCGCGTCTTTCAAGATATTATGCTCTTTGAGCAAGAGTGTTACCACTCACCTATCCCCCTCCAGCTATTAAAAACAAATGTAAAAGGCACTCATAGTGTAAAGATAATTAGTGCCTTTAAGGTTCTTAAACAATACTACTCAAATGCTAAACAGGCGTTAATGCTACGTAGATGATTACACTGAATATATAAGTATTAGTTAAACAAACACAGTGTAAGAACTCGTTTACAGTTAACAATTGCATTTACGGTGTAAGTGCTTACATCAAATTAAGTAATTTTAACCCTTTAACGACGAGAGTGTACCAAAACCTATTCAGCTCATCATTAAAGTATTGAAAACAACAGTATAGTTTGCAGTTCACATTGTCGCTGTTTACGGTGACGTGTTAACAATGAGCTGCATTGATTTCCCAGTAGCTTTTACAACCTCTGTGTCGTTTTGGATTAAGCAGTTATATTTTGATAATACAAGTATATAGCTTTAAAAGTCATTACCAGTTAACAAGTTGCATTTACGGTGTAAGTGCTTACATCAGATTAAGTAAGTTTAACCCTTTAACAACGAGAGCGTACCAAAACCCATGCAGCTCATTGTTAACGCATCGAAAACAAGAGTGTAGTTTGCAGTTCACAATGTCACTGTTTATGGTGAAGTGTTAATGATGAGCTGCATTGTTTCCCAGTATCTTTAATACCTCTGTCATTAAAAGATTAAGCAGTTATCTTTTGATAATACGAGTATAGCTTTAAAAGTCATTATCAGTATGCATAAAACTCTCATGTTCATTTTACTTTTCCTTTAGCTGGTTTTGTTACAAAATTTCAGTACCTTCTGAGCAGTTTCGTAATGTTTCGTTCATTTCTCGCAAGTTTTAAGTACCTCTAAAACGGCAAGCAAGACTATTTAAGAGATCTAGTGTGCGTTTGACGACAGTTTGAAACTGTTTGCTGCACAGAGTTAAATGCAATTTTATCCGGGTACATGTATGTTACAAAAGACTGTTCCAACGAGTTAAGTGAACTTAGTACACAAGATATTATCGGTAGCAAAAACATATAAAACTATGTCACGTAAAACGCTAATGTAAAGAACTTGAACACTTAAACTCTATAACAAAATGCATACTAGTAGTCAAAGCATTACTGCAACCAACATTCAGTAAGCCATCTGCTCCCATTTTATAACTTACATAATCAGTATAAACTCGTATGCTCAAGATCTGCTTATCATAAATAGTAGACCCTATTATTTATTTATTACGAACATTTTTAACACTCTGTTGTGTTTTCAAGATCACAGTGTCATGAAGCTGTGATCTCAAGATCAGAGTACCATAGCTTTATGGCTGTAAAATCTCGATAACATGACATTATGACCTGTACACCCAGTTATCACCCCTTTATGGAATGACCATGTTCGTATGGTCTGTAGACCCATTCTGTAGATATGAACATCACGCTTAGAACTATGGTCTGCAGATATGGTTATCAATCTAGATAGTATCTAGATCTGGTTAGTTTACTCAGATGGTCTGAAGATAAGAACATCCTGTTAACACCGAAAACACCCCGCTACAGCTATGAGCAAATCCCAGTGTTGTGCGACCATAGAACAGTTTGCAAACAAGAATATCATGCTATTACGGTCAACGCCTATGGGGCATGGTAGCTGATTGGTCGAGCGCTCACCTTTTGTAATGCAGAGTATGGGTTTGAGCTGTCTGAGACAGTTACTGCGTAGGAAAATTGAGCACGTCTTTCACTCACAATTGCTCAGCACCACCATCTTGGTCATCGGATAGCGGTGCTTAATAAATGCATAATAATATCAAACAGCTTAGGTGGGCCAGCATAACAATGTTAACATTGACTGTACAGTGTTAGCGACGGTGGGTAATGGTGGATAAGTAAGCAGCACAGACAAAGTCCCTAGCCGAGGTGGCCAAAGTATGAAGAAACGATCATTGCAGATGAGGAAATGGTTCAGTCTTCTTCAGTCAATGCAGACATTATTCCTTCACAGCATCCTTTTTAGCACGTCTCTTCTTCAGAAGATATTTTCCAGTTGGATCCGGCACAAAGTACTTCCTCCAGACGGAAGAATACGGAGTAGTGACGCCTTGCTGCCAGGGTTTGTGTGGACCACTCCAGTGAAGAAGCTTGGCGCGTTCGATCATCCGGGCTGAATACCTCTCACTCTGAGTCATGCCTGAAACAGAATTCAAATGTACTTGTAACAGTGTATTTGTACATGCAACTGCAACAGGGATCCACACAGTAACTCAAGAACGTCAAACGTAAATGGCCTTCTGTCCAATGAAAAAGCGTCTTAAACACTGTTCAGTCTTCCATCTCATTTATTTAGAAGTTATTGAGACTGAACACCCACGCCATCCATCAGTTGTGGATGGCAATTTAGGTTGGGCTGCATGTGTGCGTGTGTGCACTTGTTTGTGTGGGCCTGCGACTGGCGACACAAAGATAAGCCCTGCCATCACGCTTGTACTACATGCGTTTAGTACTACGATATAAGATCAGTTCCATAAGTTATGTAGCCAGAGAGGCAGCCATGTGAATGAGAGAAGACTTTATGAAGTGTTAATGACTTCGGCATATGAGGGCGGTTGGGCAGTCCTCTCACTCATCATGGGGTCAAAATCTTGATGCAAACTGCTGCCCTAGCAGAGACATTTTGGTACTAAATACTGATGCAGACATTTACTTTTATACTGGTGACACGTACATGTATATGCTTTGTGCTAAAACACACTAACACCACTTACCAAGGTGACGCACGTTCCACAATGGATCTAACTTCGTGTACTTGTGGTAGAACACAATCATCAGCGGCGGCTGTGATCCGCCTCCACCTTTCTCGTTACCATAGACATCATCCCTTCAGAAAACAAGAAACATTACATTGTTATAGCTCTGAACAACATCACACAGGGCTTTCCAGTTCCTCACAATTACTCAGTATAGCAGAACTTCTTCTTAATGAATTTGAATGCAACTTCTAAAGGCTACAGAGTGCAGCATGCAAGACGCACTTAACAGGTGGTACATCGAGTACTCAGAAATATACTCAGAGGCCAATTGGTTAGAGAGCTCGGCCTGTATTGCGGAGAGTATAAGTTCGAGCCTCGCCCGAGGCAGTTACTGTGTAGGGACCTTGAGCGAGTTCTTCACTCACAATTGCTCTGCGCCATCAATGTTCTGTTGCATGGTCGTCTGCACTTCTGAACTTTGAAAGGAGGGCAATATCAAAAGTTGCAATGTATCGTATATATGCACACAGCCATATATATGAACATACAAGCATATGCTGCAATGTACATAATGTGATGTAATGCGGTTAGATGCAAATATAGCATATCATACCATAAATGTCATTCAAGTAAGACCACAATAAGTTTTTTAAATCATTACTTAGTCAAAAATCAGGACATCGTAAAATCCTGCCTTCTCGTTTGCCAAACGTTCCTATTGTAATTGCAATTTGACATTTATAGAGCACCACTTCAAGAATAAACTCATCAATGGCACTCCCGACCCAAACCAATAAAATCACTGTCAAATAATACAGACTTCAGGCGTTTGCAAAACTCTGGAAGGGAGAAACTGAGAAGCCATGTTGCCACGTACTTCTCTCAACTTTCCTTATCTGCTTATAGCGAAGTACTGCTAATTAATGTGTTTCCAATGTGTAGAAGCTGAATTTTCCTAACAGTTTGTTTAGGACCATCCAGTATTCGATCTGTTTGGTCACGTTCTTTGTCCGCCATTTGTCAACGTCAAACACGTAGACTCCGGTGTTAAAGGAACAAGTCGTACGGTCCATCTTCACGTCTTTCACATGTTCATTGTCAAAATTGATATAGTGCTGATATGAATTCTACCAAACACATAAAAATTTAACAGACCATTAACACTGGAATGAAAATGCTAACTAACAACCAAGATTAAGTCAACACAGACCCAATTCAAGTTCTGCAATATGTTCCTAATTAAAAGTCATTTTTCCTCATTTAACCAATGTAATAATTATGTAATATAGGATATACATACAACTTTCAAGAACAAATGTAGAGTTATGTAAAACGAGTCATATCAAATGCCTTCAAGATACCTTGTTAATCGATCGAAGTACATCAACCACTCAGTGTACACTGATCAGTCAGTGTACATCAATACATCAATGTACATCGATCAATCAGTGTACATAACAATGAATTAGTGTACATTTTTTCAGATAGTGCACATTTTTCAGACAGTGTACCTCAGTCTTTCAGTGTACAGAAATCATCAGTGTACAAATCAATCCATTAGTGTACACCGATCACTCGGTGTACAACTGATCAGTGAAACTGGCATTACTAAAAACAGTCTCTACTTACATCAACGAACGTAAATCGTTTTGCCGAAGACGAGCAATCGTCACTGAATGCAGCAAAGTTTGGTTCCACGAGTTTTATTCTGTATAAGTCGTGAACATCGCCTGCAAAATTATCAATTTAATTATTCATATTTATATATAAAATACCACCATCTAATTTACACAACACCAGTCGACAGTACGATACGACTTAAAAGGTTGCCCAGATTGTAGATAACCAAACAAGCTCAAGTGACTCAGGCCTGTACAATCAAAACGTTACACGGCAGTGTTAATTCAATCAGCTCAATTATCTTATTTTAATCCATTTATTTATTTATTGGCAGATCAATATATCTTATTCTGAAGTGCAAGATAACTTCTTGTCCAGGGCTGTTATATGGAGTCCACTCAGCAGTCTTGAACCCAAAATCATTGGATTATGCTACACCACCATTATAGCAGGCTTTGTTACTACACAAATGCTGAAGTGATGTCACTGGAAGTGTGGAGCCTAAAAATTCAATCGGCTTTAGAATGCAGAAGTGTATAGATCTGTTTGTTAGTCATGTCTTTGTGATGTAATACAGAAGTTCTGTAGAAATAGCCATATGCACACACACACACACACACACACCTACCCACACACACACATATGCACAGGCACATAAACGCACGCATGCATAAACACATGCACACAAACACATGCGCACAAAAGCACATACACACAAACAAACACATACACAAACATACACACACACAAACACATACATACACACACAAACATATACATGCACAAATGCACAGATTATATAACATAACTTCATTATGTGGCACTTAATGTGGCATCCAAGGGTAGCGTTATGAACATTTACATACCATGAAAACTGTTAAAAGAAAGTACATTCCCTACCTACCTGCTTACATCCCAACATTCCCTACCTACCCTGAATGATGCAGTCAATGTCAATGTGTATCACATTTCCACGTAACTCAGGAAAATATTCAGCGTAATAGAACCTCGCATAATTCATCTACAACAACAACAAAACTAATGATTCAAAATCAAACATCATTTTATAGCTGACATAATGTAAATAAAACAAACTTAAGTCGACAGAAACACCCAAACGTTACTAAAGTGCCACGACAGTAAATATTTCCTAAACTTAAATCTAAAATGCAATCCAGAAACTTTGATTGCACTGTCATCCAAAAGCACAGTACATCAACTGATGGCAACCTTCTAAGCAAAATCACAACACATTTGGCAGAGCCATGCATTCATGATCTGTGAGGCCCAGCTGGGGATGTAAGTGTAACGTTACTATCGCTAATAACCTTATTAGCAGATAGGCCCCTTGTTTGGTTATCTCTTAGGGACTGGTATGGATCTAATACCTCGTTGCTTTTATATTTTCATTTGCTCAGAGCCCCCATCAACAATTCACAACATACATCACTCAATTGTAGAGTCAATTTCAAGACCTGTGCTTGTCATTATATGTATTATAACGATATAATCAATGCAAGTTATTTCACAGTTCAATAATAGATCACGCCTAAACAATCCTCTAGTCTAGACTAAACATATCTTACCTAAGACCAGCACGTATGCATCTTATATATTCTATATATCTAGGCTAAATATAAGCATATTAAATTACCCTCCCGTGGTAGTGCACCATATTGGAGTTCCTTCTTGGCATTCGTTTGACGAGTTCACCAACAATGTCCTTCGCCCGTTGATCGAAGTTTTATTTGAAGAGTTATCTCCCGATCTCCTCGTCCGTACTCAGAACAACACAGGTATGTGCCGGTCTGATATTTCCGCGTAGAATTCTTTCTGGATGTTCCCAGAAAGCCAACGTTCGATCAAGTATTTTTAGTCTCTTTATTTCGAAACTACTTGTCGATCCGAAGTTCAATCGTTCGTATCACTAGCTCGTAGTTATACACGTATCGAACTGTAACTTGAAGACGCTATGCTCGCATCTTCACTCGCAACTTCAGTTTTTAATCGTTCGATACTAACTTTGTTAAATGTCGACCGATTTCGATCCCAAGTTCACCGTATCGTAGAATGTACTCTGTTCTACACGACTAACGTGAACATTTGACGATTTCTATCACCAATGTTTGCCTCTTCCTGAGTCAAACGTCGTAGCTTCACCACGACCAACTATCGCCATCAGCGGCGAATAACCGACTCTCTTCTGCCACGTCACCAAGCAGACGATCGACGTTCAGTTAACCAGTAATTTCGTATTGGCCAATGGAATCTTGGCATCTTGCGGTTGACAACTCTCAAACCCTCTAACTTGTCCCCTAACTCTATATTATTAATTATCCTTATCGTACTGGTCTTACGTGCTGGTTAATTAATTAAATAATTAATACCAATCATTAACTATGATAAATCATTTGTATCATACACACAAATCATATAGCGCTATTCTATACATTCAGTGTATTTGGGTGATGAAAGGGACATCCGCTACAGTAAGCTATTTGAAACACATTAGATTTCAGTCATAACATAATGGCATTACAACGCCAGCAGAGCAGACAGAAACAGGAGGCGACTTCCAAGTATTGTGTATGCCCCAGTGACAGAGCAAGACCTGGAACCCAGTACAGTTTGATTTGGAACAAAATAAAAGCCAGGGCATCCAATGAGCTAGTGTAGTCTTTGTGAATCTGAGGGTGAGCAAAGATAAACAATGAAGTTATCGTTTATCTTTTACTCAAGCCTGGCCTTACGAGAAAGCTCTAAATGAACCATTGGCTTTTGAATTACAGCTACTGTACAGATACAAAGTTACAGTGGATTGTAATCTGTAATTGTACATGTCCATTAATATAGCACCTCTTCAAGAAAACTCATCAGAGATGCTCTCGGTCTGACTACACAGGACTACAATCGATCACAATGGTCTTTGACTGCTTGCGAAACATAGACATGGAAAGTAGAAGCTCATGTCACGGATCATTTGGAAGCCTGGTCCAACATGAGGAACCAACCAATGCAAAGCTACCATTACTTAGATGCGTACGGAAAAGGAAATTGTAATTGGTTCCAACATTTCATACTAACGGGATCCGCCAACTCTTGCAGACCAAGGCGAACTCGAATCATCTTCTCTACTCGAGATGAATCAAAGACTTTAGCTTTATAACGAATGTCTTTCAGTTTCGACTTTTCTATCCATTTCCTGTTTATGTATAAAAAACCATCACATTATTAACCTAACTATAGCACAGTGTTAGTAAGGCATAGGTTTACACAACTATTCTATCCATAAGCAATTATTACCTTAGTCAATTGACCTATTGTTGCAAGGAAGGTGTTCTGGCAATTTTAACTCCTAAAGGAATTTTTGGCATGACTCTGGATGAGTGAACGAACTTACGAAAACTGATTTTAAATAGTCTAATGGCTCAGTAAGCCAGTCCTTTAACCCTTAGGTTGGGGTTTCATATACCCACAACGGTAGAAGAAATCTAAACGTCAAGACCTTTATGGAATGAGCAGAAACAGTTTACTTACCTTAAATAAGCATAGGCATCTTTTGTTACCAAGATGTGAAACATGACGGGATATTGAGTATTCTGCTCGATGCTGTTGATAGTAGCTATGGCACCAACGAGTGTCTCGTCGTCCACAGAGAGACAAACATGGGTGACGTCCTTGAAATAGGGATCAGTCTTCATCTGGTGTTTACCATGTGACTGGTAACTGATATTGACATCTGAAAAAAGAAATCAGGAGAATAGTTTCTTATCTTTAAAAAAAGGATTATACTATAATTATTATAATTATTACAATAATTTTTAACATGCATAAGGTTCAAAAGAATCTGAGATATTGTTATTAATTACAGTGGTTTTATATAGCGCCCCTTCAAGGTTATCTACTCAGAAGGTTAGTCAGTTGCCAGATGAAACGCAGTTAGATAGATATCCAGATCTATCCATCTATTATGTGAAGAACATAACCACACAGTCAAAATCCAAACTCACTTGTCACATGATCATCAGTCTGGGAAGAAGCTGTGCCAAACATTAGGAAGTAGTACACACCAATAAGCAGTATTCCGATCACAACGATGCAGGCAACTGAAAGAAGAAACACCAGTGACTGAAATATGCTGTCCGAAAGCAGCTCAAAACACACAATTTGTCTTTTTGCCACCTCTTTTGATCTGTCAGATGATTATTTTTCAGTACCTTTAAGATGTTTAATATATACTACATTTGCTAGTGGGAAATTCAGGCAAGAAAAAGCAAAATTTTGTATTGTGACGATGGTGTCCAGTCACCAATACTTTTTAAAGTGGTTGCAACAGTCACCACCACTTTTCGCCCTGTGCTGAAATATTTCTTGTGACATGACAGTGTGGGTGTAAAACTGTAAATCAAGTTCAAGTGCTCAATGACAATTAAAAGCGACATACTCTTGCAAGCATGCTTAACTATCGCAATGTTGGTAAACGATACCTTAATGTTAGCTTACTTGGTTATTGATGAGTGACCTTAAAGTGGTGGCCACAGAACACTAAATTTGTATACAAGGAAAAGGGAAGATGGCCGGAGATGGGAAGGAGGAGGGAGAAACACGATTGATTTAGGCGACAGATCTCTCGTCAGATTTAACAAGGCCCATGCTGTTGGGCGATATAAAGGTGATTCAACGTATTCTGCTTTATGCCATCGCCCTCGGAGGCAAATTGATAAAACCTCCTTCCGCATAAGCGACTACTAAATCAACTCAAACCACACATGTATTTGCCGACGAAATTTACACCCCCGCTGAATCTTCTTCAGTTCCTAACATAGTGTGCGTTTCATACAATGCATCGCCTTCGTGACCAAAAGCACGGCAATAGTTAGAGTAAAATCACCCGAATCTTACTTTTATAAGTCTTACGAAGCATAGTTACGCTTTAATTTTGATCATGCTGCGCTTTGGAAGCCCTGGATTTCATTTAACTTTCTCGCAAAGCGTGGCACATATTACACAGGACCGGAAACTTTATATTGAAAGTTGTCGCTACCTTTTGGGCGCTAATTGGGATAAGAGAAAAATATCGCGTCCTATTTGCATAATAAATGTTTTAAGATAATTACATTTATGAAGGCAGCCCTACGAATAATTACGTATGCGAAGTAAAATAATCCATATGAAGATTTAAAACATCATATTATATTTTATATCAGGCGTAGAAAAATCGAATTACGGCGACATCTGTGGATAAGGTTACAACCGGATATACAATTTTTCCAACGCGTTACCATTCCTCTGTTGATGTGCAGTAACCACCGACGTAGTAACACTACTGTACTATTAATAGAAATCACTGCATTCCTCATATTCTCTGACTATCTCGCGACCTTCTTCCCGATAGAAATAGCACCGACAGGAGACCCCTTGCGGTGTTGGAGTATATGGTAATTTATATAGCGCTAAAGTTTCTAACAAAAGTAGCGAGTACACTAAACGTGAAATTGTGAGTGAAAAGTTATTTAGAATAAGGCTATCAAGTAATCCAAAATAAAATGGTTGAACGCTCTGCTAAGAAAAGAAAATAAGAATCGGGTTCAATAAAACCATACAAATCGTCTACCTTTAACTAAATCAAGAATGAAGGCAAGAGGAAAGAAGAGGCTTCATTGAAAGGCAGATGACTGAACTATTAAAGGCGAGATTTGGATTCAAGGAGTGCAGTTTTTAAATCAATTGAACTCGGAGCTAATAATCGTCTCTTGAAGACTTGGTGTCCTGCATTATCGGTCAACACTTCAGCAGTGAGTAGCATTCAAGTTTAGGATTTATGTATTTCATTATGCACAGTTTAGCCACGAACTTTCAACAAAAAATAATAACTAACCACGGTAAACTCATAAGCCTTTCCTTTATTATTGATTCAATATACAAACTTATGGCATACGAGAAATGTAATATCAATCAATACTTTGTCATCCATGGTTATGATTAGAAAAACAACAATCAATTCCATGACGCCCCAATTGGCAATCCCCCAAGCTAACTAATAAACCACAAAAACTGATCTTTGGCTTTAGTTTGTTTTGAGGACATCGAAACTAGCCGGAAGTAGGCGTTAATAACTGTTTAGATCAGTTCTGTGAACCAACCAGCAAAGTTTACCGATCGTATGCCACACGAGATACAACAAAAATGAAGCATGTCGAATAAAACTTACTCACTTTGTAGTCAAAAGCATCATCATCTCCACACATAAACTCGGACAAAACAGTTTTAGGAATGACACAGAACCGCAACGAACAGATTCACTTTTACTAACGCCTTACAGCGTTCTTTTAGATGCAAATAGAAAATATTGATGCCAGAGACTGGTTCTTCTATTACAGCTCCTAAGACGATCACTTTTAATGGCAAGCATGCAATGTTTACAAAGTAACAATAAATAACATATAACCGAGTAATTATAATTGAGTGATTTGATTAAATAATGCAAGAAAATGGTAAAGTTGTTTTCACAGAAAACTTGGCCTCAAAAGCATTTTGGTTTATAGTACAGAGTCAAGCACTTTAATTTTTTTACCAAGTTAACTTATTCTAATTTATCGTGTATAAATGTAAAAAATTAATACAACAGTTTTTTAAACTAGTTTTGTCACAGCTATGTCATAGCGCCTCTGATGGATAATAAAAGGTGCTATATAAACAAACTATAAATAAAAAAGTGCTATATAAATCAACTATAAAGAAATAAAAGGTGCTATATAAACAAACTATAAATAAAAAAGTGCTATATAAACAAACTATAAATAAATAAAAGGTGCTATATAAACATACATAAATATGTCTATACCTACAAACTCGAGTTCATCTCTGAAGAAACAGTGCGAAAGAAAACACAAAGTTCTGAATAAATCCGAAGAAACTGCAGCAAGAAATCTAAACGAAATTAAACGACATCGTTACGTTAAACAGCATTACATCTTTGGAAGAACGCGACTGCAGAAGCTCTACGCCTACCTAGAAACTAGAAACCTTCAGCATACAAAACTCGCACGAGCACAGGTCATTCTCGAGTCGACGTCGCACTACGAAATTAAACCACATCTGCGGCGAAAGCCATTGTCAGACACATTCCTTTCCAATATGTACACAGAGTTTTTGAATGAATTCTTTGTCCGACAAACCGTCTCTCCACAACGATGAAACTGACGACATGAAAATGAAGGTTTTGCTTCTTTCGGCTGGTGTTGGTGGAGCGCGCTTCAAGCGTCTGACTGCTGCCTTGAGCAAGATCAGATTACGAATCGAAGAATCTAATTGTTGTATCTAGACGACAATGACAAACAATGAACTGATAAGTATACCATTTCAACGGCTTCCTTAAAATATCCCATCTTGACCATTGCCTATCCCTTTACTCAGATCTCCCCGTCTGAACGTCTAAACTGCCTTGACGGCATCTTGTGCTCTGCTGTGTGCCTTATTGGCCAAATACCATATTTTGGCCTAGTGTCATATGCTGCTGGTTGGGGAGCCAGTTCAAAGTATCCTGCATAAAGAAGCTATATGTCCAAACCTGGGGACACCTCCAACAAGATGGGCAGTGGCATTAAGAACAGACAGACTGAAGCTTTGAAATAATATTAGCTAGAAAGTCCAGCAACGATGGTGTTATCCTGGTACAGATAAGGGCATGAATTAATTGCTGACAGCATGAAAGGAGAGGCAGTGGTGGATGGTACAAAGCTGGCACAGGTGGTATAAGCATGAGCTTATAGACCTATATTATACATTTTTTAATTTACCATACATGTATTTATTGAGAGCACCAATTAAATCATTCAGGTTAAACACACGATAAATCAAATCGTAATGCAAAGACAAACTAAATAACATACCGAAATTGAGTTGTGCGACCGACTGCAAGAACTGGCAACATGAAGACACATTGCAGACGCTGAATCTGTAATGAATAAAAAAATATATACCAGTAACAGATTTATTTATTTATTCACGTATTAATCCAGCTGTTAAAATGACAACAGGATACAATTCCATACATCCTAATGGATTGGCAGCACTTAGTTCTGGCACGTGTGGGCAGGCGGCCAATCCCTCCTTCGCCACCTGAGATCAATTTTACCACAGCCTAGTTCACTCGGAGATAAAGGCAGAACAAAAAGCCCAAACTGTCTGCCCTTACCATGGCTAATACCATTACCAAGACAATCTGAAAACATATGGTATTGTGAACAACTGAACATGACACTAAAATACACTCAGATGATTAGTTGCTGTACAAATTTGGGTGGTGTCAAGTTGACCTTTAACACATTAATGATGAGAGTGCACTAAAGTGACTAGGAGACCAATGCAGCTCATCAAATCTGTCTAACTATAGAATCTTTAAGTGCATGTATAAGTTTTCTAGTTTTGAAATGCTGTTGTGATGTTTTTGTTTTTGCAGGAGTTCCTTGTACAAAAAGAACAAGTTCTGAAGAAATTTTGTTCATAGCGGTCAAGATAATTAATATATCAGCAACAACCACACCTTATCCCAGAGATCAGTGCAGACTGCTTTCAAATTTACAGAATAGACAAGCCTTATATTGCAGAACTAGTAGACCTTAACATCTGAAATGTTCCTTCAAACATGTTCACAAGACTAAGCAAGCCTTTGACAGCCCAGACTATTTGGGTCATGAAACTAAAAGCCTATAATAATAAAATAGCCAATATCCAACGCAGACATTATACTTTTCTCCGGAGCTTTTTAAGTCCCGTGTCATCACAGGCACCTCGAGCCTAAAAACTAATCGTATCGTATCTAGAAATTTAAAAAGTGCCTCTCGCAGAATAACTATTCAGAGGCGCTCTCAGCACAGAAGCCCCTGGGAAACAGAAATGTCTTTAGGGAACGCCAGACCAATGAGAAAAAACCAGTCATTAGTCAAAAATAATACAGCAGTAGGAACAAGATATAATACCCGAAGATTCCAGCCGTTTTTTACACAGTTTGTAGTCGCTTTTCGAGAGGGTGACCTTGAATTGTGTATGCTGTGATTCGAGTAACTTCGTGTTGAAGAGGTCGCCAATCAGATTCTGTAGCTGTCCCGACTGATACAAGAGCCACAACTGGTTGAGCGATACAGACGATGGGCAGAAAAAGTAGAAGACGATGTAGCTCTCGATGTGAATGCAGACGCATTCGACATTTATCTTCGTGAGTTCGCCGACGAGCCGATTGTCTTCGATGTACTGTGAAACGGGCGTCGAGTGGAGGTGTTGTGTCATGTCATTGACTTGATCCATGATTGCTCTCTCCCGGACAACGTGACGACATGACTGAGGCAGCATCTCGACCTTGGCTGAAATAACCTCACCTGTGCAGAAAGCATTTTGGATTTAATTTGGATCTTATTGTGATCTTAAATAACATTTAAAGAGTAACTATTTCTAGGGAATTTTATTGCATCCTTGGTTTCAGTTGCTTGGCTACTGGGCAGGTATATGATGTCAAATGATGTCTCTTCTCGTGATGAGGAAAATTAAACATGGCACTTAATTAATGTTACCTGTTAATGCATATTTTGATGCACACAGGCAACAGAATCCTGAAAAACGATGATTTGCAGGACTTACTGTCTGTTTATCCTTTTTGTTTAACATCCCGAAACAAAACCAACACGTTTGTTTAGTCCATTCCAAATGCACTATGATACTCTACTGCTACTTTCAATCAGCTATCTGCATATTTTTAGAGATCCTTACATTTCTATTAAAATCATATGACAAATACATTCCGCATTATATAATATTCATACACCCACATCACCCTACACTAGTCTTGCATGGAACAAACCAGTATACTTATTCAAAGCTAACCATATTACAGAAGATTTACATAAGTTTTATTAGAAGACACAAGCTCAACATTTAAGACTGTCATTTTAGCTGGGGCAGGGTCAGGAGTGCTCCTGAGTAGATACCTTGAAGGGGCGAGCGCTACATACATTTTTGCAAAGAATGAATTAATTTAATTATACATGTAAACGTAACCACACGTGTCGCAAAGAATAACGTTTAGCACATCATCAGGAATTCCTGAATAATTATTTAATGCTACCTACAAATTTACTAGTAACTCTGTTCATTTGTGTATGTTTGCATAAGAGAATGTATGTATGTATTTGCTAATTGCATAGCCCTCTATAACAATCTCACAGTGCTAGTGCCGAGAGTTTTACAGATTTTGAATCAGCATTTTGCGTCATGTCTACCTTGGTCAAAGTATTTCAGTAAATGGCTCTGTTTTGTTTCTTTGAGACCTTCAAAGAAGTATTGCCAGGTGACATCGCTGCTTCTCATGAGGACCTTGAGGAGTTTCTTGTTGATCTGGTAATCAGTAGAACGGACGCAGATCCTCTGGTAGTCGGTCTTGCTGATCGCTCCGCACGAGTACAACATATCGACGAGACCAACTTTTGCATCTAGGAGTATTGCCAACAGTGGTTCAACTTTGGTGATGTGCTGCAACTCGTCATTGGTGAGGATTCGGTCACCTGTGCACAAAAAAATCCTCCAGAATTAAATCAAAACTACAAACAGTGAGTCCTGCAACTCGTCACTGGTGAGGATTCTGCAACCTGTGCACACAAAATCCTCCACAATTAAACCACAACTACTAAAATCCTCCAAAATACAGCACCACAAAGTCACTAAAACAACGACGTATAAGAAAACATCTTTTCAATTCGAAACCAAAAATAATGACGATTAAGATCCGCTTAATAAAAATGATGCGTGTCTAATTTATCATACCCTGAATGGGACACAAAGGAACTATTTCTCTCCTTATCATGGGCCCTTGCACCATGCAAAGGAGGCATAAAAAGTCCTGGCACAGCAGCATGCACATTTTGGGACTTGCTTCTTACCTCCTAGCCAACTTTCCAGAACCCTGGCGGTAGAGTATGAAAAGTTCCGGATTTGGTTCGAGATAAAAATCCCAATGCAAATGGAACAATGTGCTTGGACATTATGATAACAGTGCTACAGAAGTCACTAGATTAGATTAGATTAGATTAGATGGACCAATGTCCCCTTTGGGATTTTGACATTACGATAATAGTGGTGTTAGATGTCACTTGATTAGAACGACCACAAAGTCCACACTGCTGCTCAGGGACTCTGGTCCGTTCTGGGTCTGCCATTCACGACATATTTATAAAAATTACAAAACTTGTTACTTAAGGCAACTGAACCAGTGCCGGCCTTAGGATATTTCGGGCCCCGTGCAGAGTATACTGTACGGGCCCCCTATGACACAAGTCAAATTGTTTTTCATTGCTAATCATTTAATTTTTGTAGATCGTTAATCAGTACAACAAGTCAAATTTAACTATACAAGAATTCTGGTATAGGCCTACAGAGGAAGTTGACTTTTATTTTTTTGACAAAATAGGAGATTTAATCGAAACCATAATATTATTATTAGGGTGTCTTGTTCATATTAATTTTCTGTGACATTTTCGGACCCCCCTAAGTTGCGGGCCCCGTGCGACCGCACGGTTCGCATGCCCCTAAGACCGGCACTGCTGAAACCTTCTGTTATTGTGCAAATTTCACCTTCTTTGCCCTCAAGCAGATTGGCAATGTGCTGTTGGTGACTGGCTCTGAGCGATTCTAAGAAGACTGCGAACGTATTGGCATCGTTTTCCATCAGCCAGCTGATGAGGCGGCCGTTCATCTCCATGTCCTTCTTCTCGGCCTTGATCCACTGTCGATCTCTGTCCTCGAGCACGTCTCTTGCGAGGAGTTCGAGGAGCAGGAACCCCTTCGGATCAATCATGCGCTTGAGGACGTCATGGTGCTCCTGCAACAGACGCTGGTGGCTCAGTGTCATCTCACCATCGGAGTCATCTGCAACGGAAAACTGAAGACTTTACATTACGGTACGAACTATTACAGCCAGGTGCGTAACTTTGGTTTAAAAAGTGGGGATACCAATTTCTTACATACACGAAGCAAGGCGGAGACTGTGATCTCTGGGAAGGCTCAATAATAAAATATTGATTGACAATGTTGACATTGTTTAAAAAGTGGAGGTACTGTACCCCGTCAAAAAGTGGGCAGTACGGGTACCCCTCGTACCCCCCACAAATTACATCTATGATTACAGCACTACCTGAGCTCCATAATGTGTTGAGACCTAATGGCCACGGTCACCCTACAGAAGAAGCTGTATGCCTTCTAACAGTGGTGCCTGAGGAGAATCCTGCACTCCCATATACTGCAGCACACATCACTAATGCAGAAGTTTTCAGGCACACAGGACACACATTCAAGGCATTCGAGAAGCCAGGTCGAAAACCAGTAAGTCTTAACCCTGAGGATGAATCTCTGTGGTGTAAAGTTCCATAACTTAACCACGGGTCTGAACCTTGGTGGCCTAGGTTCAAATCCTGGTTGGGTCATGACAAAACAACACAGATCGACAGAAGCAACTGCATTTGAAATCATGAAAGCCATTCCCATTTACACAAGTACGCAACTACGCATGTATGTATCTGGCTCTATATATATACACCAAATTGGGACTCAGAATAAACATGCAACCGAAAACATACCTGCAAAGTGTCGCGTTCTCTTTTCAGACGAAACAGTCGACTGAAGTCCAGCATTTGTCTTCTGGCCTTTTCTGTGTTGAAAACAGGTTAAATGGGAACCCATGCAAACCAGCCTTCTTCATACAGTTACAATCCTCTGGTAGACACTGGAATGGATCCTGTAAGTTGAAAGAAAAACAATCTCAACATGCAAATATCTTGATATCTGGCTTGATGACCGTACCCAGATATCAAGAAACTTTCAAGAAAGTATGTTTGGAGCTGATGGACAAATACTTACTTATTTATTTGTACCGAGGTAACTGCCAAAGTAAAGAAATCTCGAGATTACGATTACGAGATAAGAACACATAGTTGTCTCAGTGTCAAGAACTTCAAAGACTTCTGTAGCGCCGTTATAAAAATAATGCACAAGGCATCAATTGATGGTCGTTCAAGTGAAGCCATAGTCCAATCCAGTAGAAAAGCCAGGTCAAATTCGATAAGTAAGATAAACCAGAAGTCAAGCTATGTAGAGTACGCAAGCTGCGTTTCAACTTTAGTTCTCAATAACATCGGAGAACTGACAAAGTTGGCAGAGGATATGCATATTCGTGTCGTATTCATATCGCAGAGCATTGGGGGCATAGGTATATATCTAATGCTTTGTTTGTACCCTAATGTTTAGTTGAAATAGCTAGCGTAGGCGAGTTGTGGTTACTTGCCTCTAATTTATCTAGGCACACGCTATCGAGTAACACTTATTTATACGCGCTGTCATGTAGAACTATTAGCACCTGACTCGCAACAATCTTATTACCGCTTAGCATCATTAAAATGCATTTTTTTATTAGTTACATTAATAATTGTTCTGTTCAGATCATTAACGAGAGGTAAACACAGCAGTAGATTTATTGGAGGAGGGATCGCGACTTGGTCATTACTAGGTCCTGTTTGCACGTTTTAAGTCCTTTTGTAGCGCTTGTATATTGCCAATGCTGATTTTTTCGAACATCGCAATTTCTGAATCATATGAAATGTGGCAAGCAAAATTTAAGTACACGCATTTATAGCAGTCTACAGAACAATAAAGTTATTTCTATGCTACTGTAAAAAGATGAATTCACTTGGGTAATACCGGTATTGGACTTGTAGGCTAGCCCTGGGCCTATTTGTCTTAAACAGCGCTCCAACCGTAATAAGCCTGCCTCCGTAGCATGCCCTATACCCAAACAGAGAACAGATGAGTTGAATATAATATTGTGGGCATAATAGCCTGGTTCATAAGTGGCAGAAAACTTTGCAAATGATAGAAGTGTGATGGAGGCTACTTGTTGGTCTTAGCAAAAACTTGTATGTACTGTGTTGTAAGCCAGTGCTTCCCAGACTTTTTGAATAACCCAGAGTAATATACAGCTCTGGAATAGCCTATACGGACAGGTACCAGGCCGACACGTATCCTGCACACATGGGCGTCCGGAGGGGGCGCAATGGGCACATTTGCGACCCTCTGGGCAAATTTTTTATAAAAATAAAATCTTTTGATTATTATGATAATTACAACAAATACAACAGTCCCAACACAATTTTCAATGCGAAGAAACAATTATTTAGGTACAGTCCTTGATCATCATTTATTTTAAATATTTTTCTATGCAAAAGCGTCATTCCCCCCAAAAAAAAATTTGTTGCCCTCCTAAAAACTTTTGCACACACCTAAAAAAATTCCTGCGGACGCCCAAGCCTGCACAGGTTTCAAACCAACAATTTATTACAAACTCTAATTCATCTCTTGTGTGAAGACTGTTGTGTCTTGCAACTACAACTAAATCATTTACACCATCTTTAGTGATTCAAAAACTTTATTTAAAGCAACTGAGGTAAACTCTTCATTTCCATCATCATAATCAGTCTACTGAATTAATACTGAATGGTTTTTAAATTAGTTCTGTATATTGCAATGTGACGGTTTCTCATCGAAGCTCCTCTTCTAGATGTCCGTCATGGAGCAGGCACAGCCGATACACTCATCAATCTGTTCAGTGCAAAGAAATAAATGTTTATAAAAGTTGCATAATAAATATACACAAATATATATAAGATATGTATGTAGACACTCATAATTTAGCAATTAAATAATGTGGTACTAATGTTACAGATGAATCAGTGAGTGAGTGAGCGAGCGAGCGAGCGAGCGAGTCAGCCAGCCAGCCAGTCAGCCAATTCTCCTGAAAGCATTGATCTTTAAGAGAAACGTGTCCGTACACAAATGTTATTCAGCTTTGCTTGCAAGAGTTTACCTGCAACAGACTGTTGAACCCATCAATCAATCAATCAATCAATCAATCAATCAATCAATCAATCAATCAATCAATCAATCAATCAATCAATCAATCAATCAATCAATCAATCAATCAATCAATCAATCAACCAACCAACCAACCAACCAACCAATCAACCAATCAATAAAGTAATCAATCAATCAATCCGACAATCAATCAATCAATCAATCAATCAATCAATCAATCAATCAATCAAATCCTCAGGGGACTAAAGCCAAAGAAAAGCCCCTTAAGTTAAGCAAAAAGTATGAACCGTTAACGACTCTATTACTTTTAACTGCGGCACATGACCAGTCCTCTCCCTCGCTACATGACCTTCTCGCTGACAGTGTACGGTCAGCATACTCATTCTATAGCCAAGAGAACCCAAGACAAAACTGCTCTATTAAAATCTAAGCTCCAGTTCTCAATAAATCCGATCTCACCAGATCTGCATCCGCCATCATAAGTTCCACATTCCTCGCTCTCTCCATGTTCTTCTCGCATTTCTTCATCTCTTCCTTCAACAGCATTATCTCGTAACTCTTTCTTTTCGGTTTCTCCGCTGACTTGGATCTCTCTTTCGTCTAGAAATCAAAACCAAATCTGTACGTCCGAAATCCAAGGTGTATGCCCTACGCATTTCCTCATTGATGCAGTAAACATGAACTAATCTTCCTGTGGTTGTCTATAGGCCTAATGATGTTAAATGTCATTAACAAGAATTACATCCGTTATCAAAGAATTACATCAGTAACCGAGCAATTGCACAGTATACTAGCAGGGGCGTCTATCCCCCCTAAGTCATTGGAGCAACTTCCCCTCCCCTCCCTCCTCCTCCTCCCCTTCCCCTTCCTTCCCCCCTCCATAGTGACAGATCTTCCCCCTATTTTTGGGATGGAGCATTTGCTCCAAGGTTTCTATGGAGTAGACGCCCCATCCACATCCGTCCTCTGTCTACCGTTCATAGTCACACACTGAAAATGACTCAGAGTGACTCATAAAAGTACAGTATAACACATGCATATGATATCATATGATATTATTTATACATGCTGTATTATAAACCAAAATTGCACAGTGAAATTGTCAAAAATGTCGATGCGATGCCTAATCCTTGTGTGGATTTGGTTAGAGCACTTGGTCTGTAACGTGGAGAGTACGGGTTTGAGCCTTCACTCAGGTGGCCACTGGGCAGGGACCTTGAGCAAGTCCGTGACACAAAATTGCTCAGCACCATCGACGTTCTGTCGTATGGAAGAAGTGCAATATCAGAATGCAGTTGTATTGTATTGTACTGTATAAACGAGAAGAGTCATCGGTGGTGGGCACACGCACACTTGTGGAACCTAACAAAAAGATTTCTGTCAACAGCTGAGACACGACATCACTTTCAAGGTCTCTGGAACAATTTTGTGCCGATAGTTTGAAACCATGATCGGGGAGTGTTTGCAGCAAAAGATGCCGCTGCTGAATACGTCTCTGTATAGAATACTTGTCTGTATAAGTAAAGTTATATATCCAGTTACTGCAAGGGACATTATCATTCATTTCTTAAATTCATGACTGAGATAATTATGGTAAATTTAGGAACGTAGAATATAAAGAAATTTACAAAGTCAAACCTTGTAGAAACTGTCATTGTGAAAGCAGGTGTGTTTCACTATTGTTCCCATTGTCCTCCCTTTGTCTTTCTCACCGCTGACCTGAAACCATCATTCACACATCTTAGTTGATCAGAAAGTACTCGTTTTCTTGACTGTAGTAAATGACATGGGATTTAAAGATGAAGAAAAAGTTTCTTAACGGATCAGAAAGTTTTTAACTGATTGTCAATGCATAGAATTTAATTATGAAGATAAAGATGTGAATTTTCACAATGCAATTAAGCAACTTGCCTTCTTTCCTTTAGCAGCAGCATTTATTCGCTTCTCTTTCCGTAGCTCTTCGCGAACTTTGGTGAGCGACTCGTGAAGACAGGCCACCTCATCAACCAATGATCTCACATCGCTCTTTAAAAAAAGATTATGACGTTATCTAATTATAAACTGTGGAAGTAAATCCCCAATCATATTATCTGGAACAGATCATAATTCCGCATGCCTCAAGTTGCTTTCTTTTTGACAAAGTATGTGAACATAAGTATGTATGTATATATGTATGTACGTATGTATGTATGTAAGTATGTATGTAAGTAGTAACTATGTATGTATGTATGTATGTATGTATGTATGTATGTATGTATGTATGTATGTATGTATGTATGTATGTATGTATGTATGTATGTATGTATGTACACAGACATTTATATAGTATTGTCTGCAGCACTGAAGAACAGCCACCTACCCAACAGATACCAAGACAGCCAAGCCCAGTATTTACAGTACAGATGAAGAGCCATACCTCACAAAAATTGATGTGAGGTACAGTATATTGCCTCTAAAATTAATTCAGCCATTGTGCCATTTAGAAAACTCTACAACATCCTATACCACAAGAAATGTAACATAGATTTTCTCCATTATTTAAAAAAAATTCAGTTAGCTGATACTTATTTTCTTCGAAATAGAATCACTGACTGAAATCTACATGGATATTTGAGCAGATAAAGCTGCCACTGGCGTATTCGTGTGTGGTGCCAGTGCCAAGCCTGAATAAAGGAGGAGGGCAATGCAAATCATTTTGTAATGACACAGCATTGTTAAATAGCAACTAGAAATGATAAAATGTAATACAAAAACAGAACAGATAAAAACGGAACAAATAAAAACAGAACAGATAAAAAAGGAACAAATAAAAACAGAACCGATAAAAACAGAACAGTAAGAAGGTCAGATAAACTTAATATTTCAGAAAAGGAGTCGACTTACTGTTAATCCATCAATCTGCCAACTTTTGCTTTCAAGCAGAACATCCGCAGTTCTGCAAATTTAAACAAACATTGACTTAACCGAGCCAAAAACAATTTATGTCTTAACTAGCACTTTATGGGAATGGTGCTGTGGAAATCTCCAGACTAGGCTAGACTGGACTGATACATAAAAAATGCAAAAATGGATTTATGATTGCTAGTATGTGGTTTGTGAAGCAATTTGTATAGAGCCTTTAGTCATAGAGAAATGAGATGCATTGTCCTCGAGGCAAAATCACAAAACACGAACCATCACCAGAACGTTTTCCATGTAAAGGATAGATTCTAAACAATCGCAACAGCTGCAGGATATGCTTCAGTTAATAACTCACTTATCCTAGCTGCAGTGACGGTTTTACTTGGGGGGAGGGAGGGCTAGAGGCTGTAGCCCCATATGGAAAGTTACCCACTCGATTTTCTTAGCCCCCTATGCACATTTTAGCCTCCCAGTTTAATGTTTAATTAGCCATACATTGCCTACAATGTTTGTTAGTAAAAAACCTCCTAATCTTCTAATGCTTAATTTCTTGTTCGATCAACTGACTTTCTAGCCCCTCCCCCAGTCCAAAAAATCTAGAACCGCCAATGCCTAGCTACTTCGCCACAGTGAGCTGCACAATACCAGAACCTCCAAGAGGGCAACTACAGTAGAAATGTCCCTACATGTTACACGCAGTTTGTTCCTCAACCATGATGCAACATGGTTCAGACACTCCTTAACATGGTTTCATTTGTCAACGTCAGTTGGGAATCCAGAAGTGATTAGATTAGATTAGATTAAATAGATTAGATAATCAATATTATATTATATTATAAAATATTATATTAGTTAATCATAACTGTTACAAAAAGCTGACCTAAGCTTCACCAGCTCGTGGTCACTTTTTTCGATTGTGCTTTCATATTCGTTGACTTTGCTCTTGAGTGCAGACAACTCTGTTGTGATCTCTTCCAAGACGTCCTGTCGCTGGAGGGTGATCTGTTTTCTCTCATCAGACATTGTCCTGTCAGTCAGTGAGGGAAGTCTCTTCACCGTCTTGCCAACTGCAAGCTTTTCGGTGACAGCTCTCAGCAATGATGAATACTAAAATGAAAAAGTACTAAGACCTAACTGACCATTGTAAGACATACCGTAATAAAACGTCAGTTCGAATGTCTGTAATGCCATGAAGGCAGAGATCAAGAAAGTCATGCTGCTATTTAATTGCAACAGACAATGAATGAAACAACTATCTGTGCAAATTTGACCAGACACTGACCTAATTGACCATAACTGACCTAACTGACCATAACTGACCTAATTGACCAGCAACTGACCTAATTGACTATAACTGACCTAAATGAGAACAACTGACCTAAATTACCAGCAACTGACCTAACTGACCAGCAACTGACCTAACTGACCATAAATGACCTAATTGAAAAGCAACTGACCTAATTGACCATAACTGACCTAATTGACCATAACTGACCTAATTGACCAGCAACTGATCTAACTGACCAAAACTGACCTAAGTGACCAGCAACTGACCTAACTGACCAAAACGGACAAAACTGATCAGCAACTGACCTAATTGACCATAACTCACCTAACTCACCAGAAACGATACCAAGTTCACCAGAAACTTACCGCCTGTTCGCTTGCTTTCAGGTTTTCATTCAGATCTTTGCTCTGACCATCATGGGTGCTATTAAGAAGCACCCTCTGAATCTGATCCTCGACAGCATCAACTGGCAACGAAGCAGGTGCAACCGGTGAAGGATCTGGGACAATGTCTGTTGTCTTTTCTTCCACTTCTTTCAAAACTTTGTCCGACAGACCACTGCTCCTTGACTCAGGGTCATTAAGACGATCAGGAAAACCCTCAGTCAACCCCATGCTGTTATTAGAATCATCGGCTGCCTTTGCAGCTGTAAACAGATGCAATCTTTACAAGACAATGGGTAGGATGGAAGTAACATCATTACAAGACAATGGGTAGGATGGAAGTTACACCATTACAAGACAATGGG
Source organism: Allolobophora icterica (assembly GCA_963556255.1). Lineage (NCBI taxonomy): Eukaryota > Metazoa > Annelida > Clitellata > Crassiclitellata > Lumbricidae > Allolobophora > Allolobophora icterica. Next base: position 41,832,994 of record OY744614.1, on the reverse strand, counting down.
TAGGATGGAAGTAACAACATTACAAGAAAATGGGTAGGGTGGAAGTAACACCATAAAATATGCTGGAGAAAGTCAGATGTCTAGTGAACTAGTTCCCAACAGAACATCATAATACGATGCTTCTAAATCATGTGATACAAGTCCAATCTGCCAAGGCCACAGATTAAGCCTTTTATTTAAACGATAGATCCAAGTTTACTTAAGAAAATTTAAAAGAAATGTGAATTAATCTGAGGTTGAAATTTATTTGAATCTGACAGCAGCTTACACTGAGCTGTTCCTTTCTGAAGGCTCCTCATTCTCTTTCGAAGTTCTGTTAACGCTTCCTGCTGCCTAGCAATTGTCACCACATGTTGCTCACCTCTGCATTCAGCCCCAACTGCTGAAAGCTCATCGGGGAAACAACTCTGAAATAACAGCACTGGCAGCTGTAGTAGCAGTAGTAAAAGTAGTAGCAACAATAATATCTATAATGATAACAAATTATACGGTAATAATAACATCGAAATAATGAGTGGTTTATTAATTAGTAAAATTTTCTATGACAAGAATGACCGTTTAAAAATAATAAGAAATAACAATGCTGGAATAATAATGTGGTTTATTAATAATAAAATGTTCTACAAGAATGAAATAGCAGTAGTAGTATTAATAGTAGTAGTAGCCGTAGTAGTGGTAGAAAATAATTATAATAATAGAAAATACAGTAGTAATGAGATTTAATAATGCTAAACTATTTTAATGCAAGAGTGACAGAAAATGGCAAGTTTGTGGCATAATACAATTATAAATATTATAGTAAATTACATTAACACTTTAACGACGAGCATGTACTAAAAGTGACTGGGAACCAAGGCAGCTCGTCGTTAAAGTGTTACAAAAGATATTCTTAATTTATTTAGAGAAAAGGAAGCAGTACCTGTGGCTGAATGTTCGCAGCATCTTCCTTGGCTTTCTGAAGCTCTGACTCCAGCCTTCCAGCATCTTCCTTGGATTTTTGCAGCTCTGCCTCCAGCCTTGTAGAATCTTCCTTGGTTTTCTCAAGTTCTGACTCCAGCCTTATTATCACTACATCCTTTTCTGTTATCAAACTTCTGCGCTGATCACCTTCTAGTGTCAGTTTCCTTCATTTACAAAGACATACACACAATTAAAAAGCAATTGAAATTTCATAATGCTCCCTTATAACGTTCTGAATTGCACATTGAAGACGAGCAGCAGGAAATGTTATGAACCATAAACAGAGTGCGAGAGATAAGTTTTTAGTTCAGTAGAAAATAGAGTCTCAGTAGAGAGTCACGAACATGAGGAAGTAGAGGTTCCAGATGGTGGGACTAGAGGGTTCTAGATGGTGGGACTAGAGGATTGGGACTAGAGGGTTCCAGATGGTGGGACCAGAGGGTTCCAGATGATGGGACCAGTATTTTTGGACATGCATTGGCCAAAGACAAGGTCAGTATACCTTCAGGAACTTAAGGAATTTCAGCACAACATTTCAGTTGGATAAGAACATAGAAAATGCAACAGCTTTTTGTTCTCATGCCTGTGGTCCAACACTGGGCGTAAATGCACCTGTATATGTACATAGGTATGTAAGGACAAATGTACTCACATAAGTATGCATGTACGTATGTATCTATGCTTAGTATTTATGTATGCAAGTACTGGTACACATTATGACACTGAAACTGGAGGAATCAGGCAACATCTCATAATGCATCACAAGAATCACTATATAGTCACCAATTTCCAAGCCATAAAGAAACCAGTGAAACATCATACTAAATTTTCCTAGTTCCACTTACTTTATCTCTGCTTGATGCTTTCTTATCTCCGCTCGAAGTTTCTCATTGACTCGTGACACTTCAAACGATGCATTTCCTACCGACTCACCACCAGCTGATAAGAAACAGAATAGTAAGCAATTAGCAAACTGCTGCCCATATGAAAGGATGTCATGCCATTTAAGGTCCGGTGTATGGACCACCTAGCCCGAAATTCAAATCCCTGAAATATGCTTGACCCACTCGTTGCAGAGGTCTCTGTTGCACGTATAATTGTATGTATATGAACTTGGATTCAAAAACTATCTGAAAAATTAAAATGATTTTTGTAATCACAGGCCTAAGCTCCAAATCTCTTCAGCACCCAAAACAGCAAAGTCATGGGAATCAACCAATTCACAGGTGCCTAATAAAATTAAATTGATCAGGAAGCACTGGCGGCGATCTTGCTTGACAGGTGAGGGGGGACACTTTTGAACCGATCTCGTCAAAAAAGAGTTTTGAACTGATCTGGTCAAAAAAGAGGTCACAAAATATTTTCGCACTCATGCGCGAAGAAATTGGCTGGCCTTTTTGGTGTTTCTTCCAAATTTGGGGGGACACTGTATGGTGTGCCCCCCCAACTGTTAAAGGTGGGGTCCTATCCCCCTCGACCCCCGGGATCGCCGCCCATGTCAGGAAGGTCTAAGCAGGTTTGGTTCCTAGTTATAATAACTAGTAGACAACACTCGAAATACATTAAGAGTTGACAAATAATATGTATACAAGTATGTGTGCATAAACCGTGAAAAAAGTATATGCAGAACACAAAGAGAGTAACACTCACCTGTCTTGCTATACGGCGCAACGTTAACAGAGGCACACGGATTGTGAGACGCGATCTCCAGTTGCTGTCGATGGATTTTGTTGTTCGCTTTGCTCAGTCGTTCCTGGATGGAAGCCAGTGTACAGGACAGATGAGCGTTCTGTTCTCTCAAGGTAGTCATCTCCCGATCGTATTTCTTACGGACGGAATGCTCTATCGACGACCTCGTCTCGGTCTTCATCAAATTGATATCCAGAATTTCTTCTCTCAGTTCAGCCTACGATAACAGAGAATGGTAGAAAATATTAAAGAGAGTGACTGAAGAAAGGACGACTGTTGACCTATATATAATCCAACCCATTGACTTCTATAGCGCCATCACCATAAAGCTCATCAGTTGATATTTGCTTCGAGGTGAACCCCGCTGCCCAGTCCTCCTTCATTGAATCCTCGATAAAGGGGTGGGTGGTAGGGTATTGAATTCTCGGGGTTGGGCAGTAGGGTATTGAACCTGGAAAAAGGGTTGGGCAGTAGGGCATCTAATCCACGATAAAGGGTTGGCAGTAGGGTATCGAATCCTCAATAAAGGGTTGGGCAGTAGGGTATTGAATCCTGTATAAAGGGTTGGGCAGTAGGGTATTGAATCCCTGATAAAGGTTTGGGCAGTAGGGTATTGATTCCTGGATAGAGGGTTCGGCAGTAGGGTATCAAATCCTCGATAAAGGGTTGGGCAGTAGGGTATTGAATCCTGTATAAAGGGTTGGGCAGTAGGGTATTGAATCCCTGATAAAGGTTTGGGCGGTAGGGTATCAAATCCTCGATAAAGGGTTGGGCAGTAGGGTACTGATACTACCAGACATAAAACCATGACCACAGTAATACTTCATGCAATTAAAAATGATAATCAATTTTTTGGAAGGCCTGTCTACTGCCTTCAACCAAACCCACCTACTATTCCCTGTGCCCCCACACCCATGACCGCACAATGCCCTCAGCCGACAGCATGTTGCACAGAACATTTATTGTGAGGATGTTAGGACTCACTGTGTTTATTAGATGCCTGTACACCGAAGAGCAATTAGTTAATAAAGAATATACTTACTTACTTAAGACACGGATTCATCAGTTACTAAATCCAAACTCTTTGTTCAATTATATGCAGTTAGCTTCATCTGTTAGCCTTGTAACTTTTCGCATTGTTGTTTGCTATGAAGAATGAATCAACTTTAATTAGCGTTTAATTAATGCAATTGCCATGTTCTGAAATGTACTTTTTGTTAATCTAACGTACTTGTTCATTACTACTGACTGATTGACTGATCGATTTAGTGCTTAATTGATCCGATTGATCGAGATTGAAGTTCAGACACTGCACGATCTGTGGCTTTCAAACTCAGAAGCATTCATGACTGAAGTCTTACTTCGACTTTTCTGTAAGACTCGACTTCTTGTGCATGCTGCTTCTCCTGCTCCTTGTAGAAAATCAGCTCCTCAGACTTCTCGGCATTTTCCTTTAAAATATTAACTCATAATACAATTCGATAAATTTGCAATCTTAAGAATAAATCAGATTATACTTGTCAAAATTAGAAAAACAAGGAAATCGTAATCGTAATCTCCAAAATTCTGAAGTGCCACTCGAAGGCCAAGCGCAGAGCACCATCCTATTCACGAGCGCTGGAAAGATAATCAGTTATTCTTAGCACAGTTACTATTAATTCTTCTTCCTCAAAGTTTGTCTCAGAAATGACCACACCTATCCAATTGATTGAATACTGAGTATTCAAATTAGAAGAGGCATTGGGAGGCTCATAACTGAACAATATTAATAGAGGTATTCAACAGATAAGCTGATATTATTATCATTTTCATTATCTAATTTCACAGTAACCTAACCTCATTTCACAGACTCATTTCACAGTAACCTAACCTCATTTCACAGTAACCTAACCTCATTTCACAACCTCACTTCACAGTAACCTACCCTCATTTCACAGTAACCTAACCTCATTTCACAGTAACCTACCCTCATTTCACAGTTACCTAACCTCATTTCACAGTAACATAACCTCAATTCACAGTAACCTTACTTCACTTCACTTCACAGTTACCTAACCTCATTTCACAGTAACATAACCTCAATTCACAGTAACCTAACCTCATTTCACAGTAACCTAACCTCATTTCACAGTAACATAACCTCACTTCGCAGTTACCTAACTTAACTTCACAATAACTAAAATCGTTGTGGATGATTTTCCACAATCTGTTCAATTGTTCATACCTTCTGCAAGCAGCAAAGACGTTCTTCGAGCTGTGCAAGCTTGATGCGTTCATGGTTAACTTTCTCTTCATAATTCTCTTTCTCTTTCTGTTCGAACACAGCCTTCTCTGTCCGAATCTTCATTTCACCTGCAACAGGTCAACATTGGCAGTCTTTAAATAAGCATAAGAAACAAATAATCTATCTATCTAAGTATCGATCTGTCTATCTATCTGTCTATCTAGTATCTATCTATCTATCTATCCATCTATCCATCTATCTATCTATCCATCTATCAGACATTCACAAAGTCCACTTTCACTGCGTGTTGTACAAAATACGTTTAAATAGCGGGCATGGTAGCCAATTGGTTAGAACGCTCAGCCTGTAGCAAGGACAGTATGGGTTCCCCTATGAGACAATAACTGTGTAGGGACCTTGAGCACGGCCTTCATGCACAATTGCTCAGCGCCATTGGTGTTCTGTCACATGGTAGTGTGTTTACTTCTGAATTCTACTAAACAACCTGCACCACATTTGTGATAATTCTTACTCTTAGCCATCTCTGATACAGACCTCGTATCAAGATTGCACATAACTGGATAATTTTGTAACCTAGCAAAACAAAACTCTGAACTAACTAACTTTCAATGACCAGTTTTTCTATTTTGTCTCGGTTCCGTTCTTCCACCTCTTTCCGCCCTCTGTCTCGGGCCTCTTCCAGGTCTCTTCGGAACTGACGGTTCGCTTCTTCCATCTTAACCTTTGACTCCTCCTGAACCCTGTGACTTTCTTCCGACTTTGAGTGCAGCTCTGTAACGTGCTTCACAAGCCCTGTCAAAAGTTACAAAAGTTTCGTGTAAAAGATGACTGACAGGTTCAGTCAAGTAAGTAAGTAAGTATATTCTTTATGAAACAATTGCTAATCAAACTTTGGTGAACAGACATCTGATAAAAACAAAGGACCAGCAGCACAGGACTTTACAATAGTAGGAAAGAGATACAATTAACTGATATCATACAACAGAAATATGGTTTGTCAAATTCAGGAAATAATGTTTTGCCAAAAGCAGAAAACACATTACACTGCACATAGTCAAAGACTTAAAGAACTGTAATAATGTAAAGACGTTTACAGAGGACTGTAAGCAATGAGGAACTTTTAGATGCCTTAAACCGTAAATATTGTCAGTGTAGGTGATAAATCGTTAAAAGTTAAGCAGGCAGGCAGGCAGGCAGGCAGGCAGGCAGGCAGGCAGGCAGGCAGGCAGGCAGGCAGGCAGGCAGGCAGGCAGGCAGGCAGGCAGGCAGGCAGGCAGGCAGGCAGGCAGGCAGGCAGGCAGGCAGGCAGGCAGGCAGGCAGGCAGGCAGGCAGGCAGGCAGGCAGGCAGGCAGCACATGGACCTTGTGAATTTGTGAAAATCGTTAGATATGTACAGCTAGTCAGCAAATCTTCAGTCAATTTCATCTAATTCAACGTAGATAATGAGAAGCAACAAGCATGATAAATTATGACAATGACGGGGTGATGCAATGATAACAACAGTAATGGTGTTGATGATGACAGTTCTGGTCCTCACCAACATCAGACAGCCTGACATTGAATCCACAACTCTCTAGTGCAGTGACCATCTCATTCTGCCAACTGAGCTGGACCTGGATCATAGACACGAGGAGGTCGCGGAAGTCCTGGAGAACTGGTTGCGCCACAAGCAACTGAACGGCATTCAGTTCCTGTCGAAGCGTCATGAGCGTATTCGCAGGATTTGGGTTCACAGAACCCTGAAAGAAAGTCATCACAGCTAGAATTGTGGTCTTCGAAGTTAAGGTATTTACCACCTTAATAATAAAATAAATAAACCATTAATAAATAAACACAAAATTATGAAAAGCTCGACTAATCTCAAGCCCCTGATTATTGTGAAATCAGTTTCTTTTATTATTATTATTTTTTACATATTTATTAAGCACCACTATCTACTGACCAAGCATCAATTGATGGTGCAGAGCAATTATGAGTGAAGGAGTTGCTCAAGGTCCATACACAGTAATCATCTCAGAGGAGGCTCGATCCCGTACTCACCACATTTCAAGGCGATTGGTCTAACCAATCAACCAATGTAACCCATAGCTACCATGTCCTAGTAACCGACTGTGGGACAATGACAATGATGATGTCATAATCATTATCATCACTGTCGTTGTTATCATTACCGTTTCTTCTAATCATCATGACTGTCACTTATATAGTACTCTCGTAGTAACCATATTGTATTGTATTTGTATTTATGGATTTATAAAGCGCCTCTCACAGTACAACAGAATCAACCATAAACACTAAACTAGCTGCAACAGAAGCCTATTTATATTATAAATGGCATTATTTATATTTATGTTTATATTATTTATAAGCCAATCAAATTTAAATTGTCAGGACCCATCATAGGATCTGCAATGAAGAGTCATCTGGGCCTTACTGGGTGCATCCACAGCAAGTGGTTTCAAGAAAAAGAAGAGCATGTAGAAATCAGAGATGCAGAATTCTTACAGTAGACACTTGTAGTTCTCCCTTCAGCTTTCCACCGCAGTCTCTGACGGACTTCAGAATTGTCTCCATACCTTCACATTTCTTGTTTGTGTCCTAAACCACAGAAACCAATAATTGACAGCTTATTCAAGTTGTTCAATTAAATTGATGGATTCCAAGTCAAACCACTGCTAAACTTTGACTTCTTGTTTACACCGACACAAAAACTGATGACTATGATAATTACTGTGTGATTAATTATTAGTAATTATTACTGAATGCATGTGTCCATTTGCGTTAATGTATGTACATTTTTAAATTTATTTTGTTCATTGTGCATTTATTAAGCACCACTATCTAACAACCAAACTTCAATCGAAGCCAATTGTAAGCAAAGGACTTGCTCAAGGTCCCTAACCGGTTATTTCAGGGGAGTCTTGAACCTGTACTCTCCACGTTACAAGGCGAGTGCTCTAACCAATCGGCTACCATGCCCCACGTGTCCCATGTACAGTACGTATGTATTTATGTATGTTGTAATTAGTAACTTCTATTGCACCAGTGCCTGAAGCACTAGGCATCAACCCAAATCAAGCCATAATCAGTAAATCATATAAGTATGTATGTAGGCCTACATATGTCTCTATGCATCTATCTAGCTATCAATCTAGCTATCAATATCAGTCTTATCACAGCATCTTTTCAGGACTTCTCCAGAGTACTGTTGAGGATTTTTAAAAATTATATTATAATTAAATAATATGTAAGTTGTGTTTAATTCTGTAGAATTTAAAAAATTAGGAACAACCATCGACCAATATCTTAAAATATAAATACTCATTTAAGAAAAAACGAATAAAATTAGGAATTAATCACCATCTGAAAACAGACTAGAATTAGTCTTAAGGATCATACGCACTGATATTTTAACACTGAGATTGTTGCCATCTTCAATGATCTCTTTGATCTTAGAAACGATCTGATCATCTGTTAAATCATCTTCTTCGTCTGTCATTGTCACATCCTTTGCACTTGCGAGGTATCTTAGTGACAACAATCGTTGCAGTCGACGTCTCAGTCGCGACAACTTTTGAAAACAACAAAAAACAAAACATAAATCAATTTGTACCCAATAAACAGCAGAATGAGACCAGAAGAACAAAATATAGTTGCTCAACACAGATGTCTGAAATTTAATTGTCCAAAACTCAGAATACATACAGCAAACAATTAAATCCAAATTAATAAATTAAAGCTTTAAAAAGTTATCTTTATACAATCCAGCTGTACTTAATAATGCCCAAAGTCCTTACACAATGACCAACCGGGTGGAGGTTCGAACCAGACTCTCTGTGTTATAGCCCAGCGCTCTATCCATTCAGCTAAAGTGCCCACCATCAGCATCATGCACTAGTCGACGATAAAGGTAAATAATCGATAAATCTTAATAATCATGCAAAATAATTAGTTGATTCATTTCTAATTACTTCTCTACTCGAGGTAAGAGAAATCTGTCACGAAAGAAAACATAGTCAGCAGGACCTAGACAATCTCTGATAAGTCGGGCCCCAATTCTGGAAACGACCCATAAAGGGACTTCTAAGGGCTTTCACTCAGATTCAAATGCAAATATCTGAATATTTATGTACTTTAAGGTTTTAAGGTTGAGGCTATCTAACGGAACTAGAAGGTGTGTTTCCAGATTAGAAGAAAATGCGTTCAGCATTTATTTGGCCACGAGTGCAATGGTGAAAGAACTGTAGATCATAGACAAAACAGAATCATATTGTTACAACTGTCAGAATTATACTTCGTTACCAAAGTGCTATGTAAAGATCCTTAAGAGCCATTTCATAATTGATATTCAGTCACAAATAAACTTAAGAACAATAAGTTTGTTAATTCAGTCATGTTAAAAATAGGTAAATTAGCAGAAGGAAATTACTATGCTGGTAAGATTTCTCAACTCCTGTGTAAGCGCATCGTTCGATTTGTTCGTGTCTCCCTGCTTGGCGCTAACTTCTTCCAACTGCTTTTGTACATCCTTCTGTTTCTGAAAGATGCAATTTAAGACAATGTAACTGAATCAGTCAATGATTTTACAGCTGCAATACACCCACAGATGAACTGCAGCAGAATTGCCAACATTTAGAACCTTCACACGATTTGATAACAACAACATCAGGTCAATCTACCAGTACATCTGATAAGGTATTCTTAGAGACATCGCAGGGGTCCTCCCAACCCGAAAACACAAACCCAAGAAAAGTAATTGCAATTGTAATTAGTTACTTCTATTGTGCCAGTGTCTAATTCACAAGGCATCAACCGATGGCACACAAAAACCAAGCCGTAATCAGGTCAATATCCAGAAGATCAGTCCGTAAGATTGTGTGCACAGCCTGAAACTTTCTCTGAGGCAGTTTATTTTGAGGACATTAAGCAAGTAAATTTAGGGTAAGATGAAAACCAAGCACTCAAATTGCAGTTATAGATTACATGTTGAACACATTTCCATGCTATTCAGAGTGTCCGCACTGAAATTAACAGCTGAAAAAGACCTCCAATTGGAATAAAGTCAGAACTTTTAGCTCAAATTTCAGCACAAAATAGTTGTGAAGGCCAGAATAAGAGAAATCAACAAAACATTTTAGGAACAGTTAACACTGCCGATGGTTATAATCTGAATTAGTCAGAGCTCAGAGTAACTGGTAGCCAGGCACGTAACTAGGATTTTTCGTTTGGGGGGGCTTAAACCTTGAACATGGCAACATTTATACAGTATTCATACGAATTTTAGCCGTAAGCATACAACGGCTTGACTTGTTTGGGGGGGCTTCAACTTACGTTAGTTACGTCCCTGCTGGTAGCATTCAGTGAACACAACAGCCACAAACAGTGCAAAAGAAAATGACTTCACATCAGAAACAGTTGATGCTGCCAATCATTGTATGTATGTAAGTATGTACCTATGTATGTATGTATGTATGAATCTAGATAATTAATATAATGCCTTTTAAGTACCTCATAAAAGTGCTGCACACATGGCTATCTTCTTTCTTCTTCTATCTGACTGATCTAAACAAGTGCGTTCTGAGACAGTTTGATGTTTTCTGCATATCGTTAAGTGCGACATCGCATACATGTAAGTGCAATGGAAGACTGCAATCTAACGATAGCACCAAATCAATATAAAGCCCAATCTTAGGTGGTGCTATATAAATTAGCGATTTTAATTACTGCCAATTGTTGTAATCTAATCTAACTAAATCTGTAACTCATAAACAGAACTTAGTTTAATCTACCAAATCCGTAAACTCATAACCCAATCTTTCATGTACCTGTTTTTCCTGTCGTAATTCGACTTTTCCTTTGTCCATGGCTTTACTCAGAGACGTGTATCGTTCCTCATTTGCCTTTAAACTGGACTCTGACTTCTTAAGCTTCTAGAAAAATCAACAGCAATCACTCGACTCTTACGACTGATAGAAATGCACCAGCATTTTCCTTACATGTACTTATATATAGATACATAAATATATATACTCGTAACATTCATGAAATAGTGAAATAATATAATAGGTACATTCATAGATACATACATAGATACATACAAAGATACATACATCCATCCATACATACATACATCCCTCCATACATACATACATACATACATACATCCATACATACATACATGCATAGATACATACATTCATACATACATACAAACATCCACACATACATACATGTATAAATACATAGGTATAACTGACCTCCCCAACTGAGACCAACTCGCTCTGCATCTTTTCAAGATCAGATTCCAGATGCTTATGAGAATCAACAACGCAGAACTGAAAGATAAAAACATCACACAATCCAATTCAGCGTCCAAATACAACACAAAATCCTACACAGAAAAAAAATAACCCCAAAAATGGCATCTCGGTCACAGACAACCAAATCAGTTCACTCGCCCTCTTTCAAAATGATAACGATGCCATCCTCTACCTGTGCCCCGGCCGACTGAACTGCGATGAGCACACTGCCCTGAAAATACACTGTCAGTGAGAATATCACTTAGTGTGGGAGAGGACTGGCCATGCACCCTCATATGCCGAGGCTAAGAAAATGAAGTTGCTAATGCTTCATAACCATGACTGCCTCTCAAGCTGGCTTAAGGGACTGCATGTCTTTTTCTTCCTTCTCCTCCCTCACCTCTTCTTCTTCTTATATTTAGAACAAATACACTAATTACAGTGCATTATCTGTACATTGTACAACATAGTTCACATAGTTACCGAACGAAGGTACTAACAGAGGACTGGAAGGAAGCAATCTGTACATCTTTGTCCGACAATTCATTCTTCCTTCTCTCAATATCGTTTGTAAGACGACAGATGGTAGTATCCTAGATTACATATGAAACATGGATGTAGACATTGTCATATAATAAACAGATACATTAGATGTAAACACTTAAATGTAATAAAACAAGCACATTGAATGTAAACATTGCAACGTACATGTAATGACATAAAGTACCGGTACATCAAACACACCACATGAACATATGTACATATACATGTACGAGGCATGTTAGCCGATTGGCTAGAGCTCTCAGCCTGTAACATGGAGAGTGCGGGATTCAGCATCCACTGAGGCAGTTGCTGTGTACGGACCCTGAGCAAGTCCTTCACTCAAAATTGCTCAGTACTATTATGTTTGTCATATGGTCGAGTATACACTTCTGAACTTGGGAAGGAGGGCAATATCAAATGCAGTTGTATTGTATTATTGTATTGTATAAAATGTATCAAATGCATTCTTATCTTTCTGATCATATGTAATACAATCGAGCCAAGAAGACTACATAAGGTCAAACTTGTATGTACTGGTTAAATCATTTTAAATAGGATGAACACTGATTTTAAAATTCAATGAACGTGGAATTCAAATTTAAAAGAATATGAACTTTAAAATTTTAAGAAATAATGAATTTCTTGTATAAGGATGCACATTTACATGAGTTAGAAATCTGACACACTGTCAACACACACTATTTTTTATACCTGCCTGAGAAGAAGACAACATTTATATACAACCTTAATAATATCTGAACAGGTTAATTCTGGAAAGCAATAATCAGGACATTTAAGAGAAAATATGGAAAACAGACAGATAGAATGAAGAATGAACTGCATACCTTCATAGAAATATCTTTCTGGACCTGCGTTAAGAGACCAGAGAGAATGTTCTTATCTTTACGAAATCTCTCTAGCTCCTCTCTTAAGCTGTTATTTTCCAAAACTTTGTCATTCAGTTCTTTCTGTGACATTGTCTTCAGTTTAAACATCTGTAAATATTGGTAACAGATTACTGGACTATCATATGTTATTTTAAATATCTGTTACCTGATCAAACACCGACCATAAACCCCTAACCTGATATGCTCTGCAAGCTGATGCAATGATTCGAGTAAAGAGATTATATCTGGATGTTTAACATACATGGTCATCCGCAGGAATGTTTGTACAGAGGTGCAAAATTTTTGTAGGGGAGGGGCAAAATGATGTTTTTGCATAGAATAGCTATTCATCAACACAGAACACGTGACAACTTAAAAAATAAATAATTTCCAAGAACTTCACCAAAATAATTAAGTGTTTTTTCACATTGAAAATCATGTTGGGACTGTTATAATAATCAAAAGATTTTATTTTTTTTAAATATGCGCAAATTCCCGGGGGGCAAATGCCCCCTTCCCCCCCCCCCTGTCCGGACGTGCATGATTACTTCTGACTCTCGCACAGCAATACCAGAAGGCAACAGCATTTTCCTAGTGTGCTGCGTACATGTGCTGTGAATACTGCCACTGATCGTTGTAATTGTAATTGTAAATTTATATAGCACCAGCTCAAGAGACTCATCTGTCAACTAATGATGGAAATCCATTGGTCTGGCTGCACATGTGTGTGTGGGCACGCCATAGGCAACTCTTCCAGTTTTCTGTGCATTATTTTGCTTATGTACGAAATATCTACCATTGATGACATTTAGCATCACAACAAATAGCACAAGGAGTGCTTCTGAGAAGTACTTACAAGGTGCTATAGCAAGCATCCGGTTACATACATAGCTAAAAGTGCTAGTGAATAAGCTGGTCTCTTTTAAACAGCTTGTACGCGGTGCTAGGGAATTTTGACAAGTTACGTTACATTTACTTTGATCAGCGTAAACCAGCTGTGAAGCCAACCTGTTCGTTTATCTCGGCCATTTCGCTAGTTCTCAGCTGGATCTGGTTTTCCAAATCCGCTATCCTTGCCTGCAGAGCTTCGACCTCGATCCTGTTAGAACCATTGCTGACCGCTTGACTTAGCTGACTCTGCAGGCATTCGACCTGAGCGCTCAGCTCCTTCAACTGACAGTCCTTGTGTCGATTCTCGACCTCAAACTTCCGCAGTCTGTGCACTTCGTCGTTTAATTCTGAGATTTTCCTATCCTGTCAAAAACGAAAAATACAAAATCAAGGATACACTGGTAAATAACGCATCTTTAAAGACCTTCCCGTTGGCTGTGCAGTGTATAAGAAGTATTGGCAACTTCGTTTTCTTAGCCTCAGCAATCAAGCATAGGCATAATTTGTGGGGGGTACGAGGGGTACTCGTACTCCCACTTTTTAAACTGGGAGGTACCGTACCCCCACTTTTTGAACAATGCCAATCAATATTTGATTATTGTGCCTTCCCAGAGATCGCAGTCTCCGCCTTGCTTCGTGCATGTAAGAAATTGGTACCCCAACATTTTAGACCAAAGTAATGCCCCTGCAATCAAGGGTAGTGGCCAATACTCCAAGGAGATACTTTGCTACAATATTATGCTGTCTGTCATAAAATACTAATCTTGTAAGTTTGTGGGATTAAGATTGTGCATCTCTTGGAGAACGAACGCAGATAAATCTTATATATTCTCATCTATTTTAGTCGAAACTCTCAGTAGGCTTCAACACATCCTAAATTCTCTGGCTCAGTTGCTGCAGGCATCATCTTCTCATATGCATTCCTGTTTAGTCAGCTGAATTGGCATCCCATAGAATCCAGAATGAGACCTAACTGGTCAGTCTGACCTATAAAATCCTTACAAGCACTCCTACCTCTCTTTAAACTTATGGTTATGGTTATGGTTATGGTTATGGTTAAACACTGGTCTCTCCTTACATCTCACAGTCTGCTTTCGTATGGGTCTATTAGCCAAGCCATGCTGCAGAATGGTCTTCAGATCTCATGCATTCTGTGTTGCTCCCCCAAGGAATGGAACTCACTACCAATGTTTGTCTGATGCTCGAACTCTTTCTCTTCCATTTAAGAAATGCCTCAAAACTCACTATGTCTTATTGGCTTACAAACATCTGGACCTTTCTTCACCTCTCTTCACTGCACCTCAGATTCACACTTCTCTATGACTTTGCACACACTTACATTTCTGTAAGAATAATAATAAAAATAATAATTATAATAAAAATATGTTGTTTACTGAAAATATGTTGAAAATAGGTTACAATAAGTAACTGATAAAGTGTAAAAGATATCAGCTGTAGATGACAATTTAACAACTATATTGTTGAAGACGTACTTTTTTCAAGACTTCCTCCAAGTTGACAGCTGACTCATTGCACATGCGACCATCTTTGTAGGTCTGCCCGTTGGCACCTACAAAGACATTATTATGATCAGACATAAGCAATTAAGAAAACTACACAAGAATTAAAAGTCGTTCAGAAAGTCAACATCTAATCCAGGTGTTCCACTTCATTCTGCATTCTCTGACAGGTAGAATTATTTCTCTTTAGCCTAAAAATTCTGGTACAGTGCACAATTCACTTCCCATATAGTTACACTCAGTAACTGATAAAGGCCACATTCAGTTCCTCGTATAGCTTACATTAAGTAACTGTTTCATGCCAAACTAAGTACATGACTGTCTCAAACATTTAAGTCGTACATTGGAGGAATCAGTAAATAACATTTCATTACAGTAAAAGCCATAATACCATATATAGCATCCGCATAATGATCATTTTAAAATACTAAGAAAATGGGTAATTCAGATCCATATCTCCAACTCTTACATGCTCGGAGTTGTGAATATTATTGCTAATCCAATGTACATAATTCACAATCTTTACAGTTTATAAAAACTAAAAACCAAAGACTTTGACATATGACTTTCGCCTCTGACTAGCCCTCTTGAAGAGGCGCTATATAAATGTCCTTATGAATATGAAGGCTATTTCTGTAACAGTTACCGGAAGAATTCAGTTTTGGGTTGCTACCGCTATAAGGCAGTGAGTTCGACATCAGCTTGGCACTGAAAGGGCGTGCTTGTTGAAATGAAGGATAAGCATTTCCATGATGACAAACAGACATATTAGAAGCAGTGGCGGAAGGGGCCAAAGATCCAGTTGCCAACTGAGGAAATGTTGTCTTCAAGCAAGTCTTTGAGGAGGAAAACTGCCTCTCCTTCGTGTCGCTCGAGTTCAACATCTCTGCTGTATGATGCGGACATGGGCAGCTCTACAACAGGATTTAGCCAAACATGTATGTTTTATAAGTAGCCTATATTTGCATCTGACAAGTGTACATGCATTGCATACAATGATTACATATTATTTTTATTTATTTATTTCGGATATTTCTATAGCGCCTCCTCAAGTCTACTACTACTCAGAGGCGCTCCCGACTACAACATTGGTATACTGTGTCGAGTTTTCACGCCGAAGCGCCACGAGCAATCGCGAGTGAAGGACTTGCCCAAGATCCGTACGCAGTGGCTAGAGTGGGATTCGAACCTGCAACCCTCCGGTCACAAGGCGCCAAACTTACCACTGAGCCACCACGCCCCACTCATTTACATTTGAAATAGTGTGTAACAGGAGCAGATCTTACAGACATACACACACAACGAAATGAAACTAAAGATACATCGATGCAGAAAACTACTTTTTAAAAACAGTTTTGATTTAACAACAGGTAGCATGAAAGGACTCTTGCGAAGTCAGTACTCATCCTTACGAAGAGGAGGCAAAAGCTAATGATGGAGGCAGTGGCTGAGGAAAATGCGAAGAGCTTCCTGTCTATACCAGAAACTCCTCAGTACTTCGTACTTATGAGAGCGGTTCTAACTTTGGTGTTGTCATCTTTTCATCATAGTCATCATAATCAGTATCATAACACTGTCACCTTTACTGATCTTATCACCATTACTGTCAACTTTGGTCTCATGATCATAATAGTTTGCTGTAGTTGTCATCATCACCATCATCGTCACCAGCACAATTTGTTTTGTTATTGTCCTCCTTCTGCCCCTTTTCCTTCTCCTCCTACTCCTCCTCGTCATCGTCATCATCAATACCATCACCATCATCATCATCGTCATCATCAATCAGCCACCAAAAGAAGATGAGTTGCTGGTTCTTACAAAAGAGTTGTCAACATCAAATTCATACTGAATGGCACCCTGGCCAACACCGATCCTGATGACATCGCCCTGAGTTAGACGAACTGCCGCGTTGCAGACTTGACAACCATTGATGTAGGTGCCAAATATAGTGTTGAGATCCCGCAAAATGAAACACTCACTGCGTTCATCATATTCGATTATTGCGTGTTTGCTATCAACTGCTGGGCACTTGATTATAACAAAGAACATTTCAGACAGAAATTAGCAATTAAGCAGTCTGCATAAATATAATGTAGAAATGACATTGCAGAAACTTACAGAAGCTAGTCTTATTATTTATTCACTTATTACATGTGCAAAATCTCTTAATACATCATCACTAAGACATACATAAGCATAAGACATACACATATATATAATAATAATAATAATATTTATTCTTTAATTTATTCTTTAACATACATACATACGAGATACATAAAACCATGTGCACTATTATCCACCAAGTATAATTGGGGTGAATTTTAACACACTGAGCACCTTTCTTCATTATCATAACCATCACATTAATTACCATCATAACTGTGTCGTTATGGTATCATAACTGTGTCGTTATGGTATCATAACTGTGTCATTATGGTAACTCTTAGCACTTGTACAGACAGTTGAGTGTAAAGCATCCCAGAAGCAGCTTGCTATTGAGGAGACTATTATATAGTAATTACAATGACAATCACAGACAGGGAGTGCAGTGATAAGGTATGGAAGTATAATTTAGACTACTCCAAAAAAAGTTAGATCAGCTTGAACCAATGTATGCAACAACTTAGGAAAGGAAACTACTTACCGGAATTATAACATCGCAGCATTCTCTCCCAATTGTAGTAGGCTTAATAGTTGAAAGTGGCACAATACCCACAGGACCATTCAGCCAGGCCTTCATTGCAAACTTTTAAAAACTCAATAAACAGCAACTAAAACAATTTTCCTTTGAGATGATTATAAAAATAATGGTATTACTTCACCGCCAAAAAAGAGCCCTACGTCCAACCAACTTTTCTAGGCCAGCGTTGAAGCAGGTTATTTTGCATACAATTATACTAGTAGACTCGTATTTTAAATCAGTTATCGTCCGAAAGGAAACAATCGGCTCAAGAGAATAACTTTAAGTTTCATTTAATGTTTACTTCTGCAACATAAACAACTTTTAAGTTAATAAAAAAATTGCCAAACAATACTTAAAGCATGCGCTACAATCATATAAGCAAAACTGCCGCCATCTTTAATCAGACGACGTTTCAGCTGGAGACAGCCTAGCAACAAACAAAACTCTCCAACCCCAGAGAACTTATTGAAAAATATAAACTTATTGTATTCAAATTGAATTGTATGTAAGGTGAAGCTTTAATCCTTAGTGAGTTTACTGTTTTATTTCGTCAAAAGTTGCAACAGTAAAAGTAAGTTAAGTCATTAAAAAAGCTCTATAAATTAAAAAATTAACTTTAGCTGCATTTAGCTGCAAGATTATGAGTTAAGTAAATGAGTAAGGAGGTCAAGTATATTGTAGTCCTTGTGATGAAATCACAGTATAATAATATTATGTATTATTTATACCAAAGATCTTAGAGTCTACGACTCTAAGATCTTTGTTTATACTGTGATGAAATGTTGGCTTCCAAAGCGCGACTCCGATTTTCTCATAATAATTATGTTCATTTACAATCGAAATGCGAATTTAAAAGGTCTGTGGGAGTTAGAAAGGAGTTTGATGGGTTTTTGAGAACTGTTGTATTTAGAATCGAGGGAAAGCAGAAAAGGCAAGGTGCGCAGGTCTATAGGCCTACTGGTAAATAGTTGCCTTGAGGCTTGGGTCAGAGCACCCTAAGACTTTTGCAGCAGTTAAAGGACTCGGAATTTCCCTTGACCATCTCTGGAGAATCCCGTTGATTTGATGCAGCGCTCATGAATAAGCTGGTGTCTTCGCGCTTAGCTTTAACGTAGCTCTGTGAAGCTGGAGTTTACGATTAAGTCATCAAAACAGTTGGCTCTACAGTCTACACATGCAAATGCATAGGCCGGGCACACGCGCGTGTTCAAACCTACAGCTCAACGATACGGTGCGGATTATTGACGACTTGGACAGGAATTAGCGGTATACTCTAATAATATAATGAGACGATGGACCCCCCCCCCAAAAGTTAAGTCTTCATTGCACACCCCGGGTGGGTAGTTTCCAACCCATTCAGTTGTGCTTGTGTGATTATAATTATTGTGCATATATTAACAATTTCTTTCACAATTCACTTTGTGGGTTACTAATAAGCAAGGATTCTGTAATAGGTCCTTGCTAATAAAGTAATGCTATGGTTTATTGTGAGATTTGTGACCATGTGAATTGTATACTAATAAATTTGGTGGTGTCATCACTTTAAGGAGTTTAAGCTTTCTATTGCATTTCTCAATTTTCTCAGTTTGCAAAATATGGATAAAATATTCAACTGCACATGGATCAACTCATCAAAGTCTACCCCAGTGTTGACACTTGTAAACAATACCATCGGTATTCAGCTGATTTAAATGTGTGTGATTTAGCTTAACCAGAATGCAAGCTCTTATGGGTGAAAATTTATAATCTGTTTACCAACTGCTTTGAATAACTTCTCTTTTGATATGCCTTTAATTTCTAGACTTTTCTGTCCCTTGTTCAACTTCCGATCGTTTTTGCTCCAACTGTATTATCGTACACATTTTTAATCTAACTTAACTGTGGGTAGGCCGAGTAGTTAAAACTCGTTTTCGGCCACCTTTATTGATTGTGGCATGGCCGTATCGCCATCCAAGCATTATAATTATAATCAGTGTATGCTTGAGTATCAATTGAAAGGTTCGGGTTTCAAACACTCGCCAGTGCAGAATTTTTTAGATTTTATCCAAACCTGTGCCTCTTAGCAAACTCAGCTATAATGAGTACACTAACTGTAGGTGGAAAGATTAGGCATCGAGGGAGAGGACTAGCCATCCACCAGTGTTGAAGCGGGCAAAGAATACTGATGTCGTCAACACATCAGTACCGTGTAGCTGATAATAGGTCATTATCAAATCTATTATCAACTACTCACATCATGCCCATGGCTGCCTCTGAGCTTGTTTAGATTAGACGAGGCTTATGAATTGTTACTACGAAGAAGAAAGATACCCCTTAGAACTGAACAAAGAATAACGATAATATAAGACTTGATCCTAATGTCATGCGTGTAGCACGCACACTGGCTAAATTTCAGGATAGTCTGTTGAAACTGACGTACACACGAGTTATGATTTTCTGTAACATTGAACTCTGTATTGGCTGGTATAAGGATGCAAGCATGTAGCACTTGCATCCTTCTTCATTTCTCTATTGTAGAGTTTGCCAAAAAGCTAAGTCATGGGAAAGAGTTACGAAATAAATAAAATGATTTCATTTTGAATCTTATTTCGTAACTCTTTCCCATGACTTAACTGTTTGGCAAACTACAATAGAGAAATGAAGAAGGATGCAAGCGCCACATGAAATCCGTGTACCTTACACTACATCATCAAGCACGTCTTTCGCATCCTCGATACAGAAAACCCTAATTGTAACAGACATTTATTTGAATATCAGCTCTGAACCATTTCAATCATAGCACATCTTTTCTTAGGTATAAGCACAAAAACCGGTCCTCTCAACCGACGTTAAAGTAACCACCATCAACAAACACACGACATATCTGACTTGTTAGAGTTCGACAGGTTATAACTAACAACGCCCAACACCTTTCTTAAGACAGATAACATGGGATCTATCATACACATATCCCCAACATTTTAATACACAAATGCAACTTTCTTCCAAGTTCCGAAAGCCAGTATCAACGTAAACACAGCCCAATGTGCAAATGACTCATTAAGTGCACCGCTCGAACAAACAAATTGTGAAAAATTAGACTTTTAACAACTGAGGTGGATTTTAAAACCAGTTTCGGACTGTCACGTATAACTACAATGTGGACTCGTTAACATGTAATCGTGACATGTCTTATGATGCAGCACGTGAACCAGGGCACGTGTAAAGACGGATAATGCTGAAAAAGTAAATATTCAGTGCTACACGCTGCAGTTTTTGTAAAGCATGTTAACCATTACGACATTTTACGTCCACACTGTACATACGCTTCGCTAGATGTTGCAAACTTGAAAGTCGCTGCAACCACGCACGACAAACCACAGCGCACGACAGTTAACACTGCGAATCGTTTGGTGACATTCAGAGCCTAGCGTTCAGCAAACGGATTATAGAAGGCACAAGTTCAGGAAACGAATGTCAACTAACTAAACATACCAGTCAATACATTTACAAAGTCATCGCATATCATTCGACGAGAAAGCAGACGGCTTAACAGGAATGCCAGGCTACGTTCTGACCAAGATGCCAAAGTCCAAAGCACACAAGACTGTCCAGCCTTGCTTTTATTGCACAGTCATTACATTGATAGCTCAGCATGGCTCACATGAGGACCGAACAATCATTGATGGGCCGTTGTTAACTACCGTATTTAACAGCTAGTGGTTAGACTACTTTTCGATCAGTTAAATGGTAGTTAACTACACTACTTCCTAAGTATTCAAAAAGTAAACTATTATTTTTTCAACACTAGTTGTAACTACAAAATCTCAATCTGTACTTAACTACTTTTTTCAGCAAAAACTAGACTTCGGTGAGCGCTCGTAAGATTTATATTGCTGGTTGTAGAAAAGCTGTCCGATTAATTGATAATTATAATTTATTAATTGATAATTATAAGTTAACAGTCTCATCATCATTACAAAGATGCAGTTAGAAAAGTGAAAATGCAAACAAAAATTTGTTTACCGCTGTATACAATTACTGTTCGGCACGAACAAAACTAGTTTGATAGTTAACTACAATGTAGAGTGTTTTATAAACCAATCTTATAAACCAAGTTATTAACTACTAGTTGAACTACTTCAAAAGTAGTTAAAAACTAGTTGTAGCTGTAAACTACTTTTAAAGTACATTTAGTTAGTGCCCATCACTGCAAATAATCAACTAATCATAAACTGGGTTAAGCGAAAACAGCTCTGAAAGCACAGAAATGACTCAAATGGGTGGTGAACAAGTTTCAAAAGACTTTCCAGATGACTTTGGTTCACAGCCAAATTCAATACAAAGCTAACAGAACAACTCCTAATTCAGCTTACTTGCTTGTCCGTTAGCCGCTAATGACATGACATCACCAGATGTAGTTATCCTCTACCAAATCTGTTATCTATACATCAAATGAGTTCCGTACATACGTTAATATAATTTCCATAGAATCTCTCAACTTACGAATAATTCGGCGAGTTTTCGCGACTCTGTCAGTTCTTAATCGCTTGCGCCACGAAAAGTCGCATGAAATTTAGCACAAAATAATTCGCTATACAATTAAAACCCTGCATAAATCAGCACAAGCGAACGACACACAAAACAGGACATACCATAAAACTCATGTACACAACAGAGCACACAAATGCATAAAAATATGAAAGTATGCAGCCACTTTTTATACTAGCAATGGCAGTCGTATTAATTGCAATGGTTGTACTTTAGATTTAATGCCATTCTCATCTCGGTTACTTTCATGGCATCTGCCGTCAGCAACAGTACGCGACAAGGTAGTATAAAATAACCTAAAGGGCATAGAACATATTATCATACTTCGAAGGAAACCCAAATTCCTAGGTAAGGGCGTGCAATAAACCGTCTACCTACTCTGACCGCCGCTACCCTGAAACACTAGCCGGTACCCTAGAAATACTAATACTACTATTCCTACTACTAATAATTCTACTAAATTTAAATTTAATAGTCCAATCAGCCTCGTCTTCAATTCTCAGTAACAGAATAGGACAGCGATATTCAATCCAAGTGAAATACGTCGGTTGCAAATAATTACTCAGCGTTCGGAACAAATCAGCAGTACGATTCTGCTTAAATGAAATCAAAGCACATGAATATTCATCACGACATGAATATTCATCACAACATGAATATTCATCACGACATGAATATTCATCCAGCATTTTCGTCCCAAAGAAAAACGTCTCATGAATATTCAGCGACAAAAACAACTGAACAGTTCGCTCAGCCCAGTGCTGCAAAAAAGGAAAGAGAAAACGTGACATAGAAAGAAACTTCAAGTAATATCACACAACGGCAGCGCATAATTGAAACGACGTGGCCAGTCCCGTGCAGTTCAGATAATATCATCGAGACGTATGATACACGCAAGGTGGCAGACAGATAGCATCGATAATACAGAATTTGGCTCGTCTGCAAGAACAAAGGATAAACAACGGTAACTATCGCTAAACCCCAATTTGTCAAGCGCAACGTCCGTTTAACAAAACGTAGACAATTATAATACTAGGAATTACACCAACCCTCCCCCCACCAAACAGCAAAATAGTTCGGTCCGATTATGTACCATCAGACAACAGGAAAGGACAAGCAATGTCGCATCGACGGGGGTGACAGGTTGTGCACCTATGAACGCCTTAGTTCACGGTCGTCTGCCTGGTCAGCCCGCGCCTTTAGCGTCTGCTGTGTGGTCCCCATCTGATCGGCTGAGACGACTGCGATGAAGCTGCTTGGTGCAAGTCAGGAAAGTCGTCGAGGCTGTTGGTGTCCGGAGCCGACCAAGGCGCCCCACGCACCGTGTAGCCCTCGGGTGGAGTCTGGCTGCCTGGTCTATTGCTGTCGTCGTGACGACTCTGTGGATGCTGGTACTGGCTCAGCATCTCGTTTTCGTTTACATCCTGCAACTGTTAGGCAAAGGAAAATTGAATCTTTACATTTTTAACAACATAACATAACTTTTTATTGCTCCAAATGTATGTATGTTACAACATCAATTTAGTAATATTAGGTGTGGATACAAAGGAGGGTCAGAAGGAACCGCTAAGGTAGGGCCCTCTGTGCACCATGAAGTGTATGATGGAGAGGTACAGAGTAATGGTAACACTCATGGCCAGGAGAGCATCAGATCGCAGCTCGATACCCGTAACCCCCCTCTATATGGGGCGGCGCCTTGCATGGCTGCCAAAACGTGTGTTTAATTAAGATCTTGATTGTACTGTCATGTTTCAATGTTATCTTACTGTGTACTTATCAGTTTGAATTAATAAAGAAGATTATTATTTTTATTAAATAACACATACGAATTTAAGTATGTCACATAAGGAGACGTACATAAAGTCATTAATTATAAACTTAACTAAATAAGCGACGGAGCAGGTATTAGATAAAACATTTGAATCTATACACTGGAGGTCAAAATCGCGCTATATAAGTGCTAAGATAATTACATACAACAGTAACATCAACGGAACTAACATATTCTTCCTGAAGGTTGAGAAGGTGGTCTTTGCACTCCAAGACAGCATCCTCCGCTCCACTGATGACGACCAGGTTCGGGTCCTTGGCGTCGCGCCCAGGAAATCGTATGTCCACCTTGAACTCGTCCATTATCCGGTGAATGCCACGACCCTTGGAACCGATCAGACGCGAGTGAATGCGATGGTCAATCTCCACTTCCTCAGACGACAAGTCCTCCTATGAAGAAGAAAACATCGCACAGTTCATAAAAAATCGTTCATAATATTCTAAAATGTGCAGCGACAGAAAAAACTGTTCATAAATAATTTCCTACAGAACTTACAGGTCAGAGTTCAAATGATACATCGCAGATAACTCAAATAATGTATGTAGTGCCGAATATTTGGTGCCACAAAATCATGCAACTAATCAACACTGATGCCTAATTAAATTAATTAAATTGCACGTAGCACTGTACGACAAGGTTCAGTACTAAAACTAATTAATGTAATTACTTCTATAACACTGTTTTTTCCAGAACACTTTTACAGTGCTCAGAGCATTATACAGATCAATGCCTCGGGTGAAACAGCAGTCCACAATCGCAGTACAATTGGGAAGCCCGGCAAAATGCAACAGGTCAGGAAACCTGAGACAGGCTGTGATGCAAAACACTGCATTCATTGTAACCAAAAAGGACATCGACCAAACTTGATTTTACAACGGCACACAAGCCACAGCCCAGCACCGTACGGTTGGAAAACCCACATGAGCAATCCACAGCGACATGGGAACAGCCTGGAAAAATCGACTACAGTGCCAGCAGACTAAGTAAAAAGACTAAACGCAGAAGTAAATATCTTTGTCCTAAATGACCTCAGAAACCCAAAACAAATAACTGGACTTTACTGCATTCAAGCGTCGAAGAATGATAACTGCAAACTGTATTTCTAAACCGCTACTTTAAGGTAAAGAACAATATTAGTGGAGACATACGGTTGGTAATACAGACCAGTTCAAAGACCATTTTCAGTATTTCATCCCGGGCGGCAATCGCATTCGCCTCCACTCCAGTAATCGCAATGACATCGCTCTTGTCACTCGCTTTATCGGGAAACTGTATCTGAACATCAAACTGCTGACGAATTTTCGTTATGGTTGCCCCACGACGGCCGATGATCTTTGGATGATACTTTGGATCGACTTCGATCTCCAGTTTGAAGTTGCGCAGCACCTTCAAAGTCACAAAGAATCAACGAATGAGAGTCAGCACACAAATCTCAACCTCGGCAACAGTTTCTCGAACATTCTCCTTCCTGTCTTGTGTACCAACCCCGGCATGTATGCAAGTATACACCCGTAATTGTAAATTTATATAGCGCCACTCTGAAAGCATCCGACCTAACAAAATGGAACCAAAATGGAACAGAGTGGTCTTCAAGTGCTCGTGTTACTGAGACAAAGACAAGCCTGGGCTATCTTATGTATCTACCCCGGTATGTTATGTATGTTACGTATGTACGCATGTATAAATATATAAAATTTAAAACATGTGATACAAGACCTTTAAAAAGTGTTGCATACATCCCTATCAAACAAACCACATATGTACGCAACATTAGAGGAAGAACGTGGAACGTGAGGGAAACCAGGAGAAGGGATCACAGTAATGAAGCCAATCTACTGCCTGCTACTCCCTAACAACCTCATCAGATCTAGTTCACACCTTCTGTTGCTTCTCATCCTCCAGTTGCAGGACTCGTTCAAGCAACGCCTCGCGTGCTTTGTCGACGTTCGCGCGAGGACCAGTCACACGGACGACGTCGCTCCTTTCCTCAGCCGGAGGAATCGAAATGTTGACGTCATATTCGTCCATCATCTTGCGCACATCACGACCTTTCTGTCCAATGATGTAACGATGAAGGTCGTAGGCAATTGCAACCTCCTCTGTCACAGGCAGCAGACACTACAAAACACAAAGTCAAATGGAAAATCTTAAAAAGCAAATAAACTGGGTAACCTCAGGTTAAAGGCAATTGCAACCGCTTCTGTCACATCAAAGGCGACAGACACTACAAATGCCAAATCAAGTGGAAAATCTTATAAAGGAATCGACCGGGTAACCTCAGTTTTTTTGCATAAATTTCTACAGAAACTAGCAATGCACAAGGAAAAAGGAAATGCAAAGTCCACAGAGGATCGAGTTCCCACAATAAGGATGCCAACACATCGAAACGGTTCCTAATAACAATGGCTAACTTCACAACACACAATGCCATATGTACAAACATACAGTGCCAAACATACAAACATCAGACACAAACAGACAAAGACACAAACACAGATACTAGCAAACACAATAGCAGGCAGCAGGATGTAGCAGACAAACACCAGAGTCATAAGTGAACAGCTACCAACCAGCAGGGCATTCTTAGCAGCCTCGCATTTGTCCTCCTGGCCGGAGATTAGTATGACGTCTTGTCTGTTCAGGGCCCTTTCTGCCGACAAATTTTCCTTATCAGCACCATCTTCACCGTTGACGGCCCCCTCTTCGCTGACCTGATCTGAAAATTTAAACAAACTTTTAAAATATGCTTGTAATTCCAACCGACAGGATAGTCAAGCTGTAGAGCCTTTTTGAGATTCTTCAAAATTATTATTATAATTATGTATTTAGTAAGTGCCACTATCTAACGACCAAGCATCAGGTGAGGGTACCGAGCAATTTTGAGTGAAGAACTGGCTCAAAGTTATTATTACTACACATTTATTAAGCACCACTATATGATGATGAAGACACTAAGTGTCTTAGGTGAGGCTCAAACCCGTACTCCCCGCGTTACAAGGAGAGCGCTCTAACCAATCGGCTAACATGTCCCACGGCAGCCAATCGGTCACAAGTGCTTGAAAACAACCATACAAACGAACATACACATCGAATAGCTGTCTGCAGAATTTTGTAATGTTCAGTTCAAGACATTTTAAAACCTTTTCAGGCATTCTTTCATTTACGACATGCTGCTGCTACCATTGAAAGTAACCAGCAGAGCGGTCATAACGCTCTACGTCTTCTTGACCAAGCAGGGTGACCAGTGCAGAAACAACAAAGCACACTATAGGCTTCTGTCATCAGTCGACTTCACAAGATGATCTTAACTTTTCAACTTGTGTAATGTAGGAAGAGGAATAAGCAGTCCCTTAGGCAGCCATGGGTATGAAGTGTTAGCGACTTAATTTTCTTAGCTTCGGCATATGAGGGTGGGTAGCCAGTCCTCTCCCTGCCGTCTGGTTCTTCCCACCAACAGTGTACTTGTTATAGCTGAGTTGGCTAGAGGTGCAGGCAAAGCAAATTTCTGCCCTGGCGGGGAATTGAAACCCGACTTCTCAATTGACAGCCCAGCATGCTAACCATTAGAATATGTGTCATGTAAAGTAATTTACAACACAAAATTTAAAATATAAACTCAAATGCAAACCAGCGTGCAGCAAGACAAAAAACACAACAAGGCCGACGTGAAAGTAATGCACCCGTCAAAGACTTTTTCTACACAACTTAGAACTTACTCTCAGCGTTTGCATTGCGATCGGGAAACTTGATGGAAACTCCAAATTCCTGAGTAATGTCCTGGACACGATGACCTTTTGAACCCATCACAAGCCCGTGAAACTTGTGTGGTATCACACATTCAACTGTAACACGATTCTCCTAAAAAGCCACAACAAACTGTACATTGCACTACCTTCTGTACCGTTTAGATGTATTAATGTGTACTTATGTATGTACATTGTACACAAATGTACGCATGTGTGTGTGTGTTAACATATGTATGAGAACACAATGTAAAGTTTTCTTGTGCCTCTCAACAGCACTGTACGCACGCATGCATGTATATGTATAAACGTATGCACGAATGCTTGGATGATGCAAGTCTTGATGTGTATATGAAAGTGATCATTACTAGAGTGCTAGTGATCCTTTAAGACTCTCAAATGACTTCCTTGCTAGACTAAATGTTAAGCCCTTACTGACGAGAGGGCTTAGTCTTTCACGCATTTTAGTACATGCACGTTGCTAAAGGTTTAAAGTTCCCAGAAATGACAAGTTCGTCAGTTAAATCGAGTGTTGCAAAAAAGCTGCATGTTTCAACACAACATTTCCTTCCCCACCATCCTTATGCCAGAACTTGACTACTGGCTGACAATCCAGACACACTTCTTAATCTCCAGGAACTTCTTAAATCCCAAGGGATCATATGTACCTTTGGAAGATATAATTAACTGTGTAAAACAACAAAGTCTGTGAATTAGAAATAAGAAAATCTTTCAGAAGGTAACTGTAGAGTATAGACTTAGTAACAATCCGATTCTAATGAAACGAGGAAAGATTGGAAGTAAGATTTACCAGTTCACTGACAATCTCCAGAATGCGCTGCTGAGCTCCATCGATGCAGTTCTTCGCTCCCTTTAGGACGACCTTGTCGCTCTTGACTCCGACGCGAGGGAAGCTGATGATGATGCTGCCGAATTCGTCTGAGATCTGGCGAAGAAGTTCGCCCTTCTTGGCAACAAAGTGGCGATGATGCTTAGGATCGACATTCATCTCCACTTCAACGATGTTCTCCTGAAAAATACAGTCGACATCACTTCGTACAATCGAGAAGAACACTCTTCCAATTCAAGAGCGTTCCAGCAGAGTTTGTTCTGTGGAAGGTACTACATAAACTGACTGACACAATACAGCCTACAGAACAATTGAACTTAAGCACATAGCTGGACATTTTTTTAGCGTCCGACGGCAGAGATGAAGTATCTTTTATTTAAATTTCTGTCCACTCTTTCATACGCCGAAAATTGATTACAACATGCTTCACTATAAAATGAATTCTGATATAACACGGTTTGGCATTACTTCATAATAAACAAACACAGTCACTTATTTTAAAACAGCGTTACAGCCTTTTTGCCGCAGTATTTCAGACAAAAAATTAAAAATCAAATAGCAGGTGTTCTTTGTAAGAGAATCTACAACATAGCATCATGAAAAATTATGTTTTGGCTAGTTTAAAAAACCAAAGACTACACACCAGGTCTTGAATCTTTGCCTCGAGGATCGCCTTGGCTTTATCAACCGCATCCTGTTTGCCTATGATCGTGATCAGAGATGGATCCGGATCGTGCGATGCTGGAAAAAAGACTCGTGCTCCGGTGTTTCTGTTCAGCTCCTGAACATTTGCTCCACTGCGTCCAATGAGGAATCGG
Organism: Allolobophora icterica; assembly: GCA_963556255.1. Classification (NCBI taxonomy): domain Eukaryota; kingdom Metazoa; phylum Annelida; class Clitellata; order Crassiclitellata; family Lumbricidae; genus Allolobophora; species Allolobophora icterica. The sequence continues at coordinate 41,803,501 of OY744614.1, read as the reverse complement.
TGAAACTCCGGCTTGCAATGGATTTCCGCAGTACAGCGAGACTCCTTCTACAAGCCAATTCATACAAACCTCTAAGAAACCATACCATTATTATCATGATTATTATTATAAGTAAATATGATCCCTCAGATGATAAAACATACTCAGGAGACAGAAAAACATATTATTATTATTATTATTATTATTACAAACACTTGTAATGTGCACAAAGTCACACATTGTGAAGTGTCAATATCCATCCAAAGTGCAATCACTGGAGACTCCTTACAAGTTCAATTATAACACGAAATCTGATACAACATGGTGGGAGATATGGGATCCCAAAATTAAATCATATATAGAAACTATGGTCATTATAACAACATGACCTCATAATGTGGTGCTTAACAAGACTTCCAAAGACAACGTTTTAACGAGTTTCCAATGTATCACCAACCAGAATAAATACAAGAAAGGTAGCCTATTGGATCGCCTCACATCAGGCAAGCAGAACAAGATGATCATCGTATAGGGTGACCTCGCAAACAGAGAATGTCATGGTCAAAAAGAAACCACAGTGTGTGTTCAGTTGGACGACCTCTCATCAAACAAAGAGTTGATCTCTTCTATTGCACAGAGGAAAGCTATACTACTGGGTTGCTTCAATGAGGAAAGCAGAGTAGTTGGATACATTCATGCAAAGTGTACAAAGACCAACCTTCAGACAACAAAATCAACCTTAGTTTGAGTAAAAAACTAAGAAGTGACCAATGAAGTGACCAATCAGACACTGTACCTTCTCATGAGCCAACTCCGTCAGCATGCCTTTCGCCTTTTCAATTTCTTCGGCAGAGCCTCGAAGCAGGACCTTGTCGCTCTTGGACGTGGACGACGGGAACCTTATCAGGATTCCTCCGCATTCGTCGGAGATGGCTCGGATGAACTGACCCTTGGCCGCCAGCAGCGAAACGTGAAGCGAATGTGGAATATCGATGGTCTCCTCTTTTATACCTGCCTGAATAAAAATAACACAGTAAACTCCTTAAGCAACTGCTGTAAGATAGGTAAGAGACCCACACTCTCGTCCACCCCAATTTTCTAACTCCACCTCGTTCCTGCAGTTTGACGTACCAAAAGTTAAAAACGATCATTTTGGTTTCTTGCCTGTTCTTTAATCTTTGCCTCGAGCATGTCTTTTGCTCTCTCGATGTCTTCTTTCCGTCCAGTGATTACGATTGTGTGGCTGTCGCTCAACTCCCCTGGAAGATCAATTCTCGTGTCTGTCTCTTCACGAATCTTAAAATTAAGAAAAAGAATGCACAGAAGCATTTTCCACAGCTCTCATACAAGGCCAGCTGCAAGCATTATATACATGCATAAATACAGACACATACATTAACACATACATACATATACATAATCACACCTATAAATACTAGAGGCATGTTTGACAATAGCATGTAGTTGATGAACACAAACCCATCATGTAGTTCAGCGATGACAGCCAACTTAATGTTTCCACCTGTCTAGCAGATTACCATCCATCGTCAACAGCGGTTCACTTGTTACAACCACAGCCTTCTTCTAATCCATAAAACTGAGTAACAGTAATGGTGACAGACAAATCATAACAGAAAATCATGAACTGGTGCTGGACGGAAAAAGACACAATCACGGCCGCTAAAAAATTAGATCTTTCTTAATACAAACAATGTAATCTTTCTATGCATAAATTTTTTATCTTTCTGTGCACTATCAGACCTTAAGAAAACATTCCTTGTTTCATGTTTCCATTTTATTTATTTTAAAAGCAATATCATTGCTAGGAGGAAATGCTGATGGCCACCTTCGCGATGTTACATTGATTCCTTCCAACGATGTCTCGGTAGAATTGTTTGTTGATTTTCACTTCAGTGGTACAATTACTAGTCACCTACAAGACACCAATAAGGGTAAAATATACATTGGTTATCTAGAAACAAATACACAAGAGCAACAGATTTATATACAATTATACATGCAATAAAGGTTTTATAATACAGGTCAACTAACATCACATCATAATGGTGAATATATTCAAGCAATTAATTAATATCTTCAACTTGAATATTTATTAACCATTGAACCCTTAACTGATAGTTCAATCAACTGCCACATGTACTCATACATGTATATACATGTATATGCATGTATGTATGTGTGTATGCAAGCATGAACAGATGCATACATATATGCTATGAAATATTATTAATTTCACGGCTATTAACCAGAAGCAAAAGATGGGACTTGCAGCTATTCTCTAACAGACGAACTTACCAATTCTTGAGCCATCTTTTGCAGGTAGGTGTAACACTTGTCCACTTCATTTTTCGGGCCCCGTAGGCTGATGATGTCGCTTTTCTTGCTGGCGTCAGGAACGTTGATTATCACATTTTGAAACCGATCCCTGATCTCTCGAATTTTTCCTCCCTGAGTTCCAATTATGAGTCGGTGAAGCCTCTGCTCGATTAAGATGTCACGCGTCTTCTCATTCTCCTGAATAAACACATGTTATTATAAATCAAGACATTATGGACAAAACTCATCAGTCAGCAAACCAGGCTCAAATACCAGAAAAATCACCGCTTGCAGACTGCTGCACAAACGTAATGCCAAACCTGTAGATTATTCCTAAAAATGCTGACAAAAGTTACTAAACAGAATGCCTGTGCAGATGTACAAAATTACCATTTTTTCCACGAGTTCGAGAAGTTCTTGCTTGGCCTTGGCCACTCCTTCGGAAGGTCCTTCGATACGAACGACATGGTTGTTGTCGATGTCAGACGGAATCCTGACGTCAACTTCGAATTCGGTTTTTAACCGGCTGACTGAAAACAAACAAAGCGACCTTTTGTGCTACATTACCAGTTTCACATATATCTCTGTAAATCTCCTGTCTAGCTCACAACGCACTCTTTGATTCTGGGTCCCATGTATGACACGCTAACAAGTGCACTTTACTTGGATTAAAGTTTGACATCTGGTATATTTACCTCATTATGATTATAATTATTATGATTATTATTGTTATTACGATTTATTACTGTTGCTACATATGGCTATCTTTGAGCTAATTTGGAGAGCCATGTTAGACAGCTGTGGTCCAACATCTTCACAATGTTCTAAAAAAAGGTGCTACACAAATGTCGATAAAAACAATACGCAACACCCAACCTCGAGTTTTCTGCAGTTACATCCAGCCTACCTACACTACACATTCAAGAATGTACGCTTGTACATATGTTATGAAACCAAGCAAAAACCCTACCAACATCTCTCACAGTTTCCTTTATGACCGTGGTCATACACTGCCTCTAACAAAGTCCAGTCATAGTGATTTAGTAGCATACTCTGACTCAAATGAAAGGTCACTTCAGAAAGTGTGATAAATTGAATAACTTCCAGAGCAGTGACGGTGGTTCAAATTAAGCACAGTTACTCAGAGAACAACCTATAGTATTTACCATTGGCACCATTGCGGCCGATGATGTGCTTGTGGTATTTCGGATCGACGCTAAGCTGCACAAAAGCCATGCGGCTAATCTGCGCAAAAAGAAAATACAGCACAGCACATCAGCATCAGGCAACTAACAAATTTTAACAGATGTACAGTAAGTTTATATCGAGCTAATCCAAGAACATTGAACAACATGAAAGCACCTTTTAAAACAGTTTCACAGTAAATACAAATATAACTGCATTGATAATCATATTTCTATTTTCTAATATTAAAATTTTACTTTAAAAGAATCGACTGTTAATTACAAGATCTTTGGTGATGTTTTCCAACTGAATCTTCGCCGCTTCTACGTCATCCGGAGGGCCTTCGAGTCGGATATGATCCTGTTCATCCGTAAACTCAATGTGTACCTATAAACAATTTACGCAATATTAACATTTAAATAAATGCAAGAAAATGTGCTGCATAAATATATAAATAGGAAAGCTGAGTAACTTCTATAGCAGCCGTTTCAAACTTTTTTATTGTACCACCAGGTTAAAAAATCGAATGTTGGCGTACAACCAGCAAAGGTCCAATCAAAAACAACAGGCGAGCATGAAGTCCCCTTGCAATTAGCGTAGGACCGTAGGTAGAAAAATTAAAAAATTAATATATAATATTAAGAATGTAATCTTATGAATTTTTTCACATAGCGACACATGGCGTACTACAAACCCACAAATTAAGACATTACCTATAACGCCAGTAAGGTACAACTTTACCGAATGATTACAGAGATCAATGAAGAACCGTTACCCTTGGAAAGTCTTGGGTGATATGCCGTAGGTTCGATCCCTGGCGTCCAATGATGAACCTGTGTAGCCAAACCGGGGCTTCGACTTCTTGAATCACAATGCTGTTTGCCTGAAAGCATTGTCAACAACAGTCAGGCAAAACAATACACAACAACTCACTTACGGTGCCAAAGACCCGCCTCCTCGTTACGCAGTGTCTTCAGAGAAATAATTAATTTTACCCACAATTAAGATGAGCTAATTTATCCACGAATTTTAATGCATCACTGGAATTGATCATGCACAATTATAAGACGGTAACCTCATTGTTGTTTTTAATTTAAGCTTCATAGTCAACGTCATCATCACCACGTTACCATAGAAAAAACTTCAATGTCGTGCCTCTTTACCCTTGATCCCAATCATCATCTTTTCATGTTTCTTTTTTCATGCATACACACATACATGCATACATACATACACATATACGTACAAGCATACATACTTATACCTTTGTAGAGGTAGTACGTAACATCAATGCAAAACGCTCAACTGTTTCGACGGATACCGACCTTTGAATAGACAAGGGTCAGGGCCTGACCCAGCTTATCTGGGTCGCCACGTAGAGTGATGGTCTCGGAAGGATTGTCTGGCATCGGAACCTCGACCGACACCCCCGTCTGAACAAGGACGTCGCTGAGACCACTTGCTTTTGATCCGATTATGTAGCGATGCTGCGATTTCTTTACTTCCACGGAAACTGTGGTCGTCTTTCGCTTCTGGAAGAAACCGAAAAGCTCGTCTTCGTTACAAAAGTAATATTTATTAAGCAGTAACAGATTCTGACGACAGGTCCTTGATGCGTAACGTCGTTAGTGTTAAATCACACCAAACGTCACTTTATACAGCAAGTGGTCATAATTACTATTCGCTATCTTCTGCTTTTCTGCATCTTCTGCTCCGCCAAAGCCGGTCCCAAGCCCGGTTGAAAAAGGAGGAGGGTTGGGGCGTGGGGTTAGCAGCCCTATCCCTGTAAAAAATCTTACCGCTACAGAAACGACAAGAAGGACTTGTCGACCAATGCTCCGATCGGAACGGGAGGAACTAAGTCTAAGTAAGTAAGTAAGTAATCTTCTGCTTTGATCATGCTACAGGACAATGGACATTTCACTATTTTTATTAACTGATTTCAAGCTACCTAATTTCAGTTATTTTTTGTTTATAAAGCTGTAAAATCCACAGTAAATAATTGGTAGCCTTTTCTATAAGTTTTCACTGATACCTTCTAGCCCAGAACACTTTGTTCTCATAAGAGATCTAAATACTACAAGTGCCAACATCAAACTTTTGGAAATCTCGCCCTGTGTATGTGCGCTCTGCTCAGTCGCTTGTGTCATTTAATTCTCAACTTAAGACTTGCCTCTTTCACACTGCTCATCCACCATAGGCTGCCTCTCTGTCTTACGGACTGACCTTCCGGATTTTGACCTGATTACGGCTTGGTTTTGGTGTGCCATCAGTTGATGCCTCGTGCATTAGACACCGGCGCAATAGAAGTTACTAATCACAAAATTTACATGCATGGAGGTCTGTCATTACCGATAGGAGGCGCTATATAAATTTCCAGAATGAATGAATGAATGGATATTACATAATTAACAATATAAATATAACAATATATATAACATACAATAATAATAATATTTACATACAAAATATAATAAAAAAAATTATAATAGTAACTGATAATAAAATAATATATTCAATAATATTATAACAGTTATCATAATCTATCTCTACTGAAGTTCACTGGTCTTCTAATCCACCAACTGCAGGTTTGAACCGACTGAGCACACTCCTCTGTAACCATCTCAGATAATTTCTTTGTGCATACAAGACTCAACCATCATAATATTTATTGAGACTTACAGATCTTGCACCTGAACTAGTCAAATAAACAACAAATAAATATTATACAGAAGGAAGAAAACCCCGAGAAGTATTACCTTTTCATCGTAGATATGAAGAATCGTCTGCTTCGCCTTAGAAACACCCTCCTTCTCGCCCGAAATGACAATTTCGTCTTTCAGGACGGCGTGCGGCGGGACGATAATCCGTGCACCAGTCATCTCCATCAGCTCCTTCATGGTCTGGTTATCTGGTCCACAGATGAATGGATGATAAATCTTCGGAACTGGCACTCTCTCGAAAGCCAGTTTTGCCTAGTCAATTAAAAACAGTCATAAGAAAAACATCAAAAGCCATCCTTTACTTTCAAGAAGCTGCTTTTACTTTGTAATTGCTAATTTATATAGAGCCCCTTCAGGAGAAACTGCAGCTCGAGTAAAGTCACAAAACTGAACTAAGAGCCGACAAAACTACGGCCACATGTGTAAGTTTAAAACGTAAATCCGGAATTTATGTCTTACTTAGAATAAAATACTTTCAAAGATCTGTTTATCTAAAATAAAAACTGAAATGCAGAAAATACCTGTTCGTCTGAAATTAGCTGAATCTCGTGTCTGGCCTTCTCGATTCCTTCTTTCGTACCAGTAATTGTGACCATGTCGGAGTTTTCGTTTGGACGTGGAATCGCGATCTTCGTGGCCGTCTGGAGCTCCAACTCGTTCAGTTTCTTACCCTTGAGTCCAAGAATGAAGCGATGATGCTCCTTTGGGATGTGCAACGTGGCTCGAGACTGAACAGAATAGAAGACTATGCTACATATACAAAGCTGAAGAATACTAACACAAAGAAATCTTACAATAATTCACCAATAATACCCTCAAGTAACATTACTCTAAGAAGAAGAGCAGGCAGCCATGGTATGTGTCAGCGACTTCATTTCTTTAGCCTCAGCATAAGAAGGGGCCAGTCCTCTCCTACGCTGCCTCATCTTCCCACTGACAGTGTACGGTCAGTGCACTTGTTATAGCCGAGTTGGCTATCGGGCACAAGTGGTACAGAAATCTCGAAACAAATTCTGCTCAGGCAGGGATTTGAATCCTCGACTTCTTGGCTGACAGTCCAGCATGCCAGTCACTACACTATTGCACACCACACATTACTCTAAATTCATTATAAACACCAAACATTTCTTTGTAAGCATTTCTAGATAATTAAGCTACACCCTTATCAGACAAAATTATGTAAGCATGTATTCATGCAATGTATTTATATAGAATCTTTTATAACATCTCAAAAGCAGCTACTATTTTTATTATTTGTACTTATATAACAATACTCTCCAAACAAGGTGAGAACTCAGTCAAAATGCCAACCACATCCTAGCATTTTAAAGGCCTGATTTATTCTATTATTGCCTATTCTATTTTATGACAATCACTTCTGAGCTGTTCTTTCTGTTGTTTATTACTCTACCTACACTCAATCTCTCTGTATTTTGTTCTTCTCTGTCTGTCTGTTATTCCCTCCTTTTATTTCTATATCTTGCTCTCCTCCCCTCGGACTCTCATCCCTTGATAGCCGACTGTGTTTCCATTATTACAATACCTGTAGTTTCTGCAATTGGACCACCCGGATTAAACTGTTAAACCTTATCGACGGCTTCTACTTGGACAATCCATTCACACTTTTCCAAATTAAAAGAAGCAACACTTGGTATAAAGACATCAGAGACGGGTCATACCTGGGTTTGCAGATGCTGAACTATCATCTTCTTTGCTTTCAAAACGGCATCCGTCTTCCCGGTGATGACAACACTCAGGCTCTGGTCCTTGGCCAAACTCATCTCGATTGTAACACCTATCGTAAATTCAAGCATTGTTGAGTGAGTTAAGTTAGTACTAACCATACCTCTTTGTTGGTTAGTGAGATACGATCAATTGTAAATGTAATTAGTAACTTCTGTTGCGCCGGTGTCTAATGCACAAGGCATCAACCGACGGTACACCAAAACCAAGCCATAATCAGGTCAATATCCAGAAGATCAGTCCTTAAAACAGAGATCAATAAATCAAGCGGAACTAAATAAACATGCAACTGCAATAAACAACTTAAACTTTTGAAATAGTAGTCAGAACAATGCAACTGTAGGAATAAATTTTTGTACGGTACACTTCTTCCAAGGACACTAGCCTGACGTGACCTCTAGTGCTCGAGCCTGAATTGATGTCAAAGTTCATTAAGTGCAAACAGTTCAACAGTAAGGAAGCAGAGCTCAGATAAACTAGAACAGTCACCATTGGCCAGGCCCCCGTAAGCGCTTCGCTGAATCTACTTAAGATGAAAAAATAACATGTTCACAGACACAAACACTGCTTCTTGCATCCAATACCCTTGTGCTGTTAACTCATAATAACCGTAAAAACAAAGCAAATGGCCACGGTATTATTACAAAAGGCCATGACGACGTGGTTGGCAGTTGTTACCTGTGGTTGACATGATGTCGTTGCAAATCTTCGCCTGCTCGCGGCCCTTCTCACCGAACTGCTGTTCGGTCATCTCTTTGTAACGTCTCTCCTCCACCGGAACAGAAAACACCTGGGAAGAGAACAAAAACATTTAAAATGCTACACGTAATACAACGTAACGTAATTGAACACTGTAGTCCTCTAACACATAACAAACCCAAATTATAACCTTCAACAACAAAGATAAAGACAGACTCTTGTAGGTAACAATATATAACACACATTCATCACAATATTTTTGTGAGGCACTAGGCAGCACTTTGTAAGTCACTTAAAGGTTCCATATTAAGTGCATAGATAAATAGGTACATATGGTAACACACATACTTTAAACTACATCTATGTATAGGCTTACATACTTAAACACTGTGCTTCTCAAACTTTCTGATGCTGCAGACTGATAAAGGTTTTACCAGCCTTACCACGGACCGGAGTTTCTCAACATAAGAACTTTTCCATTACATATATAACTTGTTTTATTAGGAAATAATTTATTGTAACTGTCTATTGCAGTGCTGTCCAACACGCGGCCCGCATGCGGCCCGCCGGCTGATTTTAAATGGCCCGCCCGAGCTGAATACCAACGGCAAATAACAAAATTTAAAGCACAATTCAAAGCCAAATATCTCACTAAAAACGTGCCTGAACGTTTATGAAATATTTTTTGGCACTGAACTATTATAAATAGACCAAACATACATGCTATTATTCAATGATTATTACATAATTATTGCCATAATAAATTTTAATACAGTTAGTAATTTTCAATAACTTTAAGTCGTTGCTTTTGAGTTTACTGGTGCAGCCCTCGGCTTCAAGAATAATAGTTGTGGTGGCCCGCGGTGCCAAAAAGGTTGGACAGCACTGGTCTATTTCAACTAGGCCTATACTTCTGTTACTGTTGCATATTTAAAACTGTTTATTATGTACGAACATCGCGATGCATTCTAAAAAAATTTTATGTTTTACACTGTATACAATTTAATATTTTAATTCAGTACAATCAAAATGATTATGGTCATCATTCTGCAGCCCAGTACCAAACCACGGACTAGCACTGGGCCAAGGGGACAGTTTGAGTAGCACAGCTCTAACAGATATACATACATGCAATACATTAAAAGTAGCTTAAATAGTCAAATGGTCCATAAAGTGACTGTTAGGTTTAATGATGTAAACAACAGCTATATTAACGAGTTAGCAAACATATAGTAGATTCAACAATGACACTACAGAGTTCTATAAACGGTTTAGTTTGTGTTTGCATACATACAGAGTTATGTTAATTGAGTCTGCTACCAGCAGTCCACTGTCATATCACAGTGATTAAAAAGCTTGATAAGTACTTAGCTGTCAGTGAAAGCCAATTTACGGCCAACTATATTTAAAGGCTTACTGACATTGAACTTTGTCGGTACTATGCAACTACGTTTCTCAGCAGATCACACTCTTCACATCAATCCAGGCTGAAAACCAAACGTCTCGATGACAAACACGCAAACCCACGATTCCTCGTTCATCTCATCCAGCAAAATCAACATTAATTTAGCAACCCTTTAAGATTCCTATACAGAATTTATGCTGAATATTCATAAGTAAACATATTTCTGGACCAGCAACTATTGACGTTGTAGCTGCACCATCTACTGTAAAAGTTGCAATAAACTCCACCCTGTTACATACCTGAGTTGTAGTCGTTGACCTCAACGACATCTTCTTACTCCACTGGTTTCCACCTGGAACGCCTGCAGGTGATGGCAGAAATGGTTCTGCATCCACGGCAGACATTGGAAGCGGTGGAAATGCTTCCGCATAAGTTGGCTCTTTTGTCTGGTCATCCACTGCCGCGTGGAAGCCATCAAAACCAGGTCCTTCACAACTCATCGTCGTAATCAGGCCAGGTCAACCAGTACTCTAAATGCAACCAATCATAACGTGACTTTGGTCACTAGTATATTAAACGCAATCAATTACGATCAAAGATAATCGGGTCAACCATGTTCTAAAACCAACCATTTATCATCAAAGATAATCAGGTCAACCATGCGCCAAAACCAACCATTCATCTTCACAGATAATTGGGTCAACCATGCTCTAAACCAACCATTCATCATCAAAGATAATCGGGTCAACCATGTTCTAAAACCAACCATTTATCATCAAAGATAATCAGGTCAACCATGCGCCACAACCAACTATTCATCATCAAAGATAATCAGGTCAACCATGTTCTAAAACCAACCATTCATCATCAATAATATGATAATTATAATCAGGTTAACTGCTATTCCAGAAGCAACTAGTATTTTAAGATCATACCATAAATATTGACTACAAATAATCACACTAAAAACCAAAGCATACAAAATCACTTTAGATTTCTTCAAAATTCCCCCAAAATATCGCATTTTGTCAACCAAAACAAAGTTCACTTATAGAAACTGAAACAGTTTTTTCCATGTTTCACTACACCAGCACACACACACACACACACACACACACACACACACACACACACACACACACACACACACACACACACACACACACACACACACACACACACACACACACACACACACACACACACACACACACACACACACACTCTCTCTCTCTCCCTCTCTCTGTGTCTCTGTCTGTCTATCTGACTTCTCTTTGATCAGGTGTCATTTCTTTCTGTCTCTGATAGTATCCCTGGTTGTTCTCATGTCCACGTCTCGTTCTTTAAGATCTTGTCTCACGTTTTCTATCCCTCTCTTTGTCTTCCTCGACTCCCATGTTCCATCCATATGGTAATATAATGCCCTTGCTAGTAACCTCTTGTCGTTCATTCATGTTACATGCCCAAACCAATAAAGCCATATTTCAAAATAATTTATTTATTAAGGTTTATTATTTATATAGTGCCATGATATTAATCATGCGCTAGCCTAAACAATTGTAAATGTAATTACGAATGGAAATACCATATCTACGTAAAACACTGGGCATAAAAATAGCAGGCCCACGCCCACATGTGGTGGTCAACAGGGTGGAGCAATGACAGGCTATAGCATCCGTTACCCATGATAACGCCACCACTGACAAGCCCCTCACTGGTAGAAGATGACACATGTCCAGCTATTCATCGACCCGCCACGTGCATGTTGAGCAGGTATTCGTCACAAGTCGGTCAGTAGACTGAATGGCCACCAGCGACTGATGGTCAAGGTCACTCCTCCGACCAACACATATGCCCGCCTGCAGAATGTGTACGCATCCCAGTGTCACATGACAGGCATTTTTGATTGTAGAAGTAGACCTTCTGAGAAAGTTTTGTCAAAGACAGGGCAGCGATAATCGAACAGGAAGTCTTCTTACTGATCGCCGGTAAAGTCATTGTGTATTGCATCAAACGCAGTGAATCAATGCTTCCAACAGTACTCACAAACTAACTGTTTAATATCTAAACCAATAGCATTTAACAGTCTCCTAGTAACACTGTTAGGCTAAAATATGGCGCACCATAAACGAATACCGAGTTCACATTTCAAAGGTAACGCTTACATGTACTGTTTCCGGAAAGGTCCGTCCTGTAAACGCTAAACTTCGATTGCCCCAGCTCTTCTTACGATTCTTCAGCCTGTCGCAAAAATGTGGCAAGGTATCAAGGAAAACGTCCACATACGATAAAAAGAACAAAGAATAAACCCTTATATAATGTCAAACTTCAACTTACCAAGCAATCCTCGTGTAAACAGACCATATGGTACGTAGTAGATATCACTACGCCGTTTGTTACAAGATCTGTAATTGGTCGATTCAGAGGTCAAAGTAAAAAGTCATCTACTGACAGCCAATCAAGCATTCTGTCTCATTGAAACGCCACATCAGCTTTAACGTTAAAGATAAAACCAGTATTAATTGCAACAGTTATATTTTAAAGTTTTGTTGTAGTAAGTTACAAAGCATTTAGATAAACTCTGCGAAGTTTTCAGAATATTGTGTATTTTTTGGTGGAAGACTTTTTGGCGACTTTCAATATAGTCTGTTTCCCTGCATTGAACAGATTTGAGTAGGTAAGTAAATTGATTTGCTTCGCAGAAATTAATTTTCTTAAAGCGAGCTGCTGGAAGTAATATCAACAAGTCATGTCAGTAAAGATCAGAAATATTGCAGTATGTAAAATTTTCGTAAAAATGACACGATGTATCCGATTACATTATAAATTATAAATTTCTAGATACGATACGATTAGGCCTACCCTATAGGTGAAGCCTAATTTATTGTATGCTATATTTTTATATTATCATTACAAATATTTTTATCGCGCGCAAGGCCACACAGAAAGTCGAACATGAGACGCGGTTATATCTCGTGACAATGACCAATGTCACGTGACAATTTTTAGTTCACGTGGCTAGGGCTGTGGTTTTCCCTTCTAACAGCTTCATCTACGACAAAACCTTGTTTTCGCGGACCACACCACGCACTTGATTAGACCTATTTGCATATTCATGACCTTCTTCGACTTTGCCCCATTATAACTGTTTGCATTCGTACGTAGATGATTTAGGGCATCTTGGACCCAGAAAAACATGTTTATTGAGCCACTGGCGGCGATCTTGTTTGACAGATGGAGGGGGGGAACAATATAGAATTGATATGGTAAAAAAAGAGTTTTGAACTGATCTGCTGAAAAAGGTCAAAACATTTTTCGCGCGAAAAACTTTCGACCTTTTTTGGTGTTTCTTCAAAATGTGGGGGAACAAAATGTATGGTGTATCCCCTCACCCTTGAAGGTGGGGGTCTTGTCCCCCTCAACCCGACCCCGGGATCGCCGCCCAGAGCGCGGGTGGATTGTGCTACATTAATCGGTCCCATTACTCCCATATGCGAGAGTGCGCGCGGAGAGAGGTTCGCCTCCCGATGGCGGCCTAGGGGGTCATCCATAAAGGACGTCCGAAATGAGGGGAGGGAGAGACCAATCAAATGCGGACAAGGGGAGGGGTTATGACTAGTGCAGACGTCCGAGAGAAGAAAAGGTCAGTGAGGTTGTTGCCTAAAGCCGTTTTAAAAGGCAGAGAGTTAGACATTGGCTTACTATTTATAATACTTGTGTTTGTTGTTTTAAAATGCAGCAATTGATGTAGAACACTGCTTACTTTTCAATTTTAAATGGCATGAACTGGTTGACATTTCACGTGATTTTAAATAGCTTATAAATGATGTGGTTTCTCGCTCATTGGCTTTGGCTTGCGGACGTCCACAAAGGGGAGGGGAAGGGTAAGGTCAAATGCGGACAAGCGGGAGGAAGAGGTCCAAAGTAGATCATATTTTGCGGATGTCCTTTATGGATAACCTCTTATTTCAAAGATTTGAATCTTGGGCTAGCACGGTCCGTACACGGAGACCGTAAAAGGCAAGGCGACTATTCAAACGGGCAGCAGTGCTTACGGATCTCGCGCCCGATTCATTCAATGAAAAATGAACAACAGGGTCGAAGCCTCACGGTCGATATAAAATTATATACATTTATACTCATTTTTTCAAATATTTCTTATTACTTCTATGTTTTATATTTTTCTATAGTCTTGTTCACCAATGTGCGGTTCGCTTTTGGTTTGTCGATAAAGAATATTAATAAATAAAAACATGAACATTTACATTTGCCATTTGTGGGCAAAATGCGAGCTTTTAGCAAGCGGGGCTATCAAAGGTAGGCCTATAGTTTGTTCTTGTTTCTGTTTAACGACACTGTCAATACAAAGATGATTAGCGGCGCCCTCGTCCTTCACCCAAGCTTGGGTCTGGCATTCCGCAGTGGCGAAGTTCGGCAATCAGAGGAGTTAGAGCAGGAAGATATGAAGCGTTGTGTGCTGAGGTAGTCACATCAGTTGTTGTACACTCCAAGCTCGACTACTACAATCCCAGTTTTTCTAGAATGTACTCGTCTGAAAATAAACGTCAACAAATGATCCAGAACGCCTGTCGAGCCCCCTGCGGATTCTACTCTGACACCAAACTGACCAAACAACCTGGCTCCAGCGGACGTGAATTTATATAGCGCCGGTGTTATTAATCTCTGGTCTCTCGGCTTTAGTGTGGCGCTAAGAAATATCGGAGATTTACATTGACGCACACATTCTTTGTCAGAGGCGTAACTTTGGTCTAAAAAGTGGGGTACCAATTTCTTACATAGGCCTACACGAAACAAGGCGGAGACTGCGATCTCAGGAAAGGCACAACAATAAAACATCGATTGGCATTGTTTAAAAAGAGGGGTACGGACCACCGTACGGTACCCCTCAGTTCAAAAAGTGGGGGGTACGGTATCCCTGAGACCCCTCAGTCCAAAAATTGGGGTACGGGTACCCCTCGTACTCCCACAAATTACGCCTATGTTATTTTTCTGCCTTTTCGGAGCTCTACACAATGGCGAAACCATTAGTCTTAGCCTGACGGGCGGGTCTCCCTTAGGCTATTAAGTGACGGGTCTCCTATTTTGGATGGCGATCTCAAAGTTCAGATGATGATTGACGACGGATCTAAAATCAGATAATTTAACACCTAGGCCTATAGGCCTACTGTAGACGGTGGTAGGCCCTATCGGTGCAACGAGCGATCGGACTGGTTGGCTGATATGATCGCTCTAAGGATCCGTTCGTCCGTCTACGTCTCTTTCCACGTCATATTCTTATGCGTTCTTGGATGTCTCGTAAGGGGCCATCCATATATTACGTACGCAAAAATCCGGGAAAATTGGACCCCCTCTCCCCCCGCTGTTCGCAAGCGTACTTTCTTCCACACCCCCCTGCGTACGCACCCCCCCCCCCCCGAAGACCAGCTGCAGAAAGTGTCTCGGCAGCGTTGGTCTTCACTTTAGGCCAGATTGAAGGATGAGTGAGGGCCAATATAGACAAATTAATTATTATAGGTGTCTCGTTCACAGCACAGAATAACTGCAGATGGCTTTCATATAATGTAATAAAATGCCATTGAACGACTATAGGACAATACAGAGTTACAAATAGTCTAATGTGGACGTCATAATTATAAATTTATTTTGCGTACGTACACTTTTGTCCCCCCCCCTCCCCCCGTTCGCACCCGTACGCAAAATCGCCTAAATCCGACCCCCCGACCCCCTCAGTGCATGCGTAATATGCGGATGGCCCCCTATGTCTCTCTCCGCGTCATATTCTTCTGCGTTCTTGGATGTCTCGTAAGTATTCTACAGCCAGTTTACAAAAAGTCAGGACTCCTCAGTGCGATTAATAATTACTGCCCTGGTGGGGACTTGAACCTATAACCTCTCGACTGACAGTTCAGCACGCTAACCACTACAGTGACTACACCATCGAGCACCCCTTGTTCTTACTTGTAAATTGAAAATATATGTACTATGTTAATCTTAAACAGCACTTGTTCCCAGGGCATATTTTAACTGTATAACTAGTGGGACAAATGTCCCAGTAGTCTTAGGATTTGTCCCAGTAGTCAGAGCGATTTGTCCCAGGAAATGTATGTATAAAGTACAACTAGTGGGACAAATGTTGCAAGAGTTTAAAGATTTGTCCCAGTAGTATGATGAGAAAGGTATGACATTACCCTTGTTATTGGTTGGGAGACCGGAGAAAAGTAAGTTGTAAAAGAAGGTGATGACTAAAAAAAAAAAAAAAGGTCATCAACTTTTTTCGGAGATGAATTTTGAATTTTTTTTTAAAAAGTCTAAAAGTTGTAAGTTTGTGAAGATTAATTTAGATTTTGTCCCAGTAGTAAAAATTCCTTAAAATATGCACTGCTTGTTCCAATTAAGATAATTAATCTTGATTATCAGTTGTGCTGACCGTTGACATTGTAAAGCACTCTATTGAAGTAGCTAATTGCTACTGACGATGCTTTGTAAACTGTCGTAATTAGGCCTACATCTGCAATTAGAATCAGAGGCTTCTAGTATTCCATCCAAACCAGAAGGCAATGAACCCCTTTCAGTCGCCAGGCATGTTGTCTACTTGTCAGAGGAACTCTCTCTGTGTGTGTCTCTCTGTGTCTCTCTGTGTCTCTGTCTGTCTGTCTGTCTGTCTGTCTGTCTGTCTGTCTGTCTCTGTCTGTCTGTCTCTGTCTCTCTGTCTCTGTCTCTGTCTGTCTGTCTCTCTCTCTCTCTTTCTCGCTCTCTCGTAATCTCTAAATTTCTAAAACACTACACTAAAGCTAAGCGCACAACTCCAGCTTAGTCGTGTCACAGTCGTTCTCCAGACTCCAGAGATCGATGTCCATTGGATATCCGATTACGATTGCCAGGGAGAGGCAGAGCAGCTGTTACGATGGGTTCGTTGAGAACGAGAAAGCTTGGACGGCAGAGGATCGGATGGATCATGGTAGGAATTCTTGAAGAGGTGAGTTTTCAATTTGAGTTGAAAGCATGTGGGGTAACGAGTTGGGGAGCCCGAGACAGATGACGGTGAGTGAGTGGCGGCATTGGTCGAGGAACCGAGAATATGCGGAATTCAGAGGAATTCTCGCTGCAGGGCCGTTATAAATAGCCGACAACCAATTGTCACTTGTCACCACTGCTGCAACGTGGGACTGCGTTGGGCCAAATCAACGTGGAGAGTAGTTAATGAAGGCAATTACAGTCTTTACCTTTATATCTAGATTATTGAAAGACCGCATCTACATGTACTGTAGGCCTACGTATACGGAGCGATGGATTACGTAAACAAGCACCAAATGAAGGCAATAATATTAACATTCTTCATCAAACATATTCTTTACCTTTATTTCTAGATTATTGACAGACCGCAACACCGTCTTAATTAAGCTTTCAGATTCTGTGAAGTCACGATTTTCAATTCATGCAAAAATCAATTCAACAACGAGAAAAAACAAAATGATTTTGTGTCTCAGAAATCAAAGTGGGACGCGATCGAAGGATGTCAAGCTGAAATGTGAATTTCCTGCTCCCGTCTAAAGCAATGTAAGCTATACTCTCGACCCCTCATCCGTCATCCTACGAATCGAGTCCGGCCAGGGTCTGAACGACCTCGTGTTGGGCACTGCCGTTGTTCTGGATGTCCACGTTGCCTCGAGTTGATCTCCAGTTATGGTTCGACATGTACTCGTTGGGCATAGAAACGTCATTATCATAATCTTCGAAACCCTCGTTCACCTCCTGCACACAGACACACACTTGCTGCCTTACATGATATTCTGACCTACACCTTACTCCAGTGTTTAATCTGGACACCTTTTGGGGGGGGGGGGAATTTCCCCTTTCAGGATTTATGTTTCCCTCCCCCCAGAGGCCAGCAATATTTTAATGTAGACACCTCTTTTGGTGGGGAAATCCCCCGCCCCCCCCAGGATATAGGTTGCGCTCCAATCAGAAACGAGTAAACGAGTAATATAAGAATAAAATAACAGAATAAGAGGTACGAGAGATGAATTCCTGAAAAAAAGGTCGTGAAAGTCTTAAGTATCCAAAAAAGTAACGAAAGTGGGATGAAGTACTAAAAAAAGATCATCAAGTTTTTTAAAAGAAATTCAGAAAAATGTTTTGACGTTCGAAAACACAGATGAAATTGACGGATGAAATTTCCCCAAAAAGGTCGGCCTTGTTGGTTCCCCCCCCCCCCCGACAAACATTGTTTCCCCCCTCAGAAGAGGGAGACTAGATTAAACACTGCCTGATATTCTGACCTACACCTTACTCAGTGCTGGGTAAAATACATAGGCGCCGACTCCTTGGGAGCCTTGGGTGGGAATGCACCCAGAGAGAAAGTTCAGAAGAATTCGAACATTAAATTCAAATTTTTTACAACTAAGTAACCTCACAACTTGAGAAGTACAACTACAAGTCTACAACACAAATACCCAACATTGCATGATCTTAAAGTCACAGCCCGTTCATAAATAAATTATTTATTTATTTATTATTTTTAAAAATAAATAATTATTCTGGAACGTCGTCACCCATTTCCACTTTTCAATACTTTTTCTAGCCTCATAACCTTTGACAAGGAAACAATTTTCTTTCTCCGAAAATCCGTTAAAACTCACCTATAGAGAGCGGGAAGGGGGAAGGGAGGGAGGACCCAGGCACCCAGAGACAAAAGCAAAAGTCGGCGCCTATGGTAAAATACTCTGTAAATGTTTCAAATAATAAATACAAATACACCTTTCAAAAGTATTTGAAACGCAAATACAAAATACATTTTTCAAAACGTAGCTGAAATACAAAATACAAATGCATCAATGTTGTATTCTGTATTTGAAATACAAAATAGATACATAGTTAAAACTGTGTAATTAATAATAAGTCATCATGCTGCAAAAACACAATGTCAGGTATACCTGAGCACAATAAACGGCTAGTATATATATATATATATATATATATATATATATATATATATATCAAATCAAATCAATTCAAATCAATTTTATTTGGTAACCAAACACATTTCAAACAAATAGATGAGAAAAACAGGCATACATGTGAAGAAAATAAACATATCTGGTTACACAGGGGAACCTAAAGGGGTCATGAACCCCGCTTACCAGGGCCCCTATGTGAAGTATATATATATATATATAGGCCAACGTGGGTGACGGGCTTGTAATTCCTTTGTTGCTTACCTCTGAGGTGAAGGTTCCCAATTGTTGCTTGTCACCTGACGTGTTCTGGAGCCTCACCTGCAACGATTTACATCGTTCAATCAGAGAATATCCGAATTGAGATTCCTTCTCGTTCTTATTCTTTAAGGGTGCGGACTATACCATGAGTGGTTAGCGACTTAGCGTGCATGGTCTGTCAATCGAGAGATCGCGGTTCTGTCTGTCTCTGTCTGTATGTCTGTCTGTCTGTCTATTATTATTGTTGTTGTTAATAAAATTATTATTGATAACCAGCAAAACTTCTATCGCGGCAATGTCTAATCTTCAAAGCATTAACCTATGGCGCACCAAAACCAAGACACAATCAGATTGCTATTCAGAAGTACAGTATACAATAAGAGGGTATGTACTCTAAGTCTCTTTGTCGGACCGCTCTCTCTGTCTCTCTCTCTGTCTCTGTCTCTGTCTCTGTCTCCCTCGCTGTCTCTCTCTCTGTCTCTCTGTCTCTCTCTCCTCTCTGTCTGTCTGTCTGTCTGTCTGTCTCTCTCTCTCTCTCCTCTCTATCTGTCTGTCTGTCTCTCTCTCTCTCCTCTCTGTCTGTCTGTCTGTTTGTCTGTCTGTATGTCTGTCTCCTCTCTGTCTGTCTGTCTGTCTGTCTGTCTCTGTCTCTCTGTCTCTGTCTCTGTTTTTTTCCCTCTCTCTCTCTCTCTCTCTCTCTCTCTCTCTCTCTCTCTCTCTCTCTCTCTCTCTCTCTCTCTCTCTCTCTCTCTCTCTCTCTCTCTCTCTCTCTCTGAACTCAGGAGTCCTGACTTTGTGTAAGCTGACTGTAGAATACTTACGAGACATCCAAGAACGCAGAAGAATATGACGTGGAAAGAGACATAGACGGACGAGAGGATCCCCAGAGCGATCATATCAGCCAACCAGAGAGCGTTTGTCTGGCACGTCAACCTGTTGTTGGCGAACGATATGACTGCATGCCAGACACAAGTCGTTGCCAGGATCGCCATCGAACTCAGGATGTACTTGTCCTGTAGCCACAGAAATCCACTCACTTCAAAGTCATATCTCGCAACAGCAGACACTATAGTGCAGTCAGAGATCACGATAGACCTACTCAGATCTATTCAGACTTACTCATACCTACTCAGACATGATCAGAATCTACTCATACCTACTCAGGCTTACTCAGCCCTACTCAGATTTACTCAGATCTACTCAGACTTACTCAGACCTACTCAGACATACTCAGGCCTACTCAAACCTACTCAGGCCTACTCAGACCAACTGAGACCTACTTAGACTTACTCAGACCTATTCAGGACTACTCAGACCTACTCAGGCCTACTCAGATTTAGTCAGACCTACTCAGACCTGCTCAGACTTACTCAGACCTACTCAGACCTACTCAGACTTACTCAGACCTACTGAGACTTACTAAGACCTATATACTCACTAGTACTCAGACCTACCTATAACCGATGGCTGGTAAAACCACAGGCTATTGTTGCCAGAAAGCTCACAGACCCAAACAGTGTCTATTATGATATTTCTTCACATGTCAAGAATCTGAAACACAAGTGTCTGAGATGACAACAGAACCCATACGAATGGTATAATTCTGGATTTAACTCCACGCAATCAAACATCGGATAACTGGAAGCATTCCTCTGGGAGTTTGATTTTCATGGATAGTGAAGATATAGCTTGCGCGCTGTAATGTAACCACAAGCCAGGACCACTATGGCCAAAACTCGAGCCTTTTCTTGCAGTGGTCCTACTCTATGGAATCAACTCCCTCCAGTGACACGTGCCTCTTTAGCCTATTAGCTGGTGGCCAAAGTGCCTCGTTCCGCTGTCTTAAAACCTCTTTCTATTCACTGGGTCTTTCGCACTGGGAACGCCTCTGATTAGAGAACACTGTGAGAGGCGCTTTATAAATGTTTAGATACAATACAATACAATGATAGGCCTATTGCATGCTTCTGCTGCCTTTATATGTGTGATGTATTATATATATATATATCCGACTACAGTAAACACTACATATATGTATGTATATATATATATATATATATATATATATATATATATATATATACAGCAATGATTTTATATATGTGTGGGTATGTGTTGGTGTGTGCGTGCATGTATGTGTGTATGTGTGTTTGTTGTTTTGGGTTTCTATGGTTTCACATGCGTATGTATAGAAAATAAGCAGTTGTGGCGGTCGGGGCCGCAGTGCGTAAGTGGGAGGATTTATTTTATGCGAATAGCATCGTTTTCTTTCAGTTTACATGCGAAGGGAACAGCATCGTTTCTCTTAATTTTACATGCGAAGACCCAGCATCGATCATTTAATTTTTATTTAATTTCAATAGGCGACTGTCCAGCAACGACCGTGATAGGGAAGCCCGATCGACGGTCTGAAGCCAGCGCATAGCGAGCAGACGCGCTAATTCGGGATGCATAGAGCCTGCCTCACGGTGTGCTGCTTTATACGTGAAGAGTTGGTTCGACTCTTCATACATAGCAATACTGTCAAACAGCGTTGTTGGTTAGCGATTCAGTTACCGATTTAAATATACTGCACTCAGTGTGGTAGGCGAGTGATTTTGGTTACGACCGAGTCAGAGTTCGAGTTTCCGGTTAGTACAAATATATTTACGGACGAAAGGGGCGTTCGAATAATATAATCAGGCGATCCCGAGTACAGCTAAAGAAGTTCACTGTTGGGAGACGGGCCGACAGCGCCGATCCCTCAGTTGATCGCGAAGCGGGCTAGATCCCGATCGTGGGAAATCTACGGCTGAGTAATACTCGGGGAAGGATACCGTTGATACACAGGAAAACCAATTCAGTGTGAGATCGGAAACCAGGGTGAATTTGGCGACGGGCAGGAAAGTCCCTCTTGGGTTTTGAAGAACTCCGCGATCGGAGCTTGTCCGGTAACCCATGAGAGTAGAGGTGACCTTCTTAAGGTAGCCATTTTCTGGAATTCTGAAATCCTTGAAACCAAGAGTAAATTTGGCGTCGGGCAAGGAAATCCCTCTTGGAGTTCGAAGAACTCCAAGATCCGACAGTGTTTGGTTTTATCCACTGAGAAGAGTTTTACGCGATTTCGGCGTACTCGACACAAGGGAAGTTCTACGCACTTTCGGCGTACTCGGCTGGGAGAGTTTTACGCGACTTCGGCGTCCTCGGCTGGGAGAGTTTTACGCGACTTCGGCGCTCGGTGAAGTGACCGTCGGGATACCTGAAAAAACCAATTTAGTACAAAAACGATAATAAGGGTAAATTTGGCGACAGGCAGGAAATTCCCTCTTGGGGTTTGAAGAACTCCGCGATCGGAGCTTGTCCGGTTACCTGTGGGAGTAAGCGTGACCCTCGTTAGGGAACCAAAATTCGGAAATTCTTGGGAACAAAATTCAGGACATTCTGGTAACCTTACGGGGTCGGCGTTACATTTGGATTGTGACACTTGGATGGCTGACACGCCGGTGGAGCGTTGGAGGGGCTCCATCGCCCGGTAACTAAAAATAGTTACTGGGAAAGACCACTGTTACCGAAAGACCGCAGTACGGGAAAAGACCGCCCGACAACTGATTACAGTGCGGTAAGACCAGGAAAACGATAGAGTCAGGAAAATCTTGTATTCAAACCAGTCGTTATTCAGAGCAAATAACTTGGTGATCGAAACACGTAGTTCCGAGGACTGACCGAAGTGCGAAGTAGGGCCCACCTCGTGCGCCGGTCGGAACACAGTTCTGCGTGCGGTTAGGGAGGTTTTAGACCTAGAACCTGTCCTATCAGAGGAGAGTGTCGTGAGACCAGTACACCGCGTTAATATTACACGTGTATATATTATCGCAAGATGTTCGCGTGTTTGAGACGGCACGACGTGACGACTCGTCAGATGTACACCTTGTCCTCTCGGACAGGAGAACGTTCAGGGTTTTCCCCTATTGACGATAACTCGAGAGTCATGAGATGCAGAATGGTACGTGAGGGTTCGGTTAAGGCGGAGAAAAAGAGGAAGTCTTTGACTAAGAGATCTCACAGGAAGCTGAGGACTCCTGCCGGCAAGAGAGCGAACCCTGTTCTAAAGGACGGCCATCCTGAGGACGAGGACGTTGCCCACCCGGCGACCGCGGCAGTGGCAGAGTCCGAAAGTGAGATGGAGCTTGACAGCGACACTGTTCGCAAACAAGCGATACCCTCGGGACCTCCTCTTGGAGAAATGGGCACTGAGAGCGGAGACAGGGAACCGTTCGTCTACAGCAGAAGTAGACAGGATAGTGACCCGGGTGACTCCAGAAGGTCAGTTGGCTGGAGCCGAACCCAGCCCGACGACGAAGCAGCGTCTCGGGTAAGACCGACACAAATTGGTACCACGTCTGATGAAGGGTTAGTTGATCTCGAGCGACGAACGTCAGAAACTGGTACCAGAAGTGGGGTTCTAGCGTTTTCTTGTCACAGAACCAGGCAAGGTCAGGAAGATTCCGAGCACGAGTCGGATGAAGTGCCCCATAGTGAGCACGGAGGCGCGCGTCCAAAGTTACGTAAACGGAAAAGCAAACGAAGGTTGCTTGATGAAACGGGTGCACCTGACGAAACCAGTGCATTTGAAACGGAAGCTGGAACCCGCAGTGGGCGTGAAAGAGGTTTCCATGAGGATAACGGATGGTTGATAACCGTTCCAAAGACTACTGAGGTAGTACGGAACGATGTGAATAACGAGACATTCACACACTGGCGAGAGACCGTTGGTGAGAGTAGGTTTGACAGGTCCAAACCACTCGACGACAATAGAGTTCCGCGTATAATACATGAGAGAACGTTCGACAATAGATCGGGGAACCTTGTGCAGGTTCAAGTACCTAGTAGCGTACGGGGCAGGCAACCTGTACAGTCGAGACAGGCTTGTGATAGGCCAAGAGACATTGAGACAGGCCTGAAACCGCGGGGTGACGCCGTAGTGCAGAAAACGAGTGGTGACATCGTGGCGCAACAGCGAAACGAAGGTAATCGAGTACCGTTTACCAACATGGAAGAAGGTCGCCCAAGACCTGTGACAGATGAGGTAGATTGGCAAGCGGAGATGTCTTACCTGCGACAGAGTGTGGCAATGATGAGTTCGAAACTTGAAGAACTGTCTGTTCCTGCTGCTCAGCATGCGAAGTCTTACCGACGCGAGACATCGGGGAAACCTACGGGCCCAGGTTACCAGATGGATCGCCGAGGGAAGCTGCAGATCGAAGAGCCGGCACGGAGCCGAGGTAACACAGAGACACGTGAGGAAGTTTCGCCTTCGGAAACTTCGGAAAAGTTACGTAGCCGCTATCTTCCCGAGGACAGCGGGAGAGAGTCACACGGAAAAACGGCAAGGCAATCGAGTCGACAACGTCTGTTGACAAGAGGAAGAGTTGAGGCGAAATTACGTTCGTCAGTGAGTTCTTCGGATTCAGACACCGATAGTGTTGGTCCAGAAGAGGCCATGAGAACCGGAGTCTTTGACAGGAAAAACCTCCGCCAACGAGGAAGACACGAGAGTTATGAGAAAACTGAAAGGGAGACGTATGGTAAGGAACGTCTACCAGAGTACGAGAGACGCGGTTTAAAACAGGCACTTGATAGAGAAACCGAGAGAGAATCGAACATGGGAAGAGACAGAGATCATTTGGCCTGGGATGAGACCCACGAGCGGTACTCTAAAGGGCACAAACCAGGTTCGAGAAGTCGTAATTGTCTTAGGTACGACGAATCTGACAGACCGCCAGAGTCAGGAAAAAGAGATATTCGCGAAGAAGACAGAAGAGTTACGTTCGTCAACGGAAACTCTCAGAGCTCTCGCAATAAATATAAACGATCGGAGTCCAAAGACTACGCAGGTGGTGAACCTCGTAGAAAAGGTCAGAGACAGGCTGAGTACATCTCTGATGAAGACAGTGCAACGTCAGGCGACCGAGAGATGACTACGATGTATTCTAAGTGGCGTACAGGGAAGACGTCGGGTACTCTGAGGGGACAGAGTCGGCACCGGTCAGTGGTGAGGACAGACGAGGAAAACGATTCCAGGAGTAACGATGAGGACAACCGGAGAGGAAATCCCAAGAAGAGTGTCGGAAGATCACTTGTTACACGGACAAGAGGCGAAGACCGATCGGATCGCGGTATACGAATCAAGCTAGAGAAGTACGACGGCAAGTCAGCGATCGCAGCCTTTCTAGCAAAGTTTGAAGTTTGTGCACGGTGCAACCGGTGGAGTGATCAGGAAAAAGCAGACCAGTTAATGTGTGCCCTAACGGGTCCCGCTTCGCAGCTGTTGTGGGACATGGGTGCACAGAGGGACGTGTCTTGGCGAGAACTTGTTGAGCGGCTTAAGGCCCGGTACGGGTCTGATGACCAAACTAGCCTATATCGGATGAAACTTCGCACTTACCGGCAGGCTCACGGAGAAACGCTGAGTAGTGTAGTGCAGGAAGTACGAAGGCTAATGGCTTTGGCATACCCAGGACCGACAAGTGATATCGTCGAGACGGTCGCTTGTGACGCTTTCATTGATGCACTGGCAAACCAAGATTTGGGGCAGAAGGTGCGCGAGCGAGAACCAGTTAACCTCGAAGCGGCGTATAAACATGCGGTGAGGTTGGATGCCTATGGTCGATCTTCGACACAAGGTGGTGATTTAGACCGGAGACACGCGAGAGTTAAAGTTACCATGGAAGACCGAAAAGACTCGAGTACTGAGGGGCAACAGTCTCGTCGTCTAGAAGATCTCGAGCGAAAGATTAAAAATCTTTCAAGAGAACTTGATCGAGTGACAATAAATCAGAATTTGGGCATCGTTCCGAGAAAACCTCATGAAAGGGAGAACAGTTCTGATCTAGCTGTGGGAGATCAGAGGACAACCGAACCGAATGTGGGATGGCGACGGATTTATCCGCCCACACGGTTGCGTAATCCGGATATCGAATGCTACTTGTGCAAACGAAAAGGACACATGAAGCGATTTTGTCCTCAGAGAAACGCTGAGACGAATGGTGCAACCGGTACCAGTGAACCTACAAAGGCTGAACCGATACAAGAGGAAACCCAAAACCGGCTGGTCAAAGGCAGTAGGGTGGCCTACGTGGTTGCGAGACTGGCAGGAAAACGTATACACTGTCTACTTGATTCTGGAAGTGAAATGTCACTTGTGCCACGACGTTTCGTGCTAGACGCTGTGCTAGTACCGTCAGAACAGCGACTCCTAGCCGCTAATGGAAGTCAGATTAAGGTGGATGGTGAAACTAACCTTAAGATTCGGATCGGAAAGCAGGTGTACCCTGTACCCTGTCTAGTTACAGACCAAGTGACAGAAGTGATCTTGGGGTTATCTTGGCTGGAAGCCAATCAGGCAAGATGGGACTTCGCAAGTCGATGCGTTTTCCTTGGGAGCGAGAAGATCCCTCTGAAAGAGGTCGTTACCGAGTCCATGTGCCGGAGGGTTATTGTGCAAGAGGACATAATAGTTCCTCCAAGGAGCGAAGTCGACGTTCCGGCTTGGGTCGTATACCCGCATTTCCAAAAAGATAACGAAGATTGGACGACCATTCCAATGGAATTATCAAAAGATTTGATAATCGGACGTACGTTGGTGACAGGAAGAGACACGGAAGTGTGGATCAGGATGTTGAATGTTGGAGACAGAGATTCGCTAGTCAAGAAACGGACTGAATGTCCGCTGGAGCGAGTGAACGTAGTCGATGTGACAGTTAATCGAGCCAGAACGGAATCGTATGATGAGCCTTACCGAAGCGAAAATCCGGAGAAGCCTATGGGCCCAGGTTATCCGGAGGAACGCCGAGGAAAGCAGCAAAGTACGATTGACCGGTTTGGATCGAAGATTAGTACAACGACCAGTGTGGCAGAGCAGACGCTCAACCCACTTACCGAACAGACCCTAAAACGACTATGGGAAGAAGTGCCAGCAGACATTTCGGAAGAAGAGCGAATCAGGTTACGAAAACTTGTGCTAACGTACAGCGCAACGTTTTCCCTTAACGAAAGTGATAACGGATTCACTTCGGTGATCCAACACGAGATCGATACGGGACAGGAGAAACCCGTTCGGCAACCTTTGAGACGTCAACCGCTTTCCATGTTACCGGAAGTTGATCGTCAGGTAGAAGACATGTTGAGACAAGGAATCATTGAACCTTCGATATCGGAATGGGCATCCAATGTCGTAATGGTTAAGAAAAAGGATGACATAATTGTGTTCTCGAGGGACGTAGAGACGCACATGCAACGTCTAGAGATGATTTTCAGGAGATTACAAGAGTATAATCTCAAGCTGAAACCATCCAAATGTTACCTGTTACAACAGAGAGTATTGTTTCTTGGTCACGTTTTGAGTGAAGAAGGGGTCGCGACGGATCCGAGCAAGATCAAGGCCGTAGAAGAATGGTCTGCTCCTCGGAACTTGAGGCAAGTCAGATCCTTCGTTGGTCTTTGCTCCTATTACCGACGTTTCATACATGATTTCGCGGTGGTAGCTCAACCACTTCATTTCCTGACCAGGAAAAATGTGCCGTTCCATTGGACTGACGAATGTCAGGGAGCTTTCGAAGAACTTAAACGAAAGTTGGTTTCCGCACCTATACTTGGGTTACCGAACGACGAGGGCCAGTACATCCTAGATACGGATGCCTCGGCATACGCCATTGGAGCGGTGTTATCGCAAGTACAAGAAGGAGAAGAGACAGTGATTTGTTACGCGAGTCGGCTCTTGTCGACGGCGGAACGGAACTACAACGTTACCAGGCGAGAGTTGTTAGCTGTGGTGTATTTCTTGAAAGAGTTTCGTCAGTACTTACTGGGTAGTAAATTCCTACTCAGAACAGACCACTCCGCACTTCAGTGGTTACGCAGAACACCGGAACCGATTGGCCAACAGGCTCGTTGGTTAGAGATGATAGAGGAGTTTGACATGGAGATATGTCACAGACCGGGAGCAAAACACGGTAACGCAGACGCGATGTCTAGAGGTCCGGGTGAGGAACAACCTAAAGTGGTTACCATGAGAGTTACGAATGAAGACGTGATGTGGGCACGTCCGATCGGAGAAGTAACGCGCTCCGAGGTTACCAGTGAAGATACAGGCCAGGAAATCCGTTGGACAAAGGAGTTTCTTCGAAGAGAACAGCAGAGCGATTGCAGTATTGGTACGGTCCTTGGTTGGAAGGAGTCGAAGCATCATCCAACACAGGCAGAACTATCACCTGCTAGCGGAGAAGTGAAAGTGTTGGTGAGCAACTGGAATCAGCTGGAAGTCCTGCAAGGAGTGTTACACAGAGGCTGGATTCAGGGTAACACAGGAAAAGCTGAGCGATCTCAGTTAGTTGTGCCCTTATCTCTACGGCAAGAGATGCTTCGGTTAACACACGCAAGCTTTGCCGGAGGACATTTCGGGATTCGGAAGAGTTTAACTCAGTTGCAACGTCGGGCGTATTGGCCGAGTTGGAAGGACGATGTTAGACGGTTCTGCCAAAGGTGCGATCGCTGTTCTCGTTATCGAAGGGAGAAACCTCCAAGACAGGGTTACATGCAGACTCCTGTGGTCGGTGAACCAATGGAGAGATTCGGAATTGATATAACTGGTCCGCATCCTGTATCAAGTAAAGGCAACAAATACATACTGACAGCGATAGATTACTTCTCGAGATGGGCTGAAGCTCTGCCTATCAGAAACCAAGAGGCCGTTACTGTGGCAGAATCGCTTATGGTACACGTGTTCTCGAGGTTTGGTATGCCACGCCAGATCCTGACGGATCAGGGACCGTGTTTTGAGTCGAAGTTATTCAAAGAGCTGTGTAAACGCATGGAGATTGACAAAGTACGTACAACTCCATATCGACCCTCTGGTAACGGAATGATCGAAAGGTTCCACAGAACACTGAACATGTTGATCGGAAAGGTAGTGTCGGAACGACAAAAGGATTGGGATGTTCATGTACCATATGTAATGGCGGCATATCGAGGTACTGAACATGAAGCGACCCAACGGACACCTAATTTCCTGTTCCTGGGAAGAGAGAACCATACGCCATTAGACTTGATTCTAGCCCAAGTTACAGAGTTCGAGAGACCGTCTTACAGTGACATGGAAGAGTACGTGGAGAAACAGAAAGAGAAAATGGAACGATCGTATCGGCTTGTACGAGAACAGTTAAAGAGAGTAGCAGAAAGAAGGAAAAAAGCCTACGATTTGAGAGTGAGACCTAGCAAGTTCGCTCAAGGAGATTGGGTTTACTATTACTACCCTCGGCTAAGAAGTGGAAGGAAGACAAAATGGGCTCGCTATTACACCGGCCCATTCTTGGTTATTCAAGTGCTCAGTCCGTGTCTGTACCGGATTCAGAAGAGTCCGAAATCCACGCTAATGGTTGTGCACGTGGATAAATTGAAGCCGTTTTACGGTAAACCTCCGAGTACCTGGTTACCGGAGAGGGACAGAAATCTTGAGTTACCTACAGTAGACTGGCCAGTCCTGGCTCAAGATCCTAATGCAGAACATGAACCAGAGGAACCTTCAGAGAGTCCAGACGAGACCGCTGATCCAGAATTGCCACCTGGACGACGGACGAGACGAAGACCTCGCTTGGATGGATGACTACGACTGTAGAAGTCCTTGTTAGTGACCTTCTGAAGCAGACGTGTATCTAGGACCAACTAGATGAACGCTTAATTGCGTTGGTTTCATTGACTATTCGAGACCCATGTTTCAGTTGCCCTTTTGATGAGAGTATTTCTTTTGAGCGGTATCTGGGAGCATACAGTACCTGTGTTACCAGAAACGCTTAATCGCGTTGGTTTTACAGATTGTCAGTGAATGACTGTTTAAGTTTCCTTTTGATGATATGTTTTCGGTTAAACATTGGATTAGTGGTTAGTACTGAAACGAGTAAAGATTCCAGTACTAGAACGCTTCATTGCGTTGGTTCTACAAGCGAACTATTGGAGAACCATGTTACCGTTTCCTTGTGATGACAGAGTTTCTTTTCGACAGTATAATGCTCGTAACAACGAGTGTTAAGGAAATTCGGGGCAATGCGATTTCCTTGGTTACCGTTTCATGATACTTTAGTGCGCTACCTTAGTGCGGCACTTAGGATAGATCATCATGCGATAGAAGCATATGTTAGGACGTAGATCATGTGCGTAAATATGATAACTTGTATTTTTATTTTGCTTTCACGATTTTGAAGTGGTACCGGGTGTGACTGATCGACGATGGTTACCAGATCGGGAGACAGTGGGCGACTTTTCTCTCCTTAAGTTCTCCTGGCCCTTGGGGTCCGGTAGAGCTCAGGTTCATGATAGAGGGCCTGTTAAGGTTGGCGATTTGTCAGGTACGACAGGTTGCCAGTAGGGTGGTGGTTCGGATCGAAAGCATCATTAAATAGGCTGTCGCTATCACGGTTCTCATCGTGTTTGGCGTACGTGCAGGGTGCCGAGAGATCGAAAGCATCATTAAATAGGCTGTCGCTATCACGGTTCTCATCGTGTTTGGCGTACGTGCAGGGTGCCGAGATTGTCGATATACCGCCCTATAACCAAAGGTGCATTTGGTTCCTTGCTCTCTAAGTGGATCTGGGTTGGGGATGTTCCTGTCACGTTTGATTAAGGTCCCCGATTTTGGCAGAGATGCTCCGCATCTAAGTAAGGTGGGGAGAGTGTGGCGGTCGGGGCCGCAGTGCGTAAGTGGGAGGATTTATTTTATGCGAATAGCATCGTTTTCTTTCAGTTTACATGCGAAGGGAACAGCATCGTTTCTCTTAATTTTACATGCGAAGACCCAGCATCGATCATTTAATTTTTATTTAATTTCAATAGGCGACTGTCCAGCAACGACCGTGATAGGGAAGCCCGATCGACGGTCTGAAGCCAGCGCATAGCGAGCAGACGCGCTAATTCGGGATGCATAGAGCCTGCCTCACGGTGTGCTGCTTTATACGTGAAGAGTTGGTTCGACTCTTCATACATAGCAATACTGTCAAACAGCGTTGTTGGTTAGCGATTCAGTTACCGATTTAAATATACTGCACTCAGTGTGGTAGGCGAGTGATTTTGGTTACGACCGAGTCAGAGTTCGAGTTTCCGGTTAGTACAAATATATTTACGGACGAAAGGGGCGTTCGAATAATATAATCAGGCGATCCCGAGTACAGCTAAAGAAGTTCACTGTTGGGAGACGGGCCGACAGCGCCGATCCCTCAGTTGATCGCGAAGCGGGCTAGATCCCGATCGTGGGAAATCTACGGCTGAGTAATACTCGGGGAAGGATACCGTTGATACACAGGAAAACCAATTCAGTGTGAGATCGGAAACCAGGGTGAATTTGGCGACGGGCAGGAAAGTCCCTCTTGGGTTTTGAAGAACTCCGCGATCGGAGCTTGTCCGGTAACCCATGAGAGTAGAGGTGACCTTCTTAAGGTAGCCATTTTCTGGAATTCTGAAATCCTTGAAACCAAGAGTAAATTTGGCGTCGGGCAAGGAAATCCCTCTTGGAGTTCGAAGAACTCCAAGATCCGACAGTGTTTGGTTTTATCCACTGAGAAGAGTTTTACGCGATTTCGGCGTACTCGACACAAGGGAAGTTCTACGCACTTTCGGCGTACTCGGCTGGGAGAGTTTTACGCGACTTCGGCGTCCTCGGCTGGGAGAGTTTTACGCGACTTCGGCGCTCGGTGAAGTGACCGTCGGGATACCTGAAAAAACCAATTTAGTACAAAAACGATAATAAGGGTAAATTTGGCGACAGGCAGGAAATTCCCTCTTGGGGTTTGAAGAACTCCGCGATCGGAGCTTGTCCGGTTACCTGTGGGAGTAAGCGTGACCCTCGTTAGGGAACCAAAATTCGGAAATTCTTGGGAACAAAATTCAGGACATTCTGGTAACCTTACGGGGTCGGCGTTACATTTGGATTGTGACACTTGGATGGCTGACACGCCGGTGGAGCGTTGGAGGGGCTCCATCGCCCGGTAACTAAAAATAGTTACTGGGAAAGACCACTGTTACCGAAAGACCGCAGTACGGGAAAAGACCGCCCGACAACTGATTACAGTGCGGTAAGACCAGGAAAACGATAGAGTCAGGAAAATCTTGTATTCAAACCAGTCGTTATTCAGAGCAAATAACTTGGTGATCGAAACACGTAGTTCCGAGGACTGACCGAAGTGCGAAGTAGGGCCCACCTCGTGCGCCGGTCGGAACACAGTTCTGCGTGCGGTTAGGGAGGTTTTAGACCTAGAACCTGTCCTATCAGAGGAGAGTGTCGTGAGACCAGTACACCGCGTTAATATTACACGTGTATATATTATCGCAAGATGTTCGCGTGTTTGAGACGGCACGACGTGACGACTCGTCAGATGTACACCTTGTCCTCTCGGACAGGAGAACGTTCAGGGTTTTCCCCTATTGACGATAACTCGAGAGTCATGAGATGCAGAATGGTACGTGAGGGTTCGGTTAAGGCGGAGAAAAAGAGGAAGTCTTTGACTAAGAGATCTCACAGGAAGCTGAGGACTCCTGCCGGCAAGAGAGCGAACCCTGTTCTAAAGGACGGCCATCCTGAGGACGAGGACGTTGCCCACCCGGCGACCGCGGCAGTGGCAGAGTCCGAAAGTGAGATGGAGCTTGACAGCGACACTGTTCGCAAACAAGCGATACCCTCGGGACCTCCTCTTGGAGAAATGGGCACTGAGAGCGGAGACAGGGAACCGTTCGTCTACAGCAGAAGTAGACAGGATAGTGACCCGGGTGACTCCAGAAGGTCAGTTGGCTGGAGCCGAACCCAGCCCGACGACGAAGCAGCGTCTCGGGTAAGACCGACACAAATTGGTACCACGTCTGATGAAGGGTTAGTTGATCTCGAGCGACGAACGTCACACAGTTATACTGGAGCTCAATTGATCGATCTGTATACAAGGAAATATAATGACTGTTTCGACTCCTGATCGACGCCTGAGTCAGAGATAAGACGACGGATGGACACTGATTGATTGATTGATTGATTGATTGATTGATTGATTGATTGATTGATTGATTGATTGATTGGCAGGCATGACTGAATGACATCTCAACTGATGGGTTGAACGATTTCAGAGCATGACTGAAGAATGACGTTGCGAAAGAATCTATACATATAATATCCATAGAGCGTGTGCCTGTCGATAAACGCTTGTGATATAGTAGCAGCATGCTTGGTTGCTTTATTTTAATGCATCTCCTTTTCTTTGCATTGTAGGCCTATCTTTTGTGTCATCCTTTCAGTATTCTCTTCTCTGATCATATTCCTGATGTCTGTGGGCACTTTTCCACACGTTTATCAAAGTAACGTGAATCCATTCCGCACCCTTTTCTTTTGGCATTTTGAATAACTTAGAAATAACTTTTAAAAATTACAAGCTTATTTCTTGTACTGTGGTAGGACTATTTAATAAAGTATTTATTTCTCAAATGATAAAGTAAATAGTGACGTAAATTAGCCGAATCCTTGAAAGTACGGAGACAACGTAAGGGACATCAGACAAAAAATAAAATCATACAGAATATAAAAGACGGGAAAAAAAGAGAAGAAAAATAAGAAAACGAAAAAACGAGATTTTTGGAAAAATAAAAAAAAACAAAAGTACGGTTTTAACAACTATGCAAAATGATACACTGGTTTTGTGAATTAATGACGTTATGACATGCTTTCTGAATGACGTCGTGATAAAACGAAGCAATGACTGGCCGACTGAATTACGTCATTAAAACGTTGACTGAACGACGTTATGAAAAAATGACACTTTTCTGCGACTGAATGACGTCACGACACATCTACTGAATGACGTCACGATCATATGACGCACTGACTGAACGACTGAATGACGTCATGATCACATGACTGATCGAATGAGTGACGTTGCAGTACACTGACTGGCTGTACGACAGACTAACCAGGTACGTCAGGTACGCAATCATCGGCAGACTTTGGTTGACGACGAACTTGAAGGAGACGGTCGTCAGGAGTAGGATGAAGGTCAGCTGGAGACGGTTCTGGGGCAGGCTCAGCTGGACGGCGAACGTTGCAAACGACAGGCTGCAGATGAGGCACTGAAAGAGATAACACGTCCACCAGCAGTCAGTCTCCGGTTCAAATCCAGGCGCGTAGTCGTCGTCGCGTGACAAATGACAAACTCGTGAGTGAGGATGTACTGCTGGTGATGCTGAGGATGATAGTATTACTACTAATAATTCTGTTTGCTCCGTAGGGATCATTTCTACCACGGACAGTTATGATGATGAGGATGATGATGACGACGACGACGACGATGATGATGATGATAATAATAATAATAACGGCCGATAGTGGCCGTTCCAGATAATAACAATAATAACAACAACAACAACGACAACGACGACGACGACAACGACAACGACAACGATGATGATAATAATAATAATAATAATAATAATAATAATAATAATAATAATAATAATAATAATAATAATAATAATAATAATAATAATAATAATAATAATAATAATAATAATGATAAGGTCCATTCCAGACATATCTGTGCTACTAAATAATATTGAAGTATCTAATAGGAGTAGGAGTGGTGATGGTGACTTTGGTCGTGGTGGTGGTGGTGGTGGTAGTACCGTAGTAGTGGTGGTGATAGCGGTGGTGGTCGTGGTGGTGGTGGTGGTGGTGGTGGTGGTGGTGGTAGTAGTAGTAATAATAATAATAATAATAGTAGTAGTAGTAGTAGTAGTAGTAGTAGTAGTAGTAGTAGTAGTAGTAGTAGTAGTAGTAGTAGTAGTAGTAGTAGTAGTAGTTGTTGTAATCATCATCTTAATCGTAAAATCGGTACCATAACGAGAAATATGTTCCAGATGAAGAACTGTGGTCTACGGGAGGTTCGAGCGGCGGCGGAAAAGGCGGGGTGCTTCTTCTTCGAGTTCTTGAAGGAGTCGGTGCGTATCTTATGCCAGACGTTGACATGTCGATGCAGCCGCCACTCCTGCTCGTCCACGAACGACTCGACGTTCAAGGAACAGCGCTCACGAGGGTCTTCGACAAGTTCCAGCTCCGACTCATCTCGATCCGTTGTTATTGTCACCGTAAGATCCTGAATGATCATGTGATATAAATATATATCTCATGAATATATATATATATATATATATATCACATGATCATTATATATATCGCAACTCATATATATGTATATATATAATATATATATATACACACACAGGCCTACGTACACTAATTCGTTTATTTCTTTAGATCAGAAGACAGCCGTATCAGTAGCGATTTTAATGGGTTTTCAAATGGCGTTACATAAATGTTTCTATGTATACATGATACATGATACATATATGTATGAAATCATTTTCTTTTGTATCTTTATCTTGCCTTTTTCAAAGCGCCTATCCACCACAAGCTCTCCATCCAATGGACTGATTTTCTGGATGTTGAACTTGTATACGGCTTGGTCTTGGTGCGCCATCGGCTGAAGCCTTGCGCAATCTACACCGGCGCAATAGAAGTTACTAATGAACAGTGTTTAATCTAGTCCCCCTCTTCTGGGAGGGGAAACAAGGTTTCTGGGGGACCAACGAATTTACACGAGATTTTGTCTGTGTAATTTCATCCATCTTTAAAAAATTTCAGACTTTTCCTAGTTTCATCTTCAAAAAAGGTTGATGACCTTTTTTAGTCCTTCCTGCGATTTTTATAACTTTTTCTACAGCAATTACTCTCTCAAAAAATGACCTTTTTTAGGAAATCATCTCTATGGGGGGGGGAACCATGTATCCACATGTATCCTGGGAGGGGGGAATTTTCCTCCCATAAACGTCTCTACAATGTAATATTGCTGGCCTCTGGGGGGGGGAAACATCAAAACATCAATCCTGGGGCACATTCCCCCCAAAGACGTCTAGATTAAACACTGATTAATGAATAATGATACACCTCAATCTGCGTCCACTCTACACCTTAGGTCGTTTCTGTCTCCGCCTTATCATCATCGTCGTCATCGTCATCATCATAAGTGCCGCACCATCGAAACATGTATAAAAGGTGAAGGCATCTCACACACATAGACACAATGCACACATACACACACACACATTCTCTCTCTCTCTCTCTCTCTCTCTCTCTCTCTCTCTCTCTCTCTCTCTCTCTCTCTCTCTCTCTCTCTCTCTCTCTCTCTCTCTCTCTCTTTGCCAGTCCAGCTTGTATACACAGTTGAATGGGGCAGATAGAATTGATCGTTTTAAACATCGCGTGTCGAGTAATGCAAAGAACGGTGCTTTGATGACAATGGACAACAGGTTGTTTGATGAAGCGAGTCGTGTATCTGATAAAGGAACAGGAGCCGAGCGGACGAACATGTATATACAATCGACTCCATGGCTTTCATGATGCGTATAATACACACATTATATTTTATGTTTGCATGCATGTATATATGTATGTAGGTATGTGTGTAGTATGTAGGCCTACGTATGTATGTATTGTATTGTATTGTATGTAGAA
The DNA here is from genome assembly GCA_963556255.1 of Allolobophora icterica. Lineage (NCBI taxonomy): Eukaryota > Metazoa > Annelida > Clitellata > Crassiclitellata > Lumbricidae > Allolobophora > Allolobophora icterica. Next base: position 41,766,628 of record OY744614.1, on the reverse strand, counting down.
ATTTATAAAGCGCCTCTCGCAGAATAACTATTCAGAGGCGCTCTCAGCACAGAAGCCCCGGGGAAACAGAAATGCCTTTGGGGGAATGCGAGACCGATGAGGAAAAGCCAGTCTTTAGTTTGGCCCTGAGCAGAGGGGGAAGGTCATTCCAGATTGTGGGACCCACAACAGCAAACGCGTGTGTGTATGTATGAGTGTATGTATGTGTGTATATGTATGCATGTATGTATGCATGTATGTATGTATGTATGTATGTATGTATGTATGTATGTATGTATGTATGTATGTATGTATGTATGTATGTATGTATGTATGTATGTATGTATGTATGTATACATCTGTGCATATATGTATCTATGCATGTGTTTAGGTATTTATCTATGTATATACATTCATAAGAGGTGTGTATGTGTATATATACCTGGCTGTCGAAGGGAAATTCGTTGAGTTCCATGAATTCCATGAATGTTCCGTGAACCCTTCGTTTCTCGCAGATCGTTGCCTGACCGTTGACGTCAAAGACAACGCTGTGCCAGACGCTTTCCCTCGGTTCCCCCAACTGATTCTCCAGCCACAGACGCGGGTTCCAGTACACGTCCCAGTTGATCGGCTCGTTTTGCTACGCAATCAAGCAGTCACTCACGCGTAACGCATACGTACAATCGTGTGTACGTATCTTATGCTTGTCTGCCTTGTAACCTATGCCACGAACTCCATGATCTTTCTCTAGATCTTCTCTGTTCTAGGCTACTCTGAAGAGTTTCTCATGAAAAGGCTCTATATAAATTCGTGATTACGATTACGATTACCATAAAGTATGAACTGGTGTGTATGTACGTACGTATACACGTATGTATGTATGTATGAGACAATATCACAATATTCACTCTGCTGAAGCCAGCGTGTATGTCTGTAATATGTAGGCCCTATGTAACTATGTGTGCATGTGTGTGTGTATTTATGTATGTATGCATGTATGTATGTATTATATTATATCTTCGTTTATTCATACCTTCCCACTGACAGAACGCAATGAGGTACAGTACACTTGGGCACTTATTAAATAGCCATTAACCGTTTTTAAAACGTCGTGCAAGCATAATTATATTACGCGTGCAAGGTCAGTGGATCTAAATATGGTGCTCGAAGCAATTGCCATTGAAGAACTTGCTAAGGGTCCTTTTACACAGTAACCTTCTCAGAGGAGGCTCGAACCCGTATTCTCCGCATAATAAGCCGTGCACTCTAACCACGTCCCACAAGGATTATCTGCAGCCTGCTTTCAAGTTTGCTTTTGAACTGGCCCAGTTTAGCTATATAGGCATACGTCGGTAAGAGCGTAGGCCGCGTCCCGTACTCCTCTGTGTGAGAGAGCATGTGCGGATCGCGGTTCGCTTCCCTAAGGTGGCTTAAGAGATTTAAATATAGGGCTAGCATGGTAGTAGTTTCAGTTTAACGACACTGTGCGATAACAAAGATCATTAGCGTCGCCCTCCTCCTTCATCCAGGTTTGGGACTGGCACTGCCAAAGTACGAGCAGTGGCGGATAGTGCCTAGCATGGTCCGTCACGGGGACCTTAAATGGTGTGGCGCCTATTCAAACGGTCAGCGGTGGTGAAGGATCCCACCCGATCAATTCCCTGAAAAATGAGCTGGGTCGAGGCAATACGGTCGCTATAGAAAATCGCGTACATTTACATTTGGAACAGGTAACTAATGATCGCAAAGCGAATCGATCCGTTAATTCGGCTATAGTGAGTTAATGTGACAGTTATTAGTCGCATGACTAGTTTACAAGTCTAATTAACAATAATCCTTTAAACAGCCGAATCTTTTAGGCAATTGATTCCATCGTTACCAGTCTAAACCTATGTAGGCTTAGGCCTACACGCGACTACAATGCAAGCCAAGGAAACAATGCGCGCCTGTACGTATAGTCCATACGGGCCTGTGTGATGTTCTACGTAGGCAGATTGGAATCGATAGACCATTATGATTAGTGGGTCTGCTGGGTCTTCTGTTTTTCAGTTTATTTATAGCTGGCTGGAAGCAATTTGGAAATTTCATACGCATGCTATATACGTAGACGAGTCATGCAGTCTACCAAAAATATAATGGAATTGTTCTATCGTTCGTGAGACAAAGGGATGTGTCTGCGACTCGTCCAGGAGCGCCTATTGTAGGAAGATTAATATTAGACTACCTGTAGTTACATCGATTTGTCCCCAAACATAAGCCCTAGAGGGACATACATCGCGCATACCTCTGCGTCCCCAGATAATAGAAGGACACGGGGTTCAAATGCGCTTTAATTTAAAGCCATACGCATACGTCGCCAATGTGTCTAAATGTCTTCAAAAATAGAGGGTCGCACATCACCTCACGTTTCCCTAATCTGAATAACTGGCCTAATGTTACTTGTCGTGCAACACTTGTAGCTTTACAAATCAGCGTTGCTCAAAACGTGTGGCGTAGGCCTAAATGTAAAGTTGATAATGTCAATTAAGTGAGAGAAGCATACAATAATGCAGGAATTTAGTTTTTTTAAATGTTTCAGAGAACATTGTGTGTGGGATTTGTCCAACTGTCGCATAGGGATAGACGGGACACGTCCATCTCTCCCATAGGGACGGACCCTCTATCTGGCAAGCAAATCCAATGTTTACTGCAATTGAAATTCAAGTTCCATGGAACTACATGTATTATAGTTCCACTTATAAAGTGCTGTACTATAGTTTTATCATTTTCATAAAACAATTTTCATAGAAATTATTATGCATCATTATTATTAATGTCGTAATAAGCGAATTGTAGCCGTTTGAGCCTCCAGTGCTGTACTATAGTTTCATCATTTACATAAAACAATTTCCGTAAAATTTAGTTATTATTATGATTGTTAGTGTCGTAATACGAGAACTTTACCAGTTTGAGTCTCCCGTGCTGGAGGCTTACTATAGTTTTAACTTCTACATAAAACCGTTCCATAGAAATTATGTATCATTATTTTTATTACTCTTAATAGTAATAACAATAATAATATGCTGTTGACTTTAGAGGAACTTTCAATCAGCCAGAACTTGCCGAGTGATCTGCCGTTCTAGAGTAACATCATTTTATCTCCGAATATAGTTATGGACAACGTGAGGGATTATAACTACATAGGGTAAAAAAAATAATACTAATAATGTTGTACTACGTGAACTGTACCAGTTTCAGCTTCCCGTCGAGAGATGGCTCACGCCATTTAGCCTGGATGAAAGCATCAGCCGTGAACTTGTCCCGTAGAGTGTCGATATCTCCAACCTTCAGCAGAATTATCCTCACTCTGACCGTTACCTGCATTGTAAAACATCAGGCACGAAACCATCCATGTATACGTATAGTACGATCGATTAATTGACACGCTTTTAGGAAACAATAGTAATCAAAGGTCGTAAATTGACAAAAGCGCTGCATCACATCAGAGGAGTTGTTGGGGGGGGGGGGAAGTGAATAGCAATATGCGGTTGCCAGAAGACCAGAAAGAGAGAGAGAGAGGGAGGCAGGCAGAGGCAGGGAGCGCCACTGAGTAGATTTCTTGAAGGGGCGCTATAAAAGTTTATTATAGATAGATAGATAGATAGATAGATAGATAGATAGATAGATAGATAGATAGATAGATAGATAGATAGATAGATAGATAGATAGATAGATTAGATAGATAGATAGATAGATAGATAGATAGATAGATAGATAGATAGATAGATAGATAGATAGATAGATAGATAGATAGATAGATAGATAGATAGATAGATAGATAGATAGATAGATAGATAGATAGATAGATAGATAGATAGATAGATAGATAGATAGATAGATAGATAGGGAGTGACTCAGTGCATATTTTAAGGGATTTGGACTACTGGGACAAAGGTGGCCACGGCAATGCATGCATTTGGTGCCAAATGGAGCCCGTTTTAGCCACTTTACATGGGACAAATCACCCAAACTACGGGGACAAATCTTAAAACTGCTGGGACACTTGTCCCACTAGTTATACAGTTAAAATATGCACTGGAGTGACTGACAGACAGACGGAGAGGAGAGACACAGGAGTTGTTACGATGCTATGCATTTAAGGCGAGAGAAATGTTAAGGCGACGGATTGGATTGACCAGGTTAGATTTCGTAAAAAGTAGGGACTTTAGTTTTGAACGCAAAGCCCAAGAAGTGATAGAGGACCAGGATGGTGATGATGGTGGATGAGCGACGAGGTGGATGGAGGAATGGAGAGTTTTAGAATTCAGATTGTTCCAGGTGCAGTGTGGTATGGTATACGGATCGGTAAGGGTACTTCAAAATGAGTAGTGCTTGGGGATGGACAAGAGCGAAGTAGGAAGAGGGGGAGCGGTTAGAGTGGGGTGATTGGAAGTGGAAGATTTTGTGAAGATACGTGGGCTGGAGGTATTGCAGAGAGCTATGGGTTAGAGAGAGAACTTCGTTCAAGAACTTTAATGCGATGGCAATATTTTTTTTGTATTTAATAGTATTTTAATATCAGGCTTATACAGTGCTTTTTTTCTATAAAAAAAAGGTTCCGGAACGGAACAAAAGGTTCCGGAACGCAACAATTATGGGCGGGCTAAAATCACGAGAAAATGGGGTTGGGGGTTAGGAGGGGTCTCAATAAACACTGAAAACAGTTCAAAAACACTTAAATTAAATTGAAATAACTAAATTATTGTTTTTATTATTAAAATAAAAAAAATTATTTTTTAGTAGCTGAAAAAGGTGCCGGAACGCCGTTCCGGTGCGTTCCGGTTGAAAAAAAGCACTGGCACTGTTAGATTGACTGACTTAAAATACGTTTAAATGAGTATTACCAGAGCATATTGGTAAGAAGCGTGTCATTTGCGCAGATGCAGTATATGCGATATATATTTTAGATGAAAATTCAGAATTAAGTATAAATATTGAAGCAATCGAACAATATTCTGTAGCGTCAGTGGAGGCCTACAGGGTGAGAATTGTCGAGTGTTCGGGGATTGAATCCCCTAGTCTTTCTTAGGACCCCCAATTAATACTTCATTGCAAACCTCAGAGGGTCGTTTCCATCCCCACCCCCTTCAGTTGTGCTAGAGTGATTATATTGTGCATAATGCATAGGCCTATATTTTAGCATTATCTTTCAACAATTCACTTTGTGGGTTACTAATAAAGTAGGCCTAATGCCGTGGTTAATTGCGAGATTTGTGACCATGTGAATTGTATACTAATAAATGTCGTGATGTTATCACTTTAAGAAGTTTAAGCTTTCTATCGCATTTTTGAATTTTCTTAGTTTTCAAAACACGGATAAAATATTCAACTCCACATGGATCAACCTCATCAAAGTCTGACCCCACCCCCCAGTCTGTTTCTACAATCTCACACTGGTGGCCTATAGGCTATAATGTTATCGGGCATGACCTTGAATGATGTGCCTACGCTCAGGAAGGTCCAGTTTTTCCATGATTTCCATTCAGAAGCGTTCAGTCGATTTAACAGAACGGGCTCAGACAGAGAACACGGAAACATGCGGTTGAGCGAACTACGTGTCAAGTTCGGTCCTATAGCGTTTTCGATTGATGAACGAATAATGTTCGATGTTCGAAAAACACATTGATTGTCTGTAACGTATAGCCGTGTATAACGCCGACATAATTTGGACCAGCGAGAAACCGCAGAACATGCATGGGCAATTATAGACAATGTACAGTTTCGATCGGCGAGGGAAATGAACCTTAACGTGTAGCAGTAAACAGGGCATGCACAAACAACAGCGGCAACAGTCGTTAACCCTAGAAGCGAAGGATAGTAACTGTGCGTAGGGAGGTCTGCAACAATATTTAATGCGCTGGCTCCATGTCAGAAATAATCGATTAGAAATACATCAGCGAATTAGAAATACATTATTTCACGTGACGATCTGTTTGATAAAGAGGAATGCGATTGAATAAAACCCATGTCATGAGCAATCGTTTTGAATTTAGCACAAACAATTCTAAATCGCAATATCATGTATGGATTGTGAATAGGGCCAAATTTACGTAACGCAATGCTATTTGAAATCTGTAATAATTACGACAGGCTATGCACGCGTCACACGAGTAACAAATCAAGCAACAAAACTACGTCACGCAAACGTTGTTCTGTGACAATAATATTATGACATCGATAATTACGTCACAAGGTTAGTGATGTTGCCGTTGTGTGATCTCCTTCCTGCATTTGAATTGGAAAATTAACTCCATACGAAGGAAAATGGATCATAATTATCAGTGCTTTTTCTAGGAAAAAAGGTTCCGGAACTGAACAATTATGGAAGGGCTAAAATCACGAGAAAAACGGGATTAGGGGTTGGTAGGGGTCTCAATAAACACTGAAATTAGTTCACAACAGTGAAATTAAATTAAAATAACTAAATTATTGTTTTTATTATTAAAATAAATAAGTAATTTTTTAGTGGCTGAAAATAGGTGCCGGAACGCCGTTCCGGCTGAAAAAACCACTGATAATTATAATAAATTGCGTCTCACTTAGATCAGCTACTGACTTTCTTGCTGTAAATGACAATTTTCGGAGGCAAGACTCTTACGATCATTTGCAAATTATCACAAGTCTTGCCAAATGAATGTTACTGTTTGTTACATATATTATAGGTGTATGATGTTATATGTTACATATATTATATGTTATAAATAACATAATATATCTAGATATAGCAGGAAGAGAGACAGACAGAGACAGAGACATACATGGGCGTCCGGAGGGGCAAGGGGTGGAATTGTCGGGGTTGGGGTAAACCCTCCAGTCTTTCTTAGGACCCCCATAGTTAAGTCTTCATTTCACATCCCAGGGGTCGTTTTCAACCCCTCAGTTGTGCTAGTGTAATTTAGCATTACTTTACTCTGAGTCTCTGACAAAGAGAAGACATTTCCATGGTGTGCATTTTTGAATTTTCTCAACAAAGGAATTGATTTTGATTCGAGTCTGACTTGCTAAACTGCTAGCGTTGAAATCAGCTGCTTTCAAATTTCGTTGATATCAGTTTGTAAAAATACGGATAAAATGTTCACCTCCTCTCCCCCCCCCAGTATTTTTTCTACAATTTCCATACTGCATATCATATTACACTCTCGCATACCTTGTCTGGTCTGGCTGGTCCAACGTTGCTTCCAGTTGCTGTGTTTTCTCGTTTAAGTCTACTGTAGGACCGAGGGAGGCTGATGGGTGCTACAGGAACGGACAGCTGGTTCTCCTTCTCGTCCGCCTCGGCCTTCTTCTTTCCCTTGAGAGCCGCCAGGTGGAGTTTCATCGTCTCCTCGAGTGACCGAAGAGTTTCGTTGAACTCATCGACCTCGTTTGCCGCCATCAGATCTATCGCCTGCGCAAGAGAATAACTTAATAAGAGAATATCCTAATAGGAGAATATCCTAATAAGCGAAGATCCTAATAAGAGAATATCCTGATCAGAGAATATCATAATCAGAGAATATCCTAATAAGAGAATATCCTAATAAGATAATTTCATAATAAGAAAATATTCTAATCAGAGAAATATCCTAATAAGAGAATATCCTAATAAGAGAATATCCTAATAAGATAATTTCCTAATAAGAGAATATCCTAATCGGAGAATAGTCTAATGAGAGAATATCATAGTCAGATAATCAAGAGATTATCCTAATAAGGGAATATCCTAATCAGAGAATATTATATCCTAATCAGAGAATATCCTAATCAGAGAATATCCTAATCAGAGAATATTATATCCTAACAAAAGAATATCCTAATTAGAGAATATTCTAATCAGTCGCCAGAAGCCCTCGGAACTCCGCAGCGTGTAAATACCCTGGCAGCAATATTTTCATGGGCGTTAGATACGAAGGCGACATGGCGCGTGATCATTATATGAACTTGATGTCTAACGTATGACTCGTTTTCTGTTCGGGTCGTTACCTGAACCAATACGAGCGGCGCCTTGCGGACTATTTCGCTCGAAATATTGAACGATTGTGTGTCGTCGTCGTCGACGGTGGCATCGGATTGTGCCTCCTCCTGCTGGTGGTCGTCGTCGTTTTTAATCAAGAAATAACCGATAAGCGCTATAGTAGGATGATGGCTGATAATGTTTCAGCTGTGTGTGTGTGTGTGTGTGTGTGTGTGTGTGTGTGTGTGTGTGTGTGTGTGTGTGTGTGTGTGTGTGTGTGTGTGTGTGTGTGTGTGTGTGTGGGTGGGTGTGTGGTTGTGTGTGTGTATGTGGATGTGGGGGGTGAATGTGTATGTGTGTGTGGGTGGATGTGTGAGTGTGTTGGGCATGTGACCGCGCGTGTGTGTTTCAGATGTGTGTGGGTGGGCGGGTGTGTGAGAGTGTGTTTGTGCGTGCGTGTGTGTATGTGTGTGTGTGGGTGGTGTGGGGTGTGTGTATGTATGTGTGGGTGTTGGGGTGTTTGAGTGTGTATGCGTGCGTGTTTGTGTGTGTGTCATTGTGTGCGCGCGCGTGTGTGTGTGTGTGTGTGTGTGTGTGTGTGCAGGTGCGTAACTTTGGTCTAAAAAGTGGAAGATACCAATTTCTTCTCCACTTTCGCCGTTGGCATGGAGACTATGTTAGATATATTACCCTACCAGTATTCTCATTTATTTTTGTGTAATTAAGAAAATCATCTTTTTAATACTGTAATAATAAAATATTGATTGGCATTGTTTGAAAAGTTGGGGTGGGGGTACGGTACCCCAGTTCAAAAGTTGGGGGTACGGGTATCCATCGTACTCCCACAAATTACGCCTATGTGTGTGAGGGTGAATGTGTGAGTGTGTGCGTGTGTGTGTGTGAGTTTGGGTGTGTGTGTTTGTATGTGTGTTGTGTAAAGGTGAGTGTGTGTGGGGGGATGTGTCGTTGCCTAGCGCGGTTCACACCTGAAATATAGTAGATATCGTTTAAAAAATAGCCTCGAGGATTCACGGTCGCCATCTATATACCGGGTGGCCCATTAAAAACGTTCCCAAACTTTGTTAACCTGGCAATTAAACAATTTTAAAGTAAATTGAATCATAGTAAATCAAACTAATCATAATTCATATTTGTACAACACAGCCAAAATTTAGCGCAAAATACTCAACAGTTTGAGAGAAATTGTTGTTAGAACCCGATGACCCATGGTCAAAATTTTGCACAGTTGTTTTATGATGACGTTTCACGCGAACAAATGTTTAATTGATCCTCCGCCTTCTCTTGTAACGACTCTTAAACGCTGTTTCCACTGTCCTATTGACTTCTGTATTTGTGTGTCGTCTAATAGAGACCATTTTGCTTCAATGACCTGCTTAAGTTCGTCAGTATTTAGAAACGGTTTTCTGCGACCAGCATACACAAGCTCCTTTAGGGCGTTCCATACATAGTAGTCCAGAGGATTTAGATCGGGAGAGTTTGGTGGCCAGGCATCACTGTGGATAAAATCAGGGGTGTTTGCTTGAAGAAATTGCTGAGCCAATCTGCAACGATGTGAAGGAGCACTGTCTTGCTGAAAGATGTAATTGTCGTCAGGATAGAGTCTACGACATTGGGGAATGAGCTTATCGCGTAACAAGCCGACGTAATACTCTCCATTGACTTTGGTTTTTTGAGGATCAATGAAGATGATGTCTGTTTTACCGTGCATCGAAACTCCAGCAGATACCATTATTTTTTTAGAGAAACGACTAGTCTCATGATAAAGTCTTTCTGGCTCAATTGAAGACTTTCGTTCATTGCTAGAGCCGTAAACGCGGCTATTCTGTCTGTTAAGAGGTATTTCCAGTGTGAAATCCTTCTCATCTGTAAAGACTATGTTCTTAATATCAGATTTTGAAAATCGAGTATACAGCGCACGACATCTAACATTGCGTTTCTTTTTAACGTCAGTTGTCAATCTTGTTGTTGGCATTCGTTTGTATGCCTTCAACTGCTTCTTAGAAAGAATTCTCTGTACTGAGCTACGTGAAATGTTCAGAGTGCTGGCCATTTGGCGTTGAGATTGATGTGTGCCAGGTGCATTTTCCTGCGATTGACACAACTGCTCTACACTCTCAGCATTTTCAACAGTCGTTGCAGTTCTTGGACGACCACTTCCAGGCTTGCGAACAACGCTACCAGTTTCAATAAGCTTATTAATGACTCGGTTTATGCTTTGTCTTGACCAGTTTTTACGCGGATATTCCTGAACGATTCGCTTACCTCGCCAACCCTTCTCCTCAAATGATATCTTAATAACAGCGAGATCATCATTTGAAAACACCATGTTTAATGTTTACTACTTCGAGGACTAGTTTAATCAAGATACTCTCGTTACTTCGCGGCGAAATAAATGACGTAGTTTTGTGCAAAATTTTTAAACAGGTATGACGTCATAACCTTGCCGGAGGGTGTGACATAATAAACGTACTCTCTTGAAATGTGACATTTGTACACAGAAATAATTGCTTAACATTTTGGTATAAATTAAAATTTGATATCTCTGAAATTAGATCTTTGCCAGGTTACCAAAGTTTGGGAACGTTTTTAATGGGCCACCCGGTATATACGCAAGGGCGCTTGCTGTTACATGTTTTGTGGGCAGATACATTGATCGAGGCTGTTCTTCCAGTAACGCTCGGTTGTGCGTCTGCGATTCTGTTTGCTTATGTGTTATGCTCCGGTTGAAGTACTTCTGTAATCACTCGACACTACACATGGGGTGCACGTGCACTTGACAGATTTTAATTAAGGTCCTTTACTTACTTACTCTCTCACTTGTGGCTTATTTACTTACCTGCCTACCTACTCAATTACAGGGCTAATGCGACATAACAAGAGCGCACTGTTAAAACGAGGTCGCGATATATATATATATATATATATATATATATATATATATATATATATATATATATATATATATATATGGTTCATCACTTGTGACGTCATTATCAACGGTGCACTTATCACAGCTTACACAGTTGCTGATAATACAATACAATACAACTGCATTTGATATCGCCCTCATGTCTAAATTCAGAAGTACGCACACGACCATACGACAGGACATCGATGGCGCTGAGCAGTTGGGCGCGAAGGACTTGCTCAAGGTCTCTAGACAGTTACCGCCTTTGGGAAGCTCGAACCCGTACTATCCGTGTCACAGGTCGACCGCTTTATCCATTCTGCTACCGTTCCCCGTGATGATAATAATTTCTTCATGAGTTTGCAACCAAACCCGCACAACGTCTGATGCCTAAGCAACTACGTGCTAACCGCACGCTATGCATTCCAATAATAATTAGGCCCTATATTACTTGCAACAGCACAACGCATGAAGACATTGTGTTGTGTTAACGCTTGAATCACACGCTACGCACTCGGGAAATGATTTGGAAACAGTTCTTCAAGAATTCATTGACAGGAGAAGAAATATCATCGATTGTGCGAGTCGTTTTGTGCGGTATAAATGCTATACGATGGATGTCGTTGGCGTCAAGTTGCTACAGATTATGATCTGCACAATTATGCGAATGCTGAGTTTTGTCTGAACGTGAATGAGTGAAGACTTTTGTAAGGCATGTCATACAGCAGAGTAGTACTTATAGAGTGAAAGCTGCTTTGTTCAAGACCGTAAGAGCGCTAGCCTATATATAACAGAGGCAGACAGACGTGTGGTGACAATGGGAGAGAGAGCCACGGAGAGAGAGAGAGACAGACAGACAGACAGACAGAGGCTGCAGATAGACACAGAGCGAGCTGCAGGGTTAACCCAATGTTTGCGGTGTTCTTGGTTTTCCTTACAAGTTTTCGACCGGGTTTGTTCTTGATTTTGACATAAAAGACGACTTTGTTTAATAGCGACCATCGACACGATTCCCGTTAGCATTATTACCCTACCTCTATAGAAGTTCTTGAATTTCTGTGGTTATCAATATTGGCTTCAGATATTATATCCGACACCCCTTGAGGATTGCTCAAAAGTTGTCTCGTGCTTTATGGGGATTTAAATGGCCCCTTCTTTTGCATATTTGTCCCAAGTCATGCAGGCTCTGCCGTCCCATAGTCACGCCACTGTAATATTTGTCAACAACTATAAGCAAATAATGCACGAACAGTGACTTGGAATCGTTTGAAATGCCTTTATGGCGGTTCGCATAGAGCTATGAGTAATGGTACTGAAAATGCGATGCATCAGAATGGTTTCGTTTCTAAAACAACACGCTGTATGTTTGAGCTTTCGGTTTGAGCTTGTCTTTCAAACGGAACTTAGGTTAGTAAAACAGAATGCATCGCTAGAACTTGCAATCGCCTGCAGAAAGTTCTGCTCGATCTGAGAACAGCACCACTGACTAGGATACTCAGAAATGGCAACTTCTTCAGACTGTCAAACAGTGCTTGAATTGGGAGGTAAAATTTCAGGTATTAAAATGAAATCGTGTGTAGTTGACTTGAGCTAATCTCTCAAACATTCATACTACGGTACACGCTGCACACCCGAGCGAGCGCCTAACAGGCTGCCAAGACGTGTGTTCTATAAGATCTTCATAATTGTACTGTCATATGTTTCAGTGTTACGTCCTGCGGTTTGTCAGTGAGCTTGTCAATTAACACGAATATATTATTATTCAGACAAGGGAACTGAACACTCGACAGCGGCAACTGCACACTGTGTCCGAAATCGCACTATTTTAGGCCCTACACGAAACTGAGAACCGAAGCTCAAGCTGCATAGAAACATTTAATGAGCATCTAACTGGACAAGTGGAACTAAATAATCGACAACGATCAATAATTTAATTATTATGACCAATCAGCGATTCCATTACATGAAAATTGGTTCGGATGAATTATACACTGATGGACTTCTCAATGGTACTCTTGCGTGCAACCAATGTATTATGGCATCATTCACCGTATAGTAATGATCAAAGGTGTGTATTGTCACCAAACAGATCTTTCCGCGTGTTAAATTCGTATCACGAAAGCAGCATTCGATTAATTACAGGAAGAGAGAATTCCATCCATCTTTGGACCAGACCATTAAAGATATTATATCTGAATACATATACATTTCCATCCTCCTCGACTGTATACTGTGCATCCAATCATATAGCATTTAAAGTATACTATAGGCTTGAAATGTCGCAGACAGTGAGGAGTCATATTTCATATTTCAAATTTTCCTCTTCTATAGTTACTGACGAATTATATAGCCACTGCAGTCCTCTCTCTTCCGTTTAATTTTACAGCGCCATTGAGCAAGTGTTTAACATCTTATAATATAGAAACAGTTTAATCGACGACTAAGAGTAAAACGAATTTCTATACTTACATCTGTTGCTGTCATCAATAGATTCAAGTTAAACGCTCATATATCCTAAAGAACTTCTTCTTCGAAATCGAAATAGTTTGTTTCTGCAAACTCTTCAAATAAACCCTGAAGGCCAAAGCAAAAACACTGTCACCGTTGCACAGATGTCTTCTGGTATACCGTTGTATCAGGCGGAATATTGTCTAAAACATTTGGACTCTCTTATTCTCGATATTTAAAAAAATCCCTCTACGTTCATAAACTTAAACGCAGATTTTATAAAAGAAAACAGCTGTACGATGTTTCGTTGACGATATCAACATTTGATAAACGGATGTACGACGAGGCGACAGGTCGTAACTACATTCCTAAAACGTTGACCGAGCGATGTGCTTCCGTAGCGATTAGCTAAGGAACAGCAGACTTGCAAGTGAGGCAGTCCCTACCTGTGCGCGTCCTGGCCTCAGGAAGTTGGCAGCCGAGCCGCTTTCTGCCGTGTGAATACGGACCAACGGTCGATGATTGTGCGTTCAGTGGCTGCATCGGGAGAGATGACAATTCACCGACAATAACAACAACAAACCAGCCATAGGAACCGCAATATATTCCCCAGCCGTACCAGCTACACGTAGGCGCCGCACTACGGCAGCGGCTACGTGTAGAAAGCGCTTTGATCTACAATCGATCCTGCCGCGCCGCAGCTCGAAAACTGACGCAGGCAGTAATTTCTACAAAGTGAAGTCGATCGGGTTCAAAGAAGGCGTGGCAGTAATTCCAAAACGGAAAACGAACAGGAAGCAATATCAGTTGTTTACTGTGCTCTTACCTTCCTTCGGGCAAGTATTTACCTGGAAAATTATATTGCGGTTTTATGGTCCTCTCAGGGCGATGCTTTGGGTAACTACAAAGACTGCTTGCATGCGTAAGAAAACGCTCAGAGCTTCAAGCAGGCATATGCTAACATCCCTTGAATCCATTATGCCCCAGAGTTTGGGGTTAACAGTCTGGGGTGGCATGCTCCAGTGCATATTTTAACGGATTTGGACTACTGGGGCAAAGTAGGCCACGACTAGCGGGTCTGAGGAGCGTCATGAACTCCCCAGCAGGGTATAGGGCAGAGCCCTAGCCGACAATGCATTTCAGAGCATTTGCTGCCAAATGGAGCCCGTTTTAGTCAATTTTCCTCGGACAAATCACCCAAACTACTGGGACAACTCTTAAAACTACTGGTACAGTAGTTATACAATTAAAATATGCGCTGGCGGCATGCTGACGTCATGTGCGTGTCACGAGCGTCATATAATGTTGTTCCTTGTTGACTAGCGTAACCACAAACCGTGCGGTGTGTCTGTTGTAAAGTGTTTGTATGTTATGAAGTGTCCATACAATTGTCTGATTCCATCCGTGCAGCGTTCTGCCCGGTACTTCCCACTCAGTCTGTTGTCCTTTGTAAGCGTACACTCCAAATTTATAAAGCGCCACTCGAAAGCTAAGCAAGGGGAACCCATTTTTCACGAGCACTGAACTAATTCAATAGGACTGAGCTAATTTACGAACACTGGCCAGCGTATTCACGAGCGCTTTATTGTGTGATCTCGTTGTCACGCGTGGCTAGTTTTAACAGTTGGGCCTAAAGAGGCTGCTTAGTAAATTAAGAGGCTTGCTTATCGCAGTAATAAAAAATGATAAATTATTAATGACCTCGTTTTATTTGTGTGTGCTCAGTCAAGCGTAACTTGCTTATTTGTTGTTGTTTTAGTGCATGTTACATCAAGCGTGTCCATCGGAATGATCGCTTCGGCCGTAAACAGAGCCAGGTCTCTTTGAAATTGTATGCAGCTAATTATAGACAGCAATAAAACTATATTAGTTAGTTAGTCAATAAGTTAGTAAGCCAGTCTTAGACCTGGATTGTCCAGTGGATCATGATTTTTTATTATCTAGAGTTCTAGACGGTTTTTAATCATGATAACGGCGCTACGGAAGTTATTATTCTAGATTACATTACAGTATTTACAATAGATTAGAGAGTAGTTAGTTGGTTTGGTAGTTACTAAGTTACTTGATTAGTTATCTAGGTACTTATCATAGCACTATCGTATCGGATAACTAGACGAACTCAACTTCACAATTGCCAAGGACGTTAAATCAATAGTTTTCTTAAAAGCCTTGCTTAAGCCGCACGATGCGCATTCCAGTGTTCAAGCTACGAAACTCCAGCTGTTGAGGCACACAGCGGGCTGCGAAGATGACCATGACCATGCCAGAGAAGTACCAGTGATCGCAGTTTGATATTTACGTATGTGTGTATGCATGCGTTTACGTAGGAATGTATGTACGTATGTATGTAAGTATGTATGTATGCATGTATGCACGTATGCGTGCAAGTGTGTATGCATGTATGTATGTATGTATGTACGCATGTATGTAGGCCTATGTATGCACGTATGCGTGTAAGTGTGTATGTATGTATGTATGTATGTATGTATGTATGTATGTATGTATGTATGTATGTATGTATGTATGTATGTATGTATGTATGTATGTATGTATGTATGTATATATGTATATATGCGTGTATGCACTATGCATCTATGTATATATGTATGTAGGGCCTATGCATTAAGTATGTAGGCACGAATGCGTCATAGATGTTTCTATCTTTGTGTGTATGCGCATATGAATTTCCGTATGTATCAACTCCTTTTCGAAACCAAAGAAGCATATTTGATGAATTGATATCACCTCATATCAATCATATATCACGTAACATCGCATATAGTATATTACACCAGTTAATTTGAGCAAACATATAACACGTTTCAGATGCGCTTCCAATGGACGAAGTTGCCTGGAGCTCTGGCGTAGTGATCTTCGATCCGCAGCACGCATCGACGCCCTTCCGCCGTAACCATGGCGACGGAGGACTCGGAACAGGTAGCACCGGTCACGCTTGAATCGTGATTCCATCGGGCAAGATACGGTTGATATGGCGCTGTCAATGACGACTCGTCGTTACACAATGGATCGCAGAACAATAGAAGGACAACCCAATTCATCGTCGTGCCTCTCCCTCGCCCAGCTTCGATCGTTGCTGCTCATCTTGCATAGGTTTGTTCATTGATGCGAGACATCGCCGGTCGGTAAATCATGTATTTTGTATTTTTTGTCAAAATAAATCCTGCAGGGATTAGGCGACCATATATATCGCAAAAATTCCCGGCTGTATACAGGTGCTAAATAATAGGAAGGCATGCATGGTGGATGAAACTACCTGAACGTCCAGGATTGATTTCCGGAGAGGGAGTGTCACCTTGGCCTAAAGTAAGCGGGTAGCCATGGAGAAGTAAGGTTCAGGCCTCGATTAACCACAGTTCCAGTGGGTCCACAGACCCAGACCTACTAAAAATTTCACAAATAAGGACTTACCATAAGTATGCTACCTTATAAATTTTAACTAATATTTCAGCTTTCAAATGTTACATCGTTGACATGTAAGAACTGAAATATGTTTCAACACGCTAGTTTTACTGCAAACAAACAACGATAGTCACTTGCAAATGGACAGCCAAGACAATTACGAGATTTGTGACCGTTGGCTCCGTTAGGCCGTTAGTGTTCCCACGACAGTTTACTCTGCTGAGGCTGTTTATAGCCTCTTCCGTCCATCACCGTCGGGCATCGGCATTTTTTGAGTCAATTGCCGTCATTACCAACCAAACCGTCGGCTCTCCAAATGTTGCAAATAATGAAGGAATACAATTTGCAATCAGGATTTCCAAATGTTTGCATTGCTCTGCGTATATATCTTACAATTCCAGTGTCTAATTGCAGCGGTGAAATAATCGTTCAAAGCGCATCAAAAATGCTTTTAGATCTGCGAAAGGACAAGACAGACTGACAAATTTGACACTTATAAACATCGAGTGTGAAATTGTACAACGGCTACATTTTCAGGATATTGTTGACAGTTTTTCTATTACGAAACAGTTTTAAATTCATGAATATCTGTTCTATAATTTAAAATCTCGCATATGAATGAACTGGTACATCGTTCTGGTTCTACATGTTTGCGGGAGTCCATCAATGGCGACTTTTCTTGTTATCTGAGCCGTTTTGCTTGCTGAATTAACTTATTCTTAATGACTTTGGCATCATTAAGGCTAACTTGGGCTGCTCTCTTGTAGGGGGGGGGCTTCTTCAGGTTCTCTGCTCTGAGACAGATTCACAAACGTCCGATGATGCCACTCCTCTTGACGTTGAGCTTCATGTTTGATCTTGTCTGTATTCATCCGTCATCATCCAATCCAGCAGCATCTGTCTCTGTCTTCCCTCTTGACAATTAACGAGCTATATTAAAGTCCTGGAGAACTAATTCTCACGACTCTGGCGTTGAACAAATGCTATGTCTACGATTACCATTACGATTGAAGGTTTACTTACACGCCCACGTTGAAGCCAATCAGAAGCGTTGAAGGAGCTTGCAGATGAAAAGCCCGAACGAAATATCCAGCATCGCGACAACTCTATGTACGACTAATAAATGAACGATCCCTGTATTGCTGCTTTTCAAGTAGGCCTACTCTATACCGTGGTTTTCGCCTGTATTGTTGGTCGTAATGGTGCTGTTGAGATTGCTAATGCTGCTTGAAGATGCACGCCAGATGGCGCAATGGCGACAGAAGTCCAACTATCGCTGACGCGTGCAGGTGGTTGAAGTATTAAAAGCAGCATCCACTGATGGTGCATCAGTTTCGTGGTTGGACCTGGGTGGCTGCTGTGGAATATTTCCGTTTGAATTTACATCAGAATTCGTTTTGGCGTTAAGGTTCATGGAGGAAATGACGTTTCAGGTCTTTGATTGTGTTAAAGAGGAGGAAAATGAGAAGCTGATCGAGGATGAGGAGGAAGCGGAGTATGAGGATTCGCTGAGGTCACTTCGACTAACCATAAACATGCAACTGAAGCTCATAGCCATCCGGAAGAAAAACAGAAAGCAGAGGGAAGGAGGTGTTGGAAATGGAAAGAAAAAACACGAATCGACTAAGGAAATGCCTATATCGAGAGAGGAAATACCTGCATCAACTGAGGCCGATAGTTCCTCTCTTCCGATGAAAAAAGTATCGATTTCACTTAGTGGAACTAGAATGGTGTTAAGGGATGAAAAGGTAAGCAATCCGTGCATCGCAGCAAATCAGCGCTTAACGGATTGCATAATTAAATAGTTAATTATTGTAAAAGAAATCTATATGATTCACTTGTGGATTTCTCTAAGAAGCTTCAAGATAGCAAATATGCAATTTGTGGTAGGAAAAAGTTAAATAACATCCATCTGTCATTCAGAGGTTTAAAAGTGCTCTCTAGGCCCTATACATTTTTCAGATAAATAAATTATTCATTTTTATTTATTTATTTATTTATTTATTCGGGGACCAAACATCGAGTGAATAAACAAAACACATAATGCTTAATTAAATAACCTAATAATAATTAAACACATGAATAATACATAAATACATATAGGCGTCGGTGTTGTTAAACGTCTCCCAATGTAGGGGTGGTCTGAGACATGGAGTCGTGGTCATGCACCCCCACGAAATTGATGCAGAAGGGACAAAGCATGAAACCGGGACACGTTGTCTTGGCCTCATGTTAGACAAAACTGTTTAGGTGCGAATCCAGAACGGGACATACTCCCAGTCTTACCCCTATGTGCGAACGTCGTCGGTGACGGGGAAGCTTCCTCTTTCCCTCAAACATCTTACCCTAAATTATTTATTATTAGTTTGAATACACTGTTATTAAGCACCACTATCAATGACCAAGTATCAACTCGATTGTGTTGAGCAATCGTCACAGGGGGACTTGCTCAAAGTCGGTACACAGTAAACTATCTCAGAGTAGGCTCGAACTGGTACTCCTCGTGTTACCAGGCAAGCGCTCTAGGGAACCGACTACCCCATAGAGTTATAGCTACATGCACGCAATGAGACTAGCCTCTAGGCGAGTCCTTACTTTCAATACAGAGGTCATTATGAATATCATATGAGCAGAATGTTGCTCCGAATGAAAACTCGTGGCAAAACGTCGTATTGTAATAGCTGTTAATACTCGACAGGTAAAATTGAAGACAACCAAACAGGTAAACTAGAAGAACAAAAGCTTCAGTGTTTGGCACCGTCTCCTCAAAGGGCGTTTCGACGCACGTTGTCTCCACTCGACGATAATTGAATAGCTATTGTGCTGTCTAATTGCCTCCTATGGACAATGTTTTGTGGCAGTTGGTTGTCTTGGGTACACATGCATGTATTATATATATACAGTTATATACATATAGTTATATATATATATAGTTATTTACACACAAACAGCCTATGTACACATACATATGTATGCAGAGAATAATATGCCTTGATATTCATATTTTACTGAAACAATTGCACAGGTATATATACATATATACCTGTAAATATTATGTAAATATTAATATGTAAATATTATTCTCTGCATACATATGTATGTGTACATAGGCTGTTTGTGTGCATATAACTATATATATATATATATATATATAATTTATGCATGTGTACCCATGACAACCAACTGCCACAAAACATTGTCATGCTATATATATATATATATATATATATATATATATATATATATACATGCAATTCATGTGTAACACTCTTCACGTCACAGAATGATCATGTCGCAGAACACATACGGGTGAAGGGCTCTTATGGTCGGCCAACAGCTGCTCGAGTGTTGATCGTTGGAGACGATCAAAGGCTGGGAAAGCCAGTGAGGCTTCCTGGATGGCGCAATATAACTGCTGAATTTGCACTATAAAGCGGTCGGTTAAAGGGAAAACAGCAAGGGCAATGAATGTGTCTAAATGCCTCCTGAAACTTCTCAGACTGAAGAGCGTTCACAAGATCGATGAGCTGGTCGTGCAGACGTTATGTGCAGGTCGTGTGTAGGTCATGTGCAGGTCATGTGCAGGTCATGTGCAGGTCATGTGTAGGTCGTGTGCAGGTCATGTGCAGGTCATGTGTAGGTCATGTGTAGGTCGTGTGCAGGTCATGTGCAGGTCAAATACATTGCAATTGCAATGGCGACGATTTCTATAGCATCGTCAATAGCAAGGGCCTTCTAGGATGCTTAACACTGTCAACGCAAATGCTAAGAGTTTGATTGTAAGTACATTTTAAACTGTTTTTGCCTCCTGAATAAATAAATATATATATATATATATATTCGTCAAATATGAATTCGTCAAACTGTTAAGATCTTTTAATTCCTTGCCACTTCTGAAGCAGATCCTGAGGTCAAATCTACAGAAGCTTCGAATTGCTTTTCGAGATTAGCGCATAAACATGTTAGTATCATCAACAAAGTAATGAAATGAACTAATCAATTGAGCTACATGTAGAACGATAATTGTTAGAAAGAAGAATCAACAGCGGGCCCAAGTTACAGTGTTGAATTCAGCTGGTTCGCGTCGGGAGCGCCAATGGCGAGTTTTTCTTGAAGTGGCGCCTTATAAATGTCAGATTACAATTAGAATTACACACAATTACACCTAATTAATACACAGCATTGCGTGCAACCTCCTCACAGTAACTTTTAACCAGCGTAGTTGGACGATAAGTGCACCATACGTTTTCTTTCTAAATACGACGGATAATGATCAACAGTATCAAAGGCTTTGACGTTACGAATAAGCTCAACTGCTACAGTTTTCCTTCCTGTTCCTACAATTATTCTAATAGAGAAATATGGCCAGGCATTGAGTAAAGTTAATCTGTTGATGCAGGTCACGGTGAGATCGAGATTTGTGTTCGTACAAGTGGGGTTAATCGACACGCTGTGTGGTAAGTTCTCGGGCGACATCTTCATCCAATCCAAATGGCTCGAACCGCTGCTAGATGGACACAGAGAGAAACTGGTGAGTAGACTATTCACTTTGGTGGCAAAAACCTTTAAATTTTCTTGTGCGAAAGAGTCCGAAGGAATATCTAGATTTCTATATGAACTTACAACATTGAAACTCGATCAAATTCGGAAAAAAGTATCCCGTCTTCCAACTGGTTACTACGGTAAACTATGAACTGTCTGAGGGGAGATGGTTGAATGGTAACACGCTGGCACGAAGATCAGAAGGACGCAGGTTCGAAACCCGTTAGCCTCATAAGGTTGACTCAGCCTTCCACTCCCTATGGAGCTACTGTTAAATGAGCAGTAGGACAGATGGGCGCCTTGCAGGCTGCCATACAGTTAAATTCAACTCCTGTTAAACTTGTTATCATCTGTAACTACTAATCATGTAATCTTACTGCGTACTTGTCAGTTTGAATTAATAAACGAATATTATTATAGTGATGCTTAGCTTAGATCTAATCAAAGCTCTGTGACATACTTCATAAGGCCACAATACTCGTTTGCTTTGCCATCGTAATCTTTGAGCGTTGCAACTTGTATTGGTTTGAGCAAGTCACCAGCTGACCTTGAACAATGCAACCTAGAAGCTTTGCCGTGATCAGTACGGAAGAGGTTGCCCAGTAACCTTCCACGTGGCCTTTCATCATAAGTTTTACATATGTAGGAATTTGACTATTTCTACTGCGTCTGCTAAGAAACTAGTAAGGGCGGTCTTCTCATTTGTTCTTTTTTCCTCTTTCTACACCCAATTATTTCCATTTATTTCCTCTGGCAGCAGCATCATACACTGCCTTCGTAATCTCCGGACAACTACTGCGAGTTGAATTAGCTCACAAATTGCACTAATCTTTTAGCAATCGCTTTAGAAATCTCGAGTTTTACAAACATACGGAATTCGCTTATTGTAGAAAGGGAATAGTGACATCGAGTCTGAGATCGAATGGAAGCCGAACTTAACGGTCCAGAATGCCACTCGAGAGACGCAACAGTTGGTCTGGTACAGCGTTGGATTTGACAACGATGACACTGGCTTCCTGGCCACAGTCTGTGAGAACCGACGCATCACCGGACAGTTCTGGATTTCCACGGATCTCCATCGATTCCCGCTGGACACTCAGGTCACTAGTGATCCTCTCTTGCACTCATGTATGCATACGTATGTAAATATGTATGTGAACTGAGTTTTGTGTACAGTCTTGCAGTGCGAGATATTGGCGTATATATTTAGTGCGCTTACTTTAGTTTCACGTGTATATGTATATATGATAGATGTATAACGTTTAGTCTTAGTGACACGCGCGGCCGGCCGATATCGGCAGCGGCGCGCTATATGTATATTATTAGAGTTCGTTTATGCGCACAGAAGACAGGTGTGTCAAGAGGCGCGAAGAATTATGCTGACTAGAGAAGTTTGAATTCGAGTGTGTTCGCTGTAGTAGTGTGGCTGACTAGTTGAGTTGTAATCGAATTGAGTTCTGTCTGTTTGTTTTCTTATTAAACGAAAAGATATTAAACTGTGTTGGTGATTCGTACGAGGAAAAGCTACTTATACGTAGAATTAGTGTTCAAAAGGTGAACGTTAAATAGGCGTTAAGTACAAGAGAACAAGGACTTAGCAAGAAGGATTGTCAACGGAAGGATTGGGTTGACATTATTGGTGGCAGCGGTGGGATAAGAACTCACGGTGAATAAATACTCACGGTGGATATAAACTCACGGTGGATTAAAATTCACGTTATCACCTCTTTCGGCGGATAAAAGAATCTACGACGGTGATTGAAGAATTTACAACGGTGTTAGAAGAATCTACGCGTTGTGTGCTCTGTGACGAGTTTACGATATCAACGACGGTGGAACACGAGAAACGGTATAAAAAATTTCGTTGTTTTCCACGAACAAATACAAAAGAAATCCCGTTTGTTTATCGATTCACACACCAAGAAAAACCGTGACTTCTTTGAAAAGAGAAATCACCAAAGTAAACAAGTAAGATGGAGAAACTAAGTGCTGAAAGACAAGCAGATATTAAGAAGATGTCTACGGAAAGGCTAAAACAGCGTTTGTTGAAAGCCGGTTTTAAAGAAGAACAATTAGAAGGTATGTCACGTGGTGACATGATACAGGAACTCGCTGAAGTGTGGGTTAAAGAAGAAGTCGAAGAAGAAGGTGCAGTTGGCGGTGCCGTAGAAAAGGCTATTGAAAAACCTCCTGTGCCTATGTCTATGGAGATGTTGATGCAGTGGATGATGATGAAAGAAGATAGGGAGGAGAAACGGAGACAAGAAGCAGAACGTGTAAGACAAGACGAATTGCGCTTGCAGAGAGAGAAAGAAGAGAAAGCAGAACGTCTGCAGAGAGAGAAAGAAGAGAAAGCAGAACGTTTGCAGAGAGAGAAAGAAGAGAAAGAATTGCGCTTGCAGCGAGAGAAAGAAGAGAAAGCGGAACTTGCAAGGCAAGAGGAATTGCGTCTGCAAAGAGAGAGAGAAGATAAAGCAGAACAAGTGCGTAAGGCAGAACTTGAATTGCAAAAGAATCAGTTTGAGATTCAGTTAGAACAGTTGAAAAGAGATAGAGAAGATGCTGAAAGAAGAAGATTGGAGCAGATGATTGAATTTGAAAAAGCTAGAAAAAGTGATGAAGAGGTACGTCAGCAACAGATTGAAGCAAAGAGAATGCGTGAAGAAGAAAAAGAAAAAGCGCGAACGTTAGAGTTAGAACGCGCAGAACAGATAAGACAAGAACAACTCAAATTTCAGAAAGAAAGTTTGGAAAAGGCAGAGACAGAAAGACAAGAACGTCTGAAACTGGAGAAATCAAAATTGACATTGAAAGAAACGCAAATGAGAGAAGAACGGGAAGCTGAAAGAAGGAAACAGCAAGAAAGTGAAACTTTGGTGTCAAAAATTAAGAAAATAGGTGATGCAATGAAGCATGTATTGCCTCAAATGCCAACTGATATGATGGAGGTGCCATTATATTTTGAAACAGTCGAGAACGCGTTTCGTAGTTTTGCTGTGGAAAAGCCGTTTTGGGTGAAATTATTACTACCATTGATGACGCCGAAAGCTCGAACTGTTCTGAATAGATTGTCATACGATGATCTAGATAATTATGATAGAGTCAAGCAGCACTTATTAAAAGAATTTAAATTGACTTCGAGAGAATACAGAGCCAGATTTGTGGATGCTAAGAAGACGACAGAAGAGACTTATACGATGTTTACGGCAAGACTTAAGAACTTGCTAAACTATTACGTGAGAAGTCGAAACGTGAACAGAGAGTATGATACGCTCTTTGATTTGCTGGTAGCGGATAAGCTGAAAGAATGTTTACCGCCAGGTCCACTACAGTTTGTATTGTCGAAGGAAGGAACTGACTGTCTCCAAGCTAGTGCAGTGGCAGACCTAGCAGACATTCATGTAAACAATCGAATTGGGTTTGCGTTCCCAAATATAAACAGTTATCCTTCTCAACGTTCCGTAAACCAAAGCCAGAGTGGAAAGTGGAGAAGTAATCCAGGAACAGGGAATCAGTTTAAAGGTAAAGAAGTCAAGGCTAATGTCCCTGTACCCAATGAAACCAGAGAAGTGACGTTTGGTCGTCAGGGATTTAACAAATCGTCAGCGCCGTTCGCCAAGAGGGAAGGCAACACATCGTTTACGCAGTATAAGAAATATGAAGGAAATGAACAACGAGGTATTTCACAACCATACCATACAGTTGTGAAGCGTTGTCACAACTGTGGTTCAGATAAACATTTGGTTAAATTTTGTCCAGTTCCAGTGGCAGCAGCTAGTTCTAGCAGAAATCAAGAACACACAAGGGTGAATTTGATTCAAGTGGTTAGTGATACAGATAATCAAACCGCGAGTCAAGAAAACCAAGAGACTGAAGTAAAGTCGGTAATGAAATGTGGTATTCAAAAAGAAATTCTATTGGATGCTGAAATTCAGAGAGAAGTCATAGGAAAAGATGACAGTCGAATATTGAAGAAATCGTTCTTGCAATATGTCGAGGTTGAAATTCGTGGAGTAGACGGTAAAGAGCCAGTGAAAGTCAAAGCACTGAGCGACTCGGGAGCAGAGATTCCGGTGATTAGTGAAGAATTACTGGAAGGCATGAAGGTGGAACAAATTGGAAAAGTGAATTTGCAATGTGTGGCAGGAGATGCCATTCCTGCGAAGTTAGTGAAAGTCGATGTTAGACTGTGTGATAGTGACGTGGAAGAAGAGGGATTTCCGCGTAAAATCCAGTGTTCACTTACACCTTATGTCACCTTGATGTGTGCTAGTATTGCAAAGATGGGCAGTACAGAAAGATTCTTGTTGCATCCAGAGATAATTGCCGAATTAAAAGCCGTACCACAGATGAAGGTCAAAACGATACAAGGAGATGTGAGTGTACGAGCAAATGTAATGACGAGAGCGCAGAGTCGGAAACAGGAAATGGTAGATGTGGATGAGAAGAATGAAACTGAAAGTTCAAGTGATGAGGAAAACGAAAGTAATGAGCAACGAAGCTTATCGCGAGATGGTGTAATAGCAGAGATGAACGAGCAAGAGATGGCTGCATGCGAGAATGGCACATTAAATGAAACTGAAGAAGACAATGAATGTGATGTGGGGATAGGAGACTTGTATAGAGATGAAGAGATGGATGAAGAACAAAAGGTGCAGATTGCCGATTCGAAGAAGTTCGAAGAGCAACAGAGAAAGGATGAATCGTTGAAGCCGTGGTGGAAGTTAGCACAAGAGAAAGAATCTGAATTCTGTGTGATCAACGGTTTATTGCATAAGAAATATCAGATATTAGACCAGACGATATATCAACTAGTGTTACCAAAAGAGAGACGAATAAAAGTGATGGAATTGGCGCATGAGTCGGTATTTGGAGGACATCTAGGAGAAGAGAAAACAAGAGAACGAATAAAATTATCTTTTGTATGGCCAAAGATGAGAAGAGACATTGTGAAATTTTGTAAGTCTTGCGAGAAGTGTCAACTAAAGGCAAGGAGTCTGGTGATGGATAGAGTACCTATCACTCCGGTCTCAAGAGAAGAGGTCGCCTTCAAGAGAATGACGATGGACCTCGTTGGCCCGATCGATCCAGTATCTGCTGCAGGTCACAAGTATTGTTTATGCATTGTGGACTCGTGCACCAGATGGCCTACAATCTTCTTATTGAAATCGCTGACAGCGAAGGCTGTGTGTGAAGCGTTGATGGAACTGTTCATGAACGTTGGTGTGCCGTCCGTGATTACCAGTGACCAAGGAACGAACTTCACAGCCAGTTTGACAAGAGAATTTCTCAATTTAATGGGCTGTAGTCCACGATTCGACACACCAGGACACCCAGAGGCTGCTGGATTAGTAGAAAGATGGAATCAGACATTTAAAAAGATGATCCATCATGTGATAATAGACAACCCGAGGAAATGGCACAAGATAATTCCTTTCACAGTGTGGGCATTACGAGAAGTGCCGAATGCAACTACTGGAGTATCACCATATATGCTTGTCTATGGGAAAATTCCGAGAGGACCATTGGCAATATTAAAAGAGAGTTGGACTAGAGAAATAAACTTACCACCTCATGTTGGAGTTAAACCAGAAAAGTATTTAAAAGAACTCAAAGAAAATATGGAGAAAGCATTATTGTTTGCAGAATCCTACTCTCGAGAAAAGCAATTACAATACACGAATCAGTATAACAAGAGAGCAAAGCACAAAGAATTTGAAGCTGGTGAGAAAGTCATCGTTTTATATCCAACGTCAACGAACAAACTTATTTCTCGATGGCATGGTCCATGTACGATCATACATCGAAGATCAAAGTACTCTTATTTAGCCGATATGGGTGAAAATGGTCGAAAAATAATTCACGCCAACAAGATCAGAAAATATATTACTCGAGCATTAAGTTGTGGTCTAATCGTTGAAGAAGATGAAGATTTTGGTTCAGTGGTTGAATTACCAATGTGGAATGAGGTTCAAGATGACAAGAATTCACTTAACCTCGATCCTGAACAAATTAGCCATTTGACAGTAACTCAGCAAGAACAGTTGTTGAAAGTTTTGAACAAATACTGTGACAGATTTTCAGAAAAACCCGGATTATGTACATTGGTTGAACATGAAATTGAACTAAAACCAGGATTTCGTGAAAAGGAATTTACAGCATATCGAATTCCTTTGATTTATCGAGCAGAAGTGGAACGTCAGATCAAAGAAATGTTAAAAACAAACATCATCAAACCATCATCGAGCAGAATGGCAAGCCCTTTGGTTATTGTTAAAAAGAAAGACGGATCTTTAAGACTTGCCTGTGACTACAGATACATTAACTCATTCACAGTGGATTGTAAATATCCGATGCCGATTGTCAGAGACGTTTTGAACAAAGTTGGAAAGTCTAATGTGATTTCTATTTTGGACTGTCGAAGTGCTTATTGGACTTGTCCTGTAAAACAATCTGATCAATGGAAGACAGCTTTTGTAACACATAATGGACTGTATGAATTTACTCGTGTTCCTTTTGGAATGATAAATTCAGGACGAACTTTTGTTAAAGCGATAAATTTAGTTTTACAGCCTATAAGTGACTTTGCAGAACCGTATGTTGATGACATTGCTGTGCATTCTGACAGTTGGAAAGTTCACTTGCAGCATCTAGATGCATTTTTGATGCAAATGAGATTGCATAACGTTACCTTAAATTTGAAAAAATGCATATTTGGTAAGTCTGAAGTAAGGTTTATCGGTCATGTGGTTGGGTCTGGTAAGATAAAGATGAATCCAGACAGAATTGAAAGTTTGACTAATTTGAAGATCCCAGAAACTAAGAAGCAAGTTAAGCAACTGCTTGGATTTTTTAATTATTACAGACAGTTTATTAAGGACTTTGCACAGATTGCGAAACCTTTATCTGATTTAACTAGTAAACGTGTTTCTGATAAGATTGATTGGACTGTTGAACATCAGCAAGCATTTGATTTACTTAAAGAGGCTGTGCGATCCAAAGTAGTGTTATATGTTTTTGAAGTGGGAAAACCATTCAATTTGTACTGCGATAGTAGTGACTTTGCAGTCGGTGCTGTTTTAACACAGATGGACGACAAGGGAATAGAACGCCCTGTGTCATTTATCAGTCAGAAATTAACTGATACCCAGAAGAGATGGGCTACTGTGGAAAAGGAAGCCTATGCTATTGTTTGGGCTCTAAACAAGTTAAAAGAAATTATAATTGGATCACAAATTTTCATTTTTACTGATCACAATCCTCTTACATATTTGACTGAGTCAATGTCTAAGTCTGCTAAACTTGTGCGTTGGGCGTTAGCCTTACAAACTTTTGATGTTGAGGTGAAGTACAAGAAGGGCAGATTGAATGTTATTGCTGATTGTTTGTCAAGGTTATAAGTAATCGTAAGACTGTTTATTAATTAGTTAGATATATATGTATGTTTCATGTATTTTGGTAATTTCGCAAATTTTGAAATTTAATTTGCTCAATTCCAGAAAAAGGAAGGAGGTAATGTGAACTGAGTTTTGTGTACAGTCTTGCAGTGCGAGATATTGGCGTATATATTTAGTGCGCTTACTTTAGTTTCACGTGTATATGTATATATGATAGATGTATAACGTTTAGTCTTAGTGACACGCGCGGCCGGCCGATATCGGCAGCGGCGCGCTATATGTACTCGTATATTATTAGAGTTCGTTTATGCGCACAGAAGACAGGTGTGTCAAGAGGCGCGAAGAATTATGCTGACTAGAGAAGTTTGAATTCGAGTGTGTTCGCTGTAGTAGTGTGGCTGACTAGTTGAGTTGTAATCGAATTGAGTTCTGTCTGTTTGTTTTCTTATTAAACGAAAAGATATTAAACTGTGTTGGTGATTCGTACGAGGAAAAGCTACTTATACGTAGAATTAGTGTTCAAAAGGTGAACGTTAAATAGGCGTTAAGTACAAGAGAACAAGGACTTAGCAAGAAGGATTGTCAACGGAAGGATTGGGTTGACAATGTATGTATGTATGTATGTATGTATGTATGTATGTATGTATGTATGTATGTATGTATGTATGTATGTATGTATGTATGTATGTATGTATGTATGTATGTATGTATGTATGCATGCATGTATGCATGCATGTATGTATGTATGTATGTATGTATGTATGCATGCATGTATGCATGTATGTATGTATGTAGGTATATATGTATGTATGCATGTATGTATGTATGTATGTATGTATGTATGTATGTATGCATGCATCCATGCATCCATGCATGCATCCATGCATGTGTGTATCTACCTGATTATTTATATAGCGCATTGAAGTACCTCTCAAAGACCTATGTAGGCCAATGTACTGCGCAATGTTATTGCTATTCTGATTACTGTTATTGCTTCCGTTATTGCTACTTTAAGGGCAATAAAAAGTCGTAGGCCTCATTTAGCGGAGCTTTCAGACAGTTACATTGAGAGGTTATGTGTGCATATATTTAGTAGGCTATCTACGTGAAGCCTATGTACATAATTAATATATACATAATGCATTATACATATATGTAAGATATTGCGCTGTATAATTGCCAGGTACAAACAGGTATACTTACGTGCATAGGCCTACATATACATAATTTATGTCAATCAATCAATATAAAATTGATATAGCGTCCCCTCAAATATCTACTCAGAGGCGCTTCCGGCCCAGCCGCGGTTGAAAAGAACGGTTTTTAGAGATGTAAAAATACAAAAATATGATTCATATCTGTACGTTTTGTATTTTTGTGCATATATAATTAATATAAGGACGATCGCTCATAGGACGATCGCTCATAGGCACATCAAAGTAGGAACATTTCATAAATAATTATAAAGTCATATGAAGTCAATTGGAACAGTTGATTAGTTGATTACTTCTTTAATTGCTGGCTAATTTGATGATAATCACTCGCTTTTTTCTTGGGACTCCAGAGCGATTGTGTGAAGCAGAAAACAATCCTCCTCCAGGATGTTACTGACGTCGAGCAATAGTATCTTGAACGATCGTGCCATTAGGGCAGTGGCAACATACAATAAAACTGATATTCTGACGTATCTACGTGCTTTTTCTGTCTTATCGTTCAGGTAGTGAACAATCTTCAAGAGTTTTCATGTCTTATTTACAACAACAGGATCCATAAAACAAACCTTGACTTCTTGTTTGATTAACAACTTTACTATTTTTTTATAATTGATCCGAGTGTATCGTCCTATGAGCAATCGTCCAGTGCGCGATCGTCCATATAAGCGATCGTCCTTATGAGCGATCGTCCATATGAGCGATCGTCCCTATATGAGCAATAGTCCTATGAGCGATTGTCCCTATGAGCAATAGTCCTATGAGCAATAGTCCTATGAGCGATCGTCCTATGAGCAATCGTCCAATGAGCGATCGTCCATATAAGCGATCGTCCTTATGAGCGATCGTCCATATGAGCGATCGTCCCTATATGAGCAATAGTCCTATGAGCGATTGTCCCTATGAGCAATAGTCCTATGAGCGATCGTCCTATGAGCAATTGTCCTATGAGCGATCGTCCCTATGAGCGATCGTCCTATGAGAATAGTCCTATGAGCGATCGTCCCTATGAGCAATTGTCCTATGAGCGATCGTCCCTATGAGCGATCGTCCTATGAGCAATTGTCCTATGAGCGATCGTCCCTATGAGCGATCGTCCATATGAGCGATCGTCCCTATGAGCAATTGTCCCTATGAGCGATCGTCCATATGAGCGATCGTCCTATGAGCAATAGTCCTATGAGCAATAGTCCTATGAGCGATCGTCCCTATGAGCGATCGTCCCTGTGACCGATCGTCCCTATGAGCGATCGTCCCTGTGACCGATCGTCCCTATGAGCAATAGTCCGCACACCATCATTTTATAGTATCCACCGGTTTTGTGCTGTTGCAGACTTTGCAGGTGGTTTTAAGCTCGGAGCGAGGTGAGATGGAGTTGGAATTGATCGAAGACCCGCAGGCCAGGAGCTCAGTGAGGAAGGCAATATTTGTGGACCAACGGGAATGGAGACTCCACACCAGCGTGGAAACGTGGAAAGGAACGACAATCGAAGGGTTCCACAGCAGGACCAGCTGCTGCAACAGTAGAAAGCATCCGTCGCTGACAGCCGCCTGTAGGGTATCGAGAAGACCAACATTCTTCATCTGGAATATCTTTCTCATAATGGTAAGCCCATTTATATGCCTGCAGTAGTTGATCAACAGAATCCTCTTCTCGTTTTCATATTACTCGATTTCTTAGAATGCCTCAAATTCTTCAGATTTCTTAAATTCTTCGACCACCACACATCCTCAAATTCCTCAACTTTCAAAGTCCTCAACTTTCAAATTCTTCAAATTCCTTAAATACCACAAATTTGTCAATTCTTCAAACTCCTCAAATTCTTCAAATTCTTCGTATTCTAATCATGATCATATCTATTATTATCTTCAAATTTTAATCATAATCACATTCATATTCATTATTATCTTCAACTTGTTCAATTTTTCTGGATTATTATAACACAGTAATATCAGACCACCCTTTCATGGAGAAGGCATATATTGAACAATCTATTATGACAGGTCCCCACTAATGAATAATATAATCGTTGTTACATGCTAAAGATCCATAAAAGACGAACATTCAGTGGGAACATGAGACGGCGATGGTGAGGACTGGCCACACGTTTTCACATGTCAAGGTTAAAACAATGAACCTTCTTCTTCTTCCTCTTCTTCTTCTTCCTCCTCCTCTTCTTCTTCTTCTTCCCCTTCCCCTTCCCCTTCCCCTTCCCCTTCCCCTTCCTCTTCCTCTTCCTCTTCCTCCTCCTCCTCCTCCTCCTCCTCCTCCTCCTCCTCCTCCTCTTCCTCTTCCTCTTCCTCTTCCTCTTCCTCTTCCTCTTCCTCTTCCTCTTCCTCTTCTTCTTCTTCTTCTTCTTCTTCTTCTTCAGAATCTTCAGAATCTTCAGAATCTTCAGAATCTTCAGAATCTTCAGAATCTTCAGAATCTTCTTCTTCAGAATCTTCTTCTACTTAATTAGTGTGAAAACTATCAGAGCATGAAACTGTTCTTGTAATTTCGTCATTTGTCATTGTAGTGCGTCATAAGTGGTCTCTCCTTCGCAACTTTTTCCATTCCGGAGGCGTCGGCCACCAGCAGAATTCAGTTGACGCTCATACCAGTCGTCAGCACGTTCTCCTACAAGTTTGTCGTCACACAGAATCTGCCCAAGTTCTCCTATCTCACATACCTGGTAAGTTATGCAATACAATATGTACAATACAACTGTATTTGATGTTGCCCTCCTTCCAAAGTTCACACATGCGACACAACGCCTTTAAGGAGTTGCTACTCAGTTGCAAACAGCCAATACGTGTGTTAAAGTTATCTTAGGAGTTTCCAAATAGGTTTGTTAAAGAGCGTGTTACCTTGTTCTGTGTCAGTCAATCCTTTTATTGAAGCCATTTGAAGTACAAGGAAAATACAACATAAAGTTTGAACAACAAGAGGAGACCCAAAATGGATCTTGATCCCGCTTACCAGGGATTTCATATTCAGTTTCTGTCGAGGCATATTGACAATTGTTCATACTGATTCAATCAGAAAACTTATATATAGGGCCTCTTCTGGTAATCTGATCATTTACTTTTTACTGATGGACTTTTGTTCTATATGAACGTCATTTAGCCCAGAGTGAACATTAACGCTGTTGTTAGGTACCCAAAGACCCAAATAGATGCATGTATGTATGGATATACAGGGTGGGCCAGTAGGAATGCACCAACTTTGACGCCTTATAACTTGAATAATTTTTATGTGAGCGTCTTGTCCAATATATCAAATTGAAGATAATTATCCATTTTATCATTCTACCAAATATCTACGAGATACTATTACGACGTTTTGAGCTAATCATATTAATATTCGATGTGCCATTTTGCAGCCATAAAACTGCAAGAAAAAACAAAAGTCTGAAACTGAAGATGTCAATTCTAAACAATCACTTAGTACTAACAATTAATATCTTGAGTGAATTTATCATCAGTCAAACAGATACTCAATATGTCCACCACGTGCTTTAATGACTGCATCAACACGAGACGACCACTGATCGATGGCTGAGTCCACCAGTGCTTGGGTTATCTCAGCCCAGCAGCAAAGAATCACGTCTTTCAAGTGTTCAACGTCACGTATCGGTTCACGATAGACCAGTTGCTGAAGACAACCCCAGATCGAATAGTCAACCGGGTTTAAATCCGGACTGTTCGGTGGCCAGTTCTCCGGTTCAATTAACTCTGGCACGTTAGCGTTCAGATAGGCAACCGTATGACGTGAACGATGCGCCGGCGCTCCATCTTGCTGAAAGATGTACCCATCAACTCCAGACAGTTGGCGAATATCACGTAGCAGTCCTCTTGCGAGTACTTCATCGCAGTAATAAACACTGTTCACCTTAGCCTTTGGAGTAACAAAGAATGGCGCCGTCTTTCCAAGCTTTGAAACAGCCAACGACACCATCACACTTTGCGAGAAGTGCTTCCTGCCCTTCAGAAGCCGAGCAGGCGCAACCTCACGCTTAAGGCTAACGTTTGCATACACACGGTCGTTCTGAGTGTTTGTTGGCGTCTGAACCGTGAAGATCTTCTCGTCTGTGAACCATGTTCTGTTGATCTTTTCATCTGTCATTCGCTTCTTGAGTCGTTTGCAGGCGGCTAGACGTTTCATCGAATCGGCATCAGACAATTTCTGAACTTCACGTCGACGATAGACTTTGAGGTTGAGGTCATGTTTAGCAATGCGCCTAACAGTACTGCGTGAAATTCCGGTCGCACGCTCAATTTCTCTCGGACTCTTACTCGTCCCTGGATTGTTGTCTTGGCTGCAAATTAACTCATGGACTTGTGCAATGTTCGACGCTGTGCGCGCAGAACGTTTGCGACCACAGTTGCGGCTGTTAGACGTTCCCGTAGCATCAATTTGTTTAATCAATCGATCTAGAGCATATTTATTCCATTTTCTAAAAGGGAATTCTATTATCATCTGATTTGCATTGTATCCTTTTTCTGCTCGTAAAATTCGGATTAAAATTCTATCCTCTTCCGCGAGCGGCGTCATGATGTTCAATATTTACATTCAAAATTGAGAGGTG
Organism: Allolobophora icterica; assembly: GCA_963556255.1. Lineage (NCBI taxonomy): Eukaryota > Metazoa > Annelida > Clitellata > Crassiclitellata > Lumbricidae > Allolobophora > Allolobophora icterica. Next base: position 41,732,159 of record OY744614.1, on the reverse strand, counting down.
TGCGCCGCACCGAAATTTTATAACAACGGTGCCGTATATCAGTGCAAGATTTGACACAGTAGGAGAGTGGATGATTACTTTCAATTTAGTATATTGTGCACGATGTTCGGATAACAGTTGTTCAAGTTATATCCATCCAAAGTTGGTGCATTCCTACTGGCCCACCCTGTATATATGTATGCATGAGTGTATGTATGCATATATATGCATGCAAACATGTATGTATGACATTTGTATGTGTATATGGATGCATGTATGTATCAATGTATGTATTAATGAAAAGACGGATGGCTGTACATAATACGGCATGGTATGGTATGGATGCGTGCATATATGTGTATGTATGCATCTGGCTATCTATACTTTTAATGCCCTTCCCTGATTTCACATTATAATTATTCTCGTGGTTATGGTTGCGTAACTGTTTCTCCGTAGGACAAGTACCTGCTGAGTCTTCAGACATTGTTGCTGTTGACGTGCGGTTGGCATGCGATCATTGCAGTCATCGCAGAAAGCCCCTGTCAAGCGAACATCCGTGCATTGGACAACGTTGTCTTTGGCGCACTGTTCTGCACCTTCGTCTCCATAAACATAGTCGTCTGTTTCTTCTTCTTGCTTTACCAGGTTGCGTTAAGACTCAGTCTGCTGTAGTAGTCTTTGTGGTTGAAATCGAATTGGACCGGAAGTATTGCAAGAGGAAGGGGAAGTAAGGGAGGTGAGAAAGAAGAAGAAGAAACGAAAGAGAGCAGAAAGAAGAAAAGATGATGATGGCGGTGATGATTATGATGATAGTAATGATGATTAGGAGGAGAAAGAAAGAAGGAGAGCAGGGTGAAAAGATAAGAATAAGGAGGAGAAAAAGGACGAGGAGGAGACGGAGCAGGAGAAGAAGATGGTAAAGGTGGGGAGAAGGAAAAGACGACGAAGGAGGGTGGAAAAGAACGAAGAAAAAGAAGAGCTGTGAGTTGTGAAGTGATGGATGGATAAATCTACTGCTTCTCGCATTTGATACATAAATGAATAGTTACAACCGTTGTCATCTAGTCTACCTTGTAACCATCATAATTATTAGAACACGCACAACGAATTGGTAGCAGAAAAGATCTTGAACGATTGTCTTTTCTCTTTCAGAAGAAAGACATTGAGAACACATCAATGGCGAGTACTGGCGTTCTTTTACGTTTCAAACTCACTTGTCGTGCACTGTATTTCAGCTTCTAGAGCATTATAATGTCTAACATACGTCCAGGGGCGTCTATCCCCCCTAAGTCATTGGAGCAACTTTCCATTCCCCTCTTCTTCCCCCTCTTCCTTCCTTCCCCCTAAAATGGTGGCACACACACTGACAGATCTCCCCTATTTCTTGGATGGAGCATTTGCTCCAAGGTTTCTATGGTGTAGACGCCTCTGCTTACGTCTACTAATGATGCTGCTCTGATACTATCGTCCCTGGGAGTACCAGTCTATGGGTGTGTAACTGTGTGCTTGAAGTTTCAACGTTTCATTCGGCTCTCATCATTTCTCATCCGCGACGCATTTCAGACCAGTATTAACTGATAGTTTACAACGTGGTTAGTGTGTTGGGCTGTCAACCGAGATGTCAGGGGGGATGGGGTCAAAGTCCCCGCCAGGGCAGAAATTTGTAGATTTAGGCTCCATCTGCACCCATAGACACCTCAACTGTAACGAGTACGCCGACTGTAGATTGTTGGTGGGAAGATCAGGTGGTCGTGGACAGACTTGGCTACCCGCAATCATATGCCGAGATTAGGAAAATCAAGTCGCTAACTCTCCATACCAATGGCTGCCTCTCAGGCTAGCTTCATGGATGCTTTTTGTTCTTCTTTTTTGTTCTTCTTCTGTTTCTTCTCCTTCTTCTTCTTCTTTTTCTTCTCTTTTCTTCTTCTTCTTCTTCTTCTTCTTCGTCGTCGTCTTCTCCTTCTTCTTCTTCTTCTTCTTCTTCTTCTTCTTCTTCTTCTTTTTCTACTATCTCTACTACTACTACTACTACTACTACTACTACTACTACTACTACTACTACTACTACTACTACTACTACTACTACTACCACCACCACCACCACCACCACCACCACCACCACCACCACCACCACCACCACCACCACCACCACCACCACTTCTACTACTACTTTGTCTTCTTCGTCTTCTTCTTATAACCCGGATTTCGCCAGTTGTGATTTCTTCAGTTATTCGAGCATCAGATGCTAACAGATGATCGTTCTGAAGAATGAACGCCTAGGGAGAAACTCAGAACCTTCCTCTGCTAAACCGCTCAGTTACTTCTCAGCCTCTCTTTGCCTCTTTTCCTCAAGCACTTGAAAACCAGTTTGTTCCATCAAAGTTTCATTGTGTTAGGTCTGGAGCGCCTCTGATAAGTCCCTCCCTTGAAGCGGCGCTATATAAATTTGCAATTACCATTACCATGCGTTCCAAATGTATGTAGTTAAGTGCCAAATCAATCTTAATGTGCTAAAAGAGTAGCTTATTAAACCAATATTTGCAACGTTTAAGTTTTCTTTTTAGGGCAAACTAAATGACGCCTTTGACGAAGAAATTCTGGATGATATGAACAGCACTTACCTGTACACAAAGAAGAAAGACGCTCCGAGAGCTTCGCTAGATAATGACCACCAGAATGGAGTCATCACAACGCTAGCAAGCATCGATTCATCCTAACAAAACATTCAAAGTCTTCTTCTGCATGGTTCTCTGCCTTTAGGCAGGTTCAACGTCCACTCCTCTCGATGTTGAGCCTCTTCCTTACGTCTACTGCAGCAGATTGGATGATGAAGGAGAGACCTTCATAATCCAACCCAGCAACATCTGTCTTGGTCTTCCCCTTGTCCTCCTCCCCTCCATTCTTCCCTCGATGACATTTCTTAGGAAGGAGTAGGCCTGCCCTCTCAGCGTGTGCCCGATCCAGTTCCTTTGTCTCTCTCTCTTATTCTTGGCCTATGTATAAAGGATCTTTCTTCTCCAATCCTTCCCCAATCACTTCTTCGAAGTACATTGTATCAAAGGCAGATCAAAGGTGTTCATCAGGTCCACGGTCCCACCCAGTTTGTTCTGGGGGTCACCTCATCGAACTGGCCTTTTTTCTTAAACGGTTTCGATGAACGTTGCCCAGGTAAATGGAAACGGCTACGAAAATACAGTGAAAGCAAAGAAACGACGAAACATTGGAAGGCAAAGTGGAAAATGTGTAAAATTTCAGACTGAATGCTGGATAAGTCGACAAGTCAAGGATAACGAGAGTGAGAAGTCTTCCAAACTGGAGAAACCGGTAGAAAAAGGCTGATTACTAACAAGTTCATAAGAAATTTAATTAGCTTGAAATGTCTTTCAGTTCGTTATAGAAACTGTAGCACGTTAGCAATCCTAGGAGCATCGTTTGGCCTCTCTAATCTAATCTGACCTGATCTGACCTGACCTGACCCAACCCGACCCGACCTGACCCGACCCTGATCCGACCCGACCCTGATCCGGCCCGACCCTGGTCTGATCTAATCTAATCTAATGCAATCTAGTAACTTCTGTAGCGGCGTTTTCATAATGCACAAGGCATACTGCTAAAGGTCCTCATGCAATGGCCTTCTCAGGAGATTCGAACCCGCATTCTCCGCATAACAAGCCGCGCATTCTCACCAATCGACTACCGTGTCCCACAAGGGCTGTAGCACTCTGCAGCCTGCTTTCGAGTTTACATATAGTAACAGGTCATCAGGGCTGTAGTGGTAAACTAGCAGGTGAGTACACGCTACCGGCTAGTTTTCCGAAACACTGTGGGTGGTGGGTTTGGGAAAGTGGGCTGTGCAAGAAATTTTGTGAAATAAGGAAACGATTTGATGAGCGTTCAAGCTATTGAAATGTCGGAATTCCTAAATATCAGATAACTATGCTAAATTTATTGAAAAAGTAATGTTTTTTCATCCAGTGACAGTGTCCGTAACCTGGGTGTATTTTCTTTTCTGACCATGTCTCTAATCTCACCCGCTTGTGCTACTACCCTCTCCGACGTCCCAAAGCTATCCGAAGATCGGTCTCCTCTCCAGTCTTTACCTCCATTGTCCACACTTCATCTGCTCTCGCGTTGATCACTGTACCGGTACTGTAACTCCCTCTTTGTTGGCCTCCCCAAAGTCCGTCTCTCCCCTCTACAATATACAATCTCAGACCAATCGCTCGTCTCCCACGTTTCTCCCATATTTCCACATTCATGGTTGAACAACTTCACTTCTTATGGCTTAGTAACATAAATTTAAAAAGAAATAGAGCTACTGAAAAAGGGCCGCAAAATCCAAAAGTAGAATTTCTAAAAATAATTATGACAACGACATAGGTGCTTTCCTGTTACAAACCGTTTAAAGCTATGTAAATTTAAAGTTGTTTTGCAACTCGCTAGTTCAAGCAAACAGAAATAATTAATTTCAAACCGAAATTTTATTTAAGATATAGTCTACACCCTACAGCATTTAAAAATATGACAAAGTACGTTCTGGAGGTGAGTACACGCTCTCCAGAGGTAAGTATATTAAAAAATATTTTGCGACGTGAGTATACGGAATTCTTATTGTCCTCGAGACCAATTATAGAGTTTGTTTTAATAGTCTTGGTCTTGGTCTTAACACCAAAGTCTTGGTCTTGGTCTTGAGGTTCAAAGTCATGGTCTTGGTCTCGCAACACCAAGACCAAGGCTCGGCTGTCAATACGTATGAACAGTCACTTAACAACACTCAAGAATTTAAAAATTTATCAGGCCTGTTTGCGTCATACGACAAATATCTACTGAGGGATAAAAATCTTGTTGGTTAGGAAAGCCCATCGGCAGCAGCAACAGCATTTAGGTCTATGCTGTATCTGGAAGCCCTGCCGAGACTTGTTTCAGAAGCCAGACGGTCTGATAAACCATGAGACGATTTCAAAAAGACTCACGATTGTACATTTACATCCAGTGCCTGAAAAGCTACTGTGTATGCCAGCGACTTCAGCACCTATATAGAACGTATTTTTCACATGGCGTAATTTTCATGAGGCCCCACAAGACACGCCTTGGTCAGAAACTCATGAGCGAATTGGTTTCTATAAACAGGGTCCGATTTGTCAAAAAAGAAGCAGGGGGGTCGGAAATCTATCAAAGTAATAAAAAATTATTAAGCCGTTATTAATTTTTACTCGTTATTTTTTAAATGAAGTTAATGAACGTCCATAATATGTCAAGATTCTGCAATGACCAACAGTCAACTACGATGCAAACGTGACATCGAAAAAAAATTAAAAATTAAAAATTAAAAGTCGCAGTTTTAGCTGAAGTAGGGCCTATGCTAACAGAAACAACATATATAGCCTATATATTAAGGTATAGAATAATAGATACAGTAGTGGTAATGGGATAGAGTAATGGTAGCATTCAGGAGAGCATTAGAACACGGTTCGATACTCGTAACCCCTCTACAGCGGGCGCCTTGCATGGCTCCCAAAACGTGTGTTTAATTAAAATTAAGATCTTGATTGTAGGCCTACTACTGTCATACTTCAATGTAATTTCACTGTGTCTGTCAGTTTGAAATAATAAAGAATATTATAAATAATAATATAAAATATAATATTAATATCTCAAATACAAATCACAAGGATAAGCTTTAAGATTCTTGTCCACTTTTTAATAGGAGTTGTTGATACAGACAAAGAAAGAAAGAAATTTTAAAATAATAGTGATAGGCGGGACCTCTAAACTAAAACCAGATGGCTTGAGTCAGTTAATTAGCTCAGTTAAGCCCACAGCTAGGTCTAAATTTGAATAGGCCCAATAGGACTTGTACACTTTTCTATTGGCAAAGTCATCAATAAACTGGTTAAAATCCAGTTGACGTAGAATAACACTCAGTGCTGCAGAATGGCTAGGTGTCTCATGTGTCCAGGGCGCTAAGTCTTGTGTGAAGCGTGTTCTTAATTATCTTCATCTTAGAAAATGAGCATTCAGCACTACAGTTTGTGACCATGAGCACCAGTACATTCTTAGAAAATAATTTCCACATCTGGAAATGAACTTTCAACACCTTTGTCAAGTATTAATTGGTACATGAACTGCTCCTAACTTATGTTGAAACCTGCGCTACCTGTCTCGTGTTTAAACATTTCGACAAAAATAAGAACACTGCATATTATGAGGTCATTGCCAAGGCATTCATCGAGGTCATCGCCATATATTGCTACAAGATTTTTCGCAGAATTGTGTATTTCTTCATCACTACATGATTCAAGCCTAGATAGAAAACCAAACCTTGAGCAGAGTAGTTCGTATGATGCTATAGTCTTCTTGTCAACTCGGTTATGAATTGATCAACGATGGACAGAAAATTATAAATCTGAAACTTCTCTGAAGCAGAGTGCACAGCTTCTGGCGTTCGACTATAATCCAGTGGTAGGAGACGTACGTTTGGATTACGTGTTCTTTTTTTAACATATTCTACCGTTTCACAACAGAGTCTGACCCGGCCGAGCAGGAACGTTGTTGAACTGGCGGTTGTTCAACAACAACTGCAGCATAACCAGTGACACCAAGCTCAGACGAGCCTGCATTTTGACCATCATCCACGGTGACAGGCTGACAGCAGATGTACTAATAGCTGTTACTTGAAGGAAAGCAGTAATACGGGGTGTCTTTGCAAGTATTTTCTCATTTTGAGATGTTTTTTCTTTACTTAACTTGCGTTTTTGAGAGCCACTATAGACCGAGCTCCAATTCGGTTCATGTCACATAAATGACAGCTGCATGTGCGCTGCCATAGATGTGCGCTTTAGGTCAATCGAGGTCAAAATGGCAAGAGAACGCTGGAACTCAGACAGAATAACCATGCACTGTCTTATGACCTTTACCCCGAAACTGGATGCCTGTAGCTTGAAGCTCGCCTCGGGCATAAAGGCGCCTTTATCCCGGGACCCTCGCCTGAGGGCGCTGGTTTATTCAGGGACATCGGTCCGTGTGTTGCCTGTAGTATGCGGAGCGTCTGGTCATGCCCTGTGAAACTGACACTGCCTCTGCCGGGGTCTCCACGACTCTGCCTACACAGTAGACAACCTCAGCCAGAGTTAAAAGTAAGATAATCTGTCAACAGCTGAAGATGCCAAACGTAAAGCGCTACTCGTGAAACAATATTAACGCGATATTTCAAAATTAGGGCACCGACTGGTTAATAAATAATTACCCAAGGGTGACAAGGCAGTATTGCATGCGATTGGTCATAATGGAGTCGTTTGGTGTAGGACTGAGGGTAATGAATTTGAGGGGGTCAAGCCGACCCCCTCGGGGGTCGGCCAAAGGATAGAAGCAGGGGGGTTTAAAAAAAGAAGCTGGGGGGTCCAACCCCTCTGACCCCCCGGCAAATCGGACCCTGTCTATAAAATACAAAAGGCATTTGGAATAACATTTTGCATGAAGGACTTTTGTAAATACGAATTCGGACTTCTCTGCAGTCTGCATTTAAAGTCAATTTGCTTGAATAAAATAAAAGACTCACGTTTTCATTAAAATAGCGAGTATTCTGACTGGACAATTTTTTCTTGACCTGTTGTGATTTTTTGGGTCTTGGTCTCGGTCTTGGTCTTCAAATACCACGAAGACAAAGTCCGGCCAAAGTAACGGCTATTCGTTAAAATCTGTGAATGGAAGGCGGATTTCAGTTGCATCTGGTATCGTGTACGATGACGGTATTTTCTTCGTATGAGCAAAATTTTCTTGAGGTTGAAAGTTTTGGTCTTAAGGTTCAAAGTCTTGGCCTTGGTCGTGGTCTTGAGGTTTAAGGTCTTGGCAACAATACTGGTATACGGTCTCTAGAGGCGAGTAGGCCCTACACGCTGTAGACCCGCGCATACCCTCTTCTACAGTGCCGGAGGCAGTGGCGTCGTCACGACTAGAAAAGTAGTACGGCAAATTAGAGGATCTGAGGGACTGAAGCCTTTAACAGACAAAAAGTGGTACGGCAAAAAGTATGTTGTTGCCATACCACCTTAAAAAGTGGTAGGGCCTACAGCAAAAGCCGTACCACAGATATAGGCGGCGACGCCGTGCACTGCCTGGAGGTTGCTAAGCGAACCGACTACTGTTCGCAAAACGAATCGATCCGGTATTCAACGATGATAAATGAACAGTCATCAGTCGTCTGACCCATAGGCGCCGACTTCTTGGGGGCCTTGGGTGCCAATGCACCCAGAGAAAAAGTTCAGTGGGGGCCTGGCACCCAGAAGAATTCGGACCTCAAATTCAATTTTTTGGGGTATTCCTAAAAAAGGTCGTAACATTTTTCAGGGAATGAATTCCTAAAAAAGTCGTCAAATGTCAAATTTTAGGAGAGAATTATCTTAAAATATGCACTGGCACCAGGGGCGGATCCAGGGGGGCCAATCCGGTCATGGCCCCCCATTTAAAATTTGTTTATGTAAAAAAAAGTCATCAGTTTTTTCGGAGATGATTTCCTTAAAAAAAGTTTCGTTTGTCCCTTGAAACTATGATAAACCTTCTGGATCCGCCTCTGACTGGCATCCACAGACAAAAGCAAAAGTCGGCGCCTATGGTCTGACCAGTTTACAAGACAAATCAACATTTGGCCTGAAACAATCCAACCAATTTGCGAAATTGATCCAATCGTTACCGTTCTAAACCTACTACATTCGACTACAATGTAAGCCAAGAAAACAATGCGAAACGTGTACACATGTGCGTATGGCTAGCAAGGTCTATTGGTCTGTACACGGGAACCTTAACTGGCGTGGCACACATATAAACTGGCTGCGGTGGGGAAGGATCTCACCCGATCAATTAATTCATTGAAAAATGAGCGGGATCCGGACATACGGTCGCTCAGAGAAAATGTAAATGGCCAAAAATGAGTCTGTTTAAAGGTCTATGTTGGCAAATCGGAATCGATAGATCCTGGTGATTAATGGGCCTCGTATTGCTTTGTTGTTCCTTTATTTATACATGCGTATGCCTGGAAACAATTTAAAAATACTTGATTTGCAAGCGGCATTAACTATGAGAAACCAACAGAAAAAGTTGCCTATTCGTCTATAAAAGAAATTGATGTGTCTAAGAGTTGCTCTGTGGCGCCTCATGAGATATTATGAGCCTGTCAACGAAGAATGTGCATTTGTCCGTCCATGTTTTGCAACACACATCGCATTAGTCATTGTGCCACAAACATAATTAAGTCTTAGTTATAAAGGAACACACGCACATACAGACATCCATATATGTATGTGCATGTGTAGGTGTGTGTGTTTGTAGGTGGGCGTGTTTGTGTGTTTCTGCTTAAAAGGCGTTATTTAGAAATTCGTACATCAATATCAATCAATATCCTTTATTGGCATCAACGACAGTATTTGAACATATCCTATTATCCTGCAAGTGATTACCATAAGTACTCGTCAGTATATGCTAGGTCACAGTACAAGACAAAAAGAAAATTCAGAATCAGTTTTTTAACTAATATTTCGAAGTCGTTAAGAGTACTTTACTCATATTAACATAACAATGTCCTTAGTACCTGCATGGTTAATAAAACATAGGACTGTCATCAACAGCAAATGGCATCCCCAAAGGGATATTACTCCCACTAATGCAGGCAGGGGCGCCGACAGCGTGACGCACTGGACGCACGTGCGTCCACCCACCAAATCAAATCCATACCATGATTAGGCATCGCATCGATATTTTTGACAATTTCACAGTGCGATTTTGGTTTACCATGCATACAGTATGTATAAATAATATCATATGATATCATATGCATGTGTTATACTGTACTTTTATGAATCACTATGAGTCAATTTCAGTGTATGACTACAAGTGGCAGACAGAGGAAGAGTGTGGATGGGAGGGGTGTGCGTCCAATTTTTTAAAGCCTGGCGGCGCCCCTGAATGCAGGGATGCCAATATGATAATGCACATTATTTAAGTTGATGGAGTAGGACTGATGTATCTTTGACGATTCATACTACATAGGCTACTCAGGTGAGTTGATACATATATCGCATTATATTTATCTAAACATATGTCCCCATGTATAGAGATTTCTTGATGGAGTGAGACCAGTTTAGAATAGCTTAGAATTACTTTAGTTTAGAAACGATAATAATAATAATAATAATAATAATAATAATAATAATAATAATAATAATAATAATATCTAACAACATGAAATAGCGACACCTTTATGTACGCCTAATAAATGAACGATCCCTGTATTGCTGCTTTTCCGGTAGGCCTACTCTGCTAGTGTTTTCGCCTGTATTGTGGATCGTATGCTACTGTTGAGGTTGCGAATGCTGCTTGAAGATGCACGCAGGATGGCGCAGTCGACGCGTGCAGGTGGTTGAAGTATTAAAAGCAGCATCATTTAATGGTGCATCAGTTCGTGGTTGGACCGGAGTGGTCGCTGCAGAATACTTCCGCTTGAATTTACATCAAAGTTCATTTTGGCGTTAAGGTTAAGGGAAGAGATGGCGCTTCGCGTCTTTGATTGTGTTAAAGCGCAGGAAAATGAGAAGCTGTACGGTGAGGAGGACGAGGCGGAGTATGAGGAATCGTTGAGGTCACTTCAACTAACCATAAAAAAGCAACTGAAGCTTATTGCCAACCGGAAGAGAAACAAAAAGGGGAAGAAAAGAGGTGTTGAAAATGGAAAGAAAAAAACGGAATCGACTAAGGAAATGCCTATCTTGAGGGAGGAAAGACCTGCATCAACTGAGGCCGAAAGTTCCTCTCTTCCGATAAAGAAAGTATCGATTTCATTGAGTGGAACTAGGATGCTGTTAAGGGATGAAAAGGTAAGCAATCCATGCATCGCAACAAATCAACGCTGAACAGATTGCGTGATTAAACAGTTTATTGTTGTAAAAGAAGTCTATATGCAGTGTTGGGTATGAGTTAACTCATATGAGTTTAAACTCACGAGTTAACTCGCTGTGATTTATGAGTTTGAGTTAACTCACCTTAAAGAGTGTGAGTTATGAGTTTGAGTTAACTCATATTTTCTGTGAGTTTGAGTTTAACTGTCAATTATTTTAAACTCAACTCACTCTTCGGCACTCGGCACATATTATGTTGAAACAAGCCTTTTTTATATCGTCGGCTTTCCATACTGGTGAGTGGTGATGGCAGGGAGGGTCGTAAACTCTACTAGAGGACAGTATTTAAGCACTGCATATTTTATATATTGTGAACAGTTAAGAACAACATGGCTGAAGTACCGTGTATACTTGATGGAAAATATTTTTCTGTTACAAGTAGGCGTGATGGAAAAATTGTTGCTCCATTAGAACGTTCTAGTATGAAACGTGTGAGTTTGTGAGTTAACTCATTTAACAAGTGAGTTTGAGTTAACTCATTTCACTTAGGATGAGTTGAGTTTGAGTTTAAACTCATTTTGAGGTGCGTGAGTTGAGTTTTGATTTAACTCATTTCTTGTGTGAATTTACCCAACACTGTCTACATGATTCACATATGGATTTCTCTAAGAAGCTTCAAGGTAGTAAACATGCCATTTGTGGCATGCAAAAAAGTTAAACAACATCCATCTTTCATTCATCGCAACAAAACAACGCTTATAACTATGTTCCTCTCCCGTCCTCCCAGCATTTCGATGGGCATTAGATGGCACCCATGTGGGAAGGGGGATAAAGTATTGGTAATACTCATGGCCAAGAGAGCATTGGGTTCGGGGATCGATTCCTGTAACCCCCTCTAGGGCGGCGCCTTGCAAGGCTGCCAAGTCGTGTGCTTAATAAAGATCTTGGTTGTACTTTCATGTTTCAGTGTAATCTTGCTGCGTCTGTCAGTTTGAAATAATAAAGAATATTATTATTATTATTATTATTATTATTATTATTATTATTATTATTATTATTATTATTATTATTATTATTATTATTATTATTATTATTATTATTATTATTGTGAACTGAGTTTTGTGTACAGTCTTGCAGTGCGAGATATTAGCGTATATATTTAGTGCGCTTACTTTAGTTTCACGTGTATATGTATATATGATAGATGTATAACGTATAGTCTTAGTGACACGCGCGGCCGGCCGACATCGGCAGCGGCGCGCTATATGTATATTATTAGAATTCGCTTAGGCGCACAGAAGACAGGTGTGTCAAGAGGCGCGAAGAATTATGCTGACTAGAGAAGTTTGAATTCGAGTGTGTTCGCTGTAGTAGTGTGGCTGACTAGTTGAGTTGTAATCGAATTGAGTTCTGTCTGTTTGTTTCTTATTAAACTGAAAAGATATTAAACTGTGTTGCTGATTAATTCAGGTTATACTTATACGTAGAATTAGTGTTCAAAAGGTGAACGTTAAATAGGCGTTAAGTAGACAGAGAACAAGGATTTAATCAGAAGGATTGTCAACGGAAGGATTGGGTTGACATTATTGGTGGCAGCTACGGTGTGGATAAAAACTCACGGTGGAACAGCGTCGGTGTGGATAAATACTCACGGTGGATAAATACTCACGGTGGAATAAATACTCACGGTGGATTAAATACTCACGGTGGATATAAACTCACAGTGGATTAAAATTCACGTTATCACCTCCTTCGACGGATAGAAGAATCTACGACGGTGATAAAAGAATTTACAACGGTGTTAGAAGAATCTACGACGGTGTTAGAAGAATCTACGCGTTGTTGCTGTGTGACGAGTTTACGATATCAACGACGGTGGAACACGAGAAACGGTATAAAAAATTTCGTTGTTTTCCACGAACAAATATAAAAGAAATCCCGTTTGTTTATCGATTCACACAACAAGAAAAACCGTGACTTCTTTGAAAAGAGAAATCACCAAAGTAAACAAGTAAGATGGAGAAACTAAGTGCTGAAAGACAAGCAGATATTAAGAAGATGTCTACGGAAAGGCTAAAACAGCGTTTGTTGAAAGCCGGTTTTAAAGAAGAACAATTAGAAGGTATGTCACGTGGTGACATGATGCAGGAACTCGCCGATGTGTGGGTTAAAGAAGAAGTCGAAGAAGAAGGTGCAGTTGGCGGTGCCGTAGAAAAGGCTATTGAAAAACCTCCTGCGCCTATGTCTATGGAGATGTTGATGCAGTGGATGATGATGACTAGGCAGGAAGAGAAGGATAGAGAGGAGAAACGTAGACAAGAAGAGAAAGAAAGAGAAGATAAACGGAGACAAGAAGAGAAAGAAAAAGAGGAGAGACGAAGACAGGAAGAGAAAGAGCTGAGACAAGAAGCAGAACGTGTAAGACAAGACGAGTTGCGCTTGCAGCGAGAGAAAGAAGAGAAAGCGGAACTTGCAAGGCAAGAAGAATTGCGCTTGCAAAGAGAGAAAGAAGAGAAGGCAGAACGTCTTCAAAGAGAGAAAGAAGAGAAAGCGGAACTTGCAAGGCAAGAGGAATTGCGCCTGCAGAGAGAGAGAGAAGATAAAGCAGAACAAGTGCGTAAGGCAGAACTGGAATTGCAAAAGCATCAGTTTGAGATTCAATTAGAACAGTTGAAACGAGATAGAGAAGATGCTGAAAGAAGAAGACTGGAGCAGATGATTGAATTTGAAAGAGCTAGAAAAAGTGATGAAGAGGTTCGTCAGCAACAGATTGAAGCAAAGAGAATGCGTGAAGAAGAAAAAGAAAAAGCGCGAACGTTAGAGTTAGAACGCGCAGAACAGATCAGACAAGAAGAACTCAAATTTCAGAAAGAAAGTTTGGAAAAGGCAGAGGCAGAAAGACAGGAACGTCTGAAACTGGAAAAATCAAAATTGACATTGAAAGAAACGCAAATGAGAGAAGAACGGGAAGCAGAAAGAAGGAAACAGCAAGAAAGTGAAACTTTGGTGTCAAAAATTAAGAAAATAGGTGATGCAATGAAGCATGTATTGCCTCAAATGCCAACTGATATGATGGAGGTGCCATTATATTTTGAAACAGTCGAGAACGCATTTCGCAGTTTTGCTGTGGAAAAGCCGTTTTGGGTGAAATTATTACTACCATTGATGACGCCGAAAGCTCGAACCGTTCTGAATAGATTGTCATACGATGATCTAGACAATTATGATAGAGTCAAGCAGCACTTATTAAAAGAATTTAAGTTGACTTCGAGAGAATACAGAGCCAGATTTGTGGATGCTAAGAAGACGACAGAAGAGACTTATACGATGTTTACGGTAAGACTTAAGAACTTGCTAAACTATTACGTGAGAAGTCGAAACGTGAACAGAGAGTATGATACGCTCTTTGATTTGCTGGTAGCGGATAAGCTGAAAGAATGTTTACCGCCAGGTCCACTACAGTTTGTATTGTCGAAGGAAGGAACTGACTGTCTCCAAGCTAGTGCAGTGGCAGACCTAGCAGACATTCATGTAAACAATCGAATTGGGTTTGCATTTCCAAATATAAACAGTTATCCTTCTCAACGTTCCGTAAACCAAAGCCAGAGTGGAAAGTGGAAAAGTAATCCAGAAACAGGGAGTCAGTTCAAAGGTAAAGAAGTCAAGGCTAATGTCCCTGTACCCAATGAGACCAGAGAAGTGACGTTTGGTCGTCAGGGATTTAACAAATCGTCAGCGCCGTTTGCCAAGAGGGAAGGCAACACATCGTTTACGCAGTATAAGAGATATGAAGGAAATGAACAACGAGGTATGGTGGTGAAGCGTTGTCACAACTGTGGTTCAGACAAACATTTGGTTAAATTTTGTCCAGTTCCGGTGGCAGCAGCTAGTTCTAGCAGAAACCAAGAACACACAAGGGTGAATTTGATTCAAGTGGTTAGTGATACAGATAATCAAACCGCGAGTCAAGAAAACCAAGAGACTGAAGTAAAGTCAGTAATGAAATGTGGTATTCAAAAAGAAATTCTATTGGATGCTGGAATTCAGAGAGAAGTCATAGGAAAAGATGACAGTCGAATATTGAAGAAATCGTTCTTGCAATATGTCGAGGTTGAAATTCGTGCAGTAGACGGTAAAGAGCCAGTGAAAGTCAAAGCACTGAGCGACTCGGGTGCAGAGATTCCGGTGATTAGTGAAGAATTACTGGAAGGCATGAAGGTGGAACAAATTGGAAAAGTGAATTTGCAATGTGTGGCAGGAGATGCCATTCCTGCGAAGTTAGTGAAAGTCGATGTTAGACTGTGTGGTAGTGACGTGGAAGAAGAGGGATTTCCGCGTAAAATTCAGTGTTCACTTACACCTTATGTCACCTTGATGTGTGCTAGTATTGCAAAGATGGGCAGTACAGAAAGATTCTTGTTGCATCCAGAGATAATTGCCGAATTAAAAGCCGTACCACAGATGAAGGTCAAAACGATACAAGGAGATGTGAGTGTACGAGCAAATGTAATGACGAGAGCGCAGAGTCGGAAACAGGAAATGGTAGATGTTGATGAGAAGAGTGAAACTGAAAGTTCAAGTGATGAGGAAAACGAAAGTAATGAGCAACGAAGCTTATCGCGAGATGGTATAACATCAGAGATGAATGAGCAAGAGATGGCTGCATGCGAGAATGGCACATTAAATGAAACTGAAGAAGACAATGAATGTGATGTGGGGATAGGAGACTTGTATAGAGATGAAGAGATGGACGAAGAACAAAAGGTGCAGATTGCCGATTCGAAGAAGTTCGAAGAGCAACAGAGAAAGGATGAATCGTTGAAGCCGTGGTGGAAGTTAGCACAAGAGAAAGAATCTGAATTCTGTGTGATCAACGGTTTATTGCATAAGAAATATCAGATATTAGACCAGACGATATATCAACTAGTGTTACCAAAAGAGAGACGAATTAAAGTGATGGAGTTGGCACATGAATCGGTATTTGGAGGACATCTAGGAGAAGAGAAAACAAGAGAACGAATAAAATTATCTTTTGTATGGCCAAAGATGAGAAGAGACATTGTGAAATTTTGTAAGTCTTGCGAGAAGTGTCAATTAAAGGCAAGGAGTTTGGTGATGGATAGAGTGCCCATCACTCCAGTCTCAAGAGAAGAGGTCGCCTTCAAGAGAATGACGATGGACCTCGTTGGCCCGATCGATCCGGTATCTGCTGCAGGTCACAAGTATTGTTTATGCATTGTGGACTCGTGCACCAGATGGCCTACAATCTTCTTATTGAAATCGCTGACAGCGAAGGCTGTGTGTGAAGCGTTGATGGAACTATTCATGAACGTTGGTGTGCCGTCCGTGATTACAAGTGACCAAGGAACGAACTTCACAGCCAGTTTGACAAGAGAATTTCTCAATTTAATGGGCTGTAGTCCACGATTCGACACACCAGGACACCCAGAGGCTGCTGGATTAGTAGAAAGATGGAATCAGACATTTAAAAAGATGATCCATCATGTGATAATAGACAACCCGAGGAAATGGCACAAGATAATTCCTTTCACAGTGTGGGCATTACGAGAAGTGCCGAATGCAACTACTGGAGTATCACCATATATGCTTGTCTATGGGAAAATTCCGAGAGGACCATTGGCAATATTAAAAGAGAGTTGGACTAGAGAAATAAACTTACCACCTCATGTTGGAGTTAAACCAGAAAAGTATTTGAAAGAACTCAAAGAAAATATGGAGAAAGCATTATTGTTTGCAGAATCCTACTCTCGAGAAAAGCAATTACAATACACGAATCAGTATAACAAGAGAGCAAAGCACAAAGAATTTGAAGCTGGTGAGAAAGTCATAGTTTTGTATCCAACGTCAACAAACAAACTTATTTCTCGATGGCATGGTCCATGTACGATCATACATCGAAGATCAAAGTACTCTTATTTAGTCGATATGGGTGAAAATGGTCGAAGAATAATTCACGCCAACAAGATCAGAAAATATGTTACTCGAGCATTAAGTTGTGGTCTAATTGTTGAAGAAGATGAAGATTTTGGTTCAGTGGTTGAATTACCAATGAGGAATGAGGTTCAAGATGACAAGAATTCACTTAACCTCGATCCTGAACAAATTAGCCATTTGACAGTAACTCAGCAAGAACAGTTGTTGAAAGTCTTGAACAAATACTGTGATAGATTTTCAGAAAAACCTGGATTATGTACATTGGTCGAACACGAAATTGAACTAAAACCAGGATTTCGTGAAAAGGAATTTGCAGCGTATCGAATTCCTTTGATTTATCGATCAGAAGTGGAACGTCAGATCAAAGAAATGTTAAAAACAAACATTATCAAACCATCATCGAGCAGAATGGCAAGCCCTTTGGTTATTGTTAAAAAGAAAGACGGATCTTTGAGACTTGCCTGTGACTACAGATACATTAACTCATTCACAGTGGATTGTAAATATCTGATGCCGATTGTCAGAGACGTTTTAAACAAAGTTGGAAAGTCTAATGTAATTTCTATTTTGGACTGTCGAAGTGCTTATTGGACTTGTCCTGTAAAACAATCTGATCAATGGAAGACAGCTTTTGTAACACATAATGGACTGTATGAATTTACTCGTGTTCCTTTTGGAATGATAAATTCAGGCCGAACTTTTGTTAAGGCGATAAATTTAGTTTTACAGCCTATAAGTGACTTTGCAGAACCGTATGTTGATGACATTGCTGTGCATTCTGACAATTGGAAAATTCATTTACAGCAGTTAGATGCATTTTTGATGCAAATGAGATTGCATAACGTTACTTTGAATTTGAAAAAATGCATATTTGGTAAGAGTGAAGTAAGGTTTATCGGTCATGTGGTTGGGTCTGGTAAGATAAAGATGAATCCAGACAGAATTGAAAGTCTGACTAATTTGAAGATCCCAGAAACTAAGAAGCAAGTTAAGCAACTGCTTGGATTTTTTAATTATTACAGACAGTTTATTAAGGACTTTGCACAGATTGCGAAACCTTTATCTGATTTAACTAGTAAACGTGTTTCTGATAAGATTGATTGGACTGTTGAACATCAGCAAGCATTTGATTTACTTAAAGAGGCTGTGCGATCCAAAGTAGTGTTATATGTTTTTGAAGTGGGAAAACCATTCAATTTGTACTGCGATAGTAGTGACTTTGCAGTCGGTGCTGTTTTAACACAGATGGACGACAAGGGAATAGAACGCCCTGTGTCATTTATCAGTCAGAAATTAACTGATACCCAGAAGAGATGGGCTACTGTGGAAAAAGAAGCCTATGCTATAGTTTGGGCTTTAAACAAGTTAAAAGAAATTATAATTGGATCGAAAATTTTCATTTTTACTGATCACAATCCTCTTACATATTTGACTGAGTCAATGTCTAAGTCTGCTAAACTTGTGCGTTGGGCGTTAGCCTTACAAACTTTTGATGTTGAGGTGAAGTACAAGAAGGGCAGATTGAATGTTATTGCTGATTGTTTGTCAAGGTTATAAGTAATCGTAAGACTGTTCATTAATTAGTTAGATATATATATATGTTTCATGTATTTTGGTAATTTCGCAAATTTTGAAATTTAATTGGCTCAATTCCAGAAAAAGGAAGGAGGTAATGTGAACTGAGTTTTGTGTACAGTCTTGCAGTGCGAGATATTAGCGTATATATTTAGTGCGCTTACTTTAGTTTCACGTGTATATGTATATATGATAGATGTATAACGTATAGTCTTAGTGACACGCGCGGCCGGCCGACATCGGCAGCGGCGCGCTATATGTATATTATTAGAATTCGCTTAGGCGCACAGAAGACAGGTGTGTCAAGAGGCGCGAAGAATTATGCTGACTAGAGAAGTTTGAATTCGAGTGTGTTCGCTGTAGTAGTGTGGCTGACTAGTTGAGTTGTAATCGAATTGAGTTCTGTCTGTTTGTTTCTTATTAAACTGAAAAGATATTAAACTGTGTTGCTGATTAATTCAGGTTATACTTATACGTAGAATTAGTGTTCAAAAGGTGAACGTTAAATAGGCGTTAAGTAGACAGAGAACAAGGATTTAATCAGAAGGATTGTCAACGGAAGGATTGGGTTGACAATTATTATTATTATTATTATTATTATTATTATTATTATTATTAGATACAGAATTAGAATTAGAATTTTGTATGAGAGTTTATATAGCGCAAATTGCAAAACTAAATACATCGCAAAATCGCTAGAATGCACACAGACTATTTCCGTTCTATAGAGCAAATTATTGATAAAGCATTGACAAAGTTTTTCTTTTCATACAGGTCACGGTGAGAACGAGAATTCAGTTCACACATGTTGGGTTAATCGACACGCTGTCTGGTAAGTTCTCGGGCGACATCTTCATCCAATCCAAATGGCTCGAGCCGCTGCTAGATGGACACAGAGAGAAACTGGTGAGTATCCACTTACAATGGCAGAAGTGTTGAGTTGTTCTTGTGAGAGAAAGTCCGAAGAAAGATCTAGATTTCTGCACGAGCTTAAAACATTGAAACTCGACCATCGTTGTCGCGATCGAAGGTCGCCTGTCGTGTGTTTGCCGTGTGATGATGTCGACCCTCGACTCGCTATGTTCTTTTACTTGCACCTTTTGTTAAAGATGCCTAACTTTTCTATCGAAGATTCACGACGAGACTTTGTTTGTTTAATATAAGAATTTAATTAAAGAAACAAATATATATACACTAACTCTACGGGAACTTCCACGTAGTATTAAAGCGTTTAGATATTAAATCGGACTATCTCAAATGTTGCTTCGTACAGCCTAACTACAGATCGTTCTTCGCGTCAGTCTCTGAATCTGACGGACTTTACTCTGCCGCCGCCGCCGATCGTTCCTCTCGCTGTTGGGCACTCGACCGATGTTCACTCGTCGCGCTCGTCAGTAGTACAAGTCCCGTATTCTCCTTTCCCTTCTGTTATGTAGGAACTTCAGCGTCCCTCGGTCCGCCCCCTCCCCACGTCATGCTACCGCCAATTAGTGTCAGGTTGCTCTTCGAGACGCGGGTCGTCGCTCGCCTGCAGCGAGGGCGGTGTCTGGTTACACTTTGGCCGCGAGGTGTCCTATTACACCTTGGCTGTGTGGTGTCCGATTACACCTCGGCCTCGCTGACTTCATTGTTGATCAAGTGGGGACTGGCTTTCGTCCGTCATCATTCCATCTCGACCACCAACGACGACTCTATCATGATGATGATGACATCTCGTCGTTGTCGTCGATCTCCTCACGCGACACCTGCCTTCCCGGGGGAGGACAAAGCCAGTCATTGGTTCGCCTCCCGGCTGAGAATGATGTCGTTCCCTCCGCCGATTTCCTCCAGACCATGTCCTCGTGGTTCCCATAAAAATTACAAAATAACAGCACAGTTAGTAATTATTATTTACAGTTGTCGCGGTGCCTTACATGGTAGTCCGCCTTCTCCTCAATCATAGTCTGGACAAAAGATCAGCGGGAATATTCAGCGCCCCAGGTCGATATTTAAAAGCGATATCAAAGTCCTGGAGTGCCAGAGCCCATCTCGCAAGTTTAGCACTTGTGGGCGTAGAAGCAGTTAGGAAAGTCAAGGGGTTGTGATCAGAATAGAGGGTGGTCCTTGACATAAAAATCCAATTCCTAAACTTCTTCAACGCAAAGATTACGGCATACGCTTCGCGTTCCACAGTGGACCAACGCGCTTGCGTAGCATCTAATTTAGAACTGGCAAAGCATATTGGCCGTTCTGTTCCATCGTCTTGAATTTGGAATAAGCAGCAACCGACTGCTTTGTCTGAAGCGTCAGTCGATAGACCAAACTCCCTGCCGTAGTCAATTGTCTGCAAACATACAGCGTTATTCAAATCGTTCGTAAGTTTATCTAGCGCATTTTGATGTTCAATTCGCCAGGGTATCTTAGCAGGCACCGATTTCTGGGTCAAGTCAGTGAGAGTTCTGGCTGTCTCCGCCAAGTTAGGGATAAAATTCCTAAAATAACTGAAAAATCCAATCAATCTCCGTATGTCTTTCTTGGACTCGGGTTGAGGGATTTTCTCTAGCCCTGCGATTTTAATAGGATCCGGTTCAATGCTCCCTGATCCGATCAGGTGACCTACAAACGTTGTTTGTCGCCTAGCAAACGAACTCTTCTTAATGTTAAGGGTCAGACCCGACTGTTGAATTGTCGTTAAATATTTCTCTAAGTGTTTCATGTGATCAGGCCACGTCATCGAGTGCACTGCCATGTCATCCACAAACGTCTCAGTGAAGTCACGAATCGGGTGGAGGACCTTTGACATGCAGCGGATAACAGAATTTGAGGCTGATTTTAAACCAAAGGGTAATCGCACAAATTCGAATAGGCCAGCGTCACATACGAAGGCTGATAGCCAACGAGAGTCCTTGTGGAGTCCAATCTGGTAGTATCCTTGACGTGCGTCAAAGCAGGATATGAAGTTTGCACTTCCTACCTTCTGTAACACTTCCTGGATGTCGGGGGTGGGGTATGCGTCACCCGCCGAGAACTTGTTTACGTACAGGTAGTCAATGGCCAGCCTTAGACCGCCTTGACCTCCCTTTTTCACAACGCACACAACGGGACTAGCCATTTCACTATGTGAGGGAGTGATGATGCCTAGGGCCAAAAGTTCGCGGATCTGCTTCTCCATCTCCGGTTTGAGCAGTTCCGGCACCTTATAGGCTCGCAAACTCTTCGGCCTGAACTCCGCGCTAACAGTGATGGTGTGTTCTAGGACGGGACAGAAACCTGGTTTGTCCGAGAACACATCTGGAAACCTGTCTAACAGATTAAACAGCTGTTTCCGCTCGGGTACCGTTAAGTGTGCAACGGCATTAGGGTCTACTTGTGCACTGGGCCTTGTGTGACTCGTGACGAAGCTACCCACCGCTTCCACGTGACCGAAGTCTTCGTCCTTCTCGAACAGAATGGAGCAATTGTTAATCAATGCTTGCTGTATTCGTTCGTTATATTTGCGAATACGATTTACATGCAATAGGCGGCTCTTGCCCCCTATTTCCACGATGTATGTGTAGGGCGATTTCACCTGAGCGATGATGGCCGGGCCTTGCCATTGGCCCTCCTTCTTTGGTCCTCTCGCTTCCGGTGATTGGATGATGACTTTGTCCCCTACTTCATAACGCCTGTCCATGCTTCTTAAATTGTAATGAGTAGCATAGCGCTGCTGTTCAATGTCTGAATAATATTCGGCATATAATTTAGACATTTCAAGGTTATCCCTTAACTGATCCAAATAAGCTGCGGCGCCTGCGCCCAGACTTACTGGAGAATCCCGCTCTCCCGCCCATTCCTCAGAAAGGACAGAGAGAGGTCCTTTAGGCAGGGTGCCATACACCAGGGTGTAGGGACTCACGTGGGTGGTTGCAGAGGGGCGTTCCCTTAGGCTCCAAAGCACGTAAGGTAACAGTCTGTGCCATCCCCTTGGGTTTTCTTCTGCCAATTTATGAAACATGGTCTTCAGTGTGGCATTGCAGCGCTCCACTAGACCTTGTGATTCAGGATGTGCGACTGGCCCAAAGCGTGGTGAGCACCCCATACGATGCAGAAACTCTTGGGTTAATTTGCTGTTGAAGTTTGACCCGTTATCGGACCTAATCGTTTTTGGAAAACCGAAAGTCGTGAAGATCTGCATGTATGCATCACATGTCGCTTTTGCCGTTAATGATTTCAGAGGATAGGCCATCGGCCATCTTGAAAATTGGTCAACTACCACTAAGGCGTAGTTGTACTTGGGTTTTGGGCTTGTGGGGTCTACGTTGGTTACTATAGGCCCAATACAATCTGCCACTAGACAACCGAATCTGGTCTCGTCGTTGCGAGGGATAGGAGTTATGGGGGCCCGCTGCGCCACTCGCAGCGGCGCATGCCTTTGGCATATGTCGCATGATGCACAATATTCCTTTACTATATCCTCCATGTTGGGAAACCAGAAGTTCAGCTTAATTCTGTCCTTAGTCGTTTTCAACGCCATATGACCTGCGAACGCAGCGTCATGTGCTAAGTTTAAGACCTTGTCTATTCTTTCTTTAGGTAAGCACAGTTGTTTTACAGAATGCCCAGCTATTTTGTCTTTATGGAAGAGCAAATTGTCTTCAATGAAGAAGTTCTTCGCCCCAATTTTCCCGTGGGCCAAGAATGGTGCTAGTGTCGAACATTGTGCTTGTTCGGCAGCCATCTTGTTTCTGCCTATTACTGTGTCTTCCTTGGGTGGGGGTGGTATCTCAGGATCGAAGAATTGCTCTTCAGTATCCGTTTCTTCGGGACTGATTTCTCCTACACTCCCACTGTCTGCTTGAGCGACCGTGAAGAAATCTTCGCCTATCAGCGACCTAAGTCCCTCTACCTCCTCCCCTCTATCTTCTTCCTCACCCAACTCAGTCCTTGCGACCGCCTGTGCTTCTGAAATTTGAGCTATTTCGGGAGCGCTGGCCGCGTGACTCGAGTACAGCGCTGTCTCGCGCAGCAAGTCGGCTGTAGTGGGCGTGATAATTAGCGGTTCATTAAGGTCTTTAATGAGTGCCGCCCATATCCGAACATCAGGGGCGTAATTTACCTCCCACTCCCTGTCCTTGCCGGCCTGAGACCCCTTTAGTCTCAGCCGCACCACGTCCACAATCATTGATTGACCGTTCAGCCCCTTCACCTCTATCTGCTTGACTACAGGTAGGTTGAGCGGCCTGATTAGATCAGCTCGCGCACAATTGTATTCGGCCCCGCTATCTATTAGAGACGATGTCACAGGGAGCCCTGTAATGTATACTTTCATGTATTCTCTTACATATGTCTCCTCCACGTCAATGCAATCCGGGTTTGTCGGCAGTGCATGCTGGTCTATCTCTTGGATCAATGGCGGTCCGTCTTGTCGCGTCTCGCTTTGTCTGTCTGTCTGTCTGTCTTGAGCTATGGTCACGGTTGGCTGGACCGCGCACGCGCTCACCTGCTTGCTTTTAGCTTGTTTGTTCTTCGAGCACAGGTTAGCCCTGTGGTCTGGAGAAAAGCATATGAAACAAAGGCCACGCTTTCTAACCTCGTCGTGGGTTGGACGTCCGTCAGTCCTGTTACTTGTCTGTGTCCCTCCCGGTCGGTCAGTCCACGTGTCCGTCTGTTTAGCTGTCGTCTGAGGAGGTGCTGGCGCTTTCGCGTAGCGTGCCTCCGTCTTCCCCGTGCCTAGACTATGCTTCGTATAGTCATTTTCCCAAGGGTGTGTGGCAGCGTAAGTGTCAGCCGCTGCAGCTAACTCTTTGTGCCCTAACCAACTCTGTTGCTCTTGACTGAGGATGAAATTCAAACATCCTCTGGGCAACATTTCTTTCATCTTATCTGCAATCAAGAGGCTCGTAACCTCATCAAACGTCATCGCCTTGCGATCTTGCAGATAGTAAGAAAGTAAGTTATGCAATCTCGAAGCTAATGTTGTGTATGATTCATCTACCGCCTTTTTTGCGTTCATGAATCGCTCTCGTAAAGAGACTGCGCTCACTTTGAACTCTTTCAACAAGAAGGTTTTTAGCTTCCCGTAATTATCAAGCTCCTCTTGAGTGAGTCTGGCCGTCAATGCTCTGGCCTGATTATCTAGACATGTCAAGAGTAATCTGCTTCGAAGATCGTCCGGGACAACGCAAGAGTCGAATAACCTTTCACAATGCACAAAGAAACCAGGGATTTGCGCATGGTCGCTTGGGAATCTAGGTAATAGTCCTCGCAAGCTTTCACTATACGTTTTCATTCGTCCTACGACCGAATGCCTTAAGTTATAGTCCCTTTCGTCTCTGAGTCTCCTCTCTGCGTCCCTTTCCTCTCGGACTTCCTTCTCTCTCTTCTCTGCCTCCTCCTTTCCTTCTCTCCTCCGCTTCTCCTCCTGAAGCCTTAATTTCTCTGCTTCCTCTTTCTCTTCCCTTCTCTGTTTCTCCTCACGAAGCCTTACTCTTTCTGCTTCCTCTCTCGCTTCTCTTCTCAGCCTCTCGGCTTCCTCTCTCTCTTCCCTTCTCTGCTTCTCGGCTTCCTCTTTCTCTTCCTTTCGCTGCTTCTCCTCCCGAAGCCTTACTCTTTCTGCTTCCTCTCTCTCTTCCCTTCGTTGCTTCTCCTCCTGAAGCCTCAGCTTCTCAGCCTCCTCCTTTTGCTCTCTCCTCAGCCTCTCTTCTTTCTCTTCTCGTCTCCTCTCTTTCTCTTCCTCTCTTCTCTCCCTTCTCTCCGCTTCCTCTCTCGCTTCTCTTCTCAGCCTCTCGGCTTCCTCTCTCTCGTATTTAAGCGTTTTAATTCGACTAGCTGCCGTTGCACTGCCGAATCGATACTACTTTCTATGCTACCCGTGCTTACTTCCTCACTTACTTCTGGCGGGGTCTCCCGTCCAGAAACAATTATTTCAGCACTAGCCTCTCGGAGCTGGTCCATACTCATGGAATCCAATTCCTCCTCTCCTAATCCCATCTTTATCAGATATGCGACTAGTCTGTGGTGGGGCATGTTCTGCACCCTCACTCTTTTCCCTACCGACAACTTATCCATCTCCCAACAGTCCGCTCACTAATAGAAAAAGATAAGTAAGTTAGAGGAGAGTCACCGCTGGTCAGAAATCAAAGAAAACAACGTCCTAAAATTCTACCAAAATACAACAAGAACAGAACTGAGCAAAAAGGAGCTACGCAAAAGCCTCGGCAATTCGCACACCAATCCTCATCCAGACCTCAACCGCAATCTCACAGAATACCACGACTACCAGTAAGGACTTACCCTCTGAATACGTCGAGCGTGCTCCGTCTTTTGGTATCTTGGCTGATCCGCTGTCCTCCGTTGCCACTCCCGTCCGTCGTTGTTAGCGATGGTCGGTCGTCCGTTGGCGCTCTTGTTCCTCGTCCTTGCCTGTTGCTGTCGGTTCCTTTGAGTCCTTCGTCCTCCGAGTCCGGCACTCGACTTCTCCAGTTGCGAAGGGTTGTGATCGCCGCTGGTCCCGATCTGTTGAGATTCCTCTCTTCCGTTTCCGGTTCCGCTCTTCGTCGTGACGTCTTCAGTTGAAAATCCTGTCGACTGCGCCAATGTCGCGATCGAAGGTCGCCTGTCGTGTGTTTGCCGTGTGATGATGTCGACCCTCGACTCGCTATGTTCTTTTACTTGCACCTTTTGTTAAAGATGCCTAACTTTTCTATCGAAGATTCACGACGAGACTTTGTTTGTTTAATATAAGAATTTAATTAAAGAAACAAATATATATACACTAACTCTACGGGAACTTCCACGTAGTATTAAAGCGTTTAGATATTAAATCGGACTATCTCAAATGTTGCTTCGTACAGCCTAACTACAGATCGTTCTTCGCGTCAGTCTCTGAATCTGACGGACTTTACTCTGCCGCCGCCGCCGATCGTTCCTCTCGCTGTTGGGCACTCGACCGATGTTCACTCGTCGCGCTCGTCAGTAGTACAAGTCCCGTATTCTCCTTTCCCTTCTGTTATGTAGGAACTTCAGCGTCCCTCGGTCCGCCCCCTCCCCACGTCATGCTACCGCCAATTAGTGTCAGGTTGCTCTTCGAGACGCGGGTCGTCGCTCGCCTGCAGCGAGGGCGGTGTCTGGTTACACTTTGGCCGCGAGGTGTCCTATTACACCTTGGCTGTGTGGTGTCCGATTACACCTCGGCCTCGCTGACTTCATTGTTGATCAAGTGGGGACTGGCTTTCGACCGTCATCATTCCATCTCGACCACCAACGACGACTCTATCATGATGATGATGACATCTCGTCGTTGTCGTCGATCTCCTCACGCGACAATCGTAATCTTGTAATCTCCAAACTTCTAAAGCGCCACTCGAAGGCCAAGCGCAGGACTACAGCCTATATTCACGAGTGCTGCGTCAAATCAGAAGGTGTCTTCCAAAGAGTATTCTACGTAAAGGAGATCCTAGTCCGGTTACCACGGGGCCAGGTCAATAGAGGATCAGATTTGGAAAATAAAAGAAACCCCGATTATTACGTGATGCTAGCAATTTTGAACCGTCTGCATGTTTCTTAGCTTAATTTAATCAAAGCTCTATGACACACTTTATAAGATCATGATACTCACTTACTCGGTAAGCGTAATATTTTATCTGTCAGCTGCATCTCCTGGATCCAGCACAGTATCAGGCATAACAACTCAGTCAAACAGCGTATACTCAACTGACCTTGAACGATACAGCCTAGCAGGCTTGCGGTCGTCAACCAGGAAAAGGTTGCCTAGCAACCTGGTGCCACATAACCTTTCTTCATATTATAGAGAATAATTATGTAGGCCCTAAGTATCCGACTCTGCGTCTGTTAAGAGCCTTCCATGGAAGAGCGCTCTTGCTTATAAACCATTCTGTCTCCTTACCTCTCAGAGATAGGCTAAATATTTCTTCTATACATGCGCCTCTTTTTGTCGTTTGGCAACTGGGTCATATATACTGGCCACGAAATCTCCGGGATTTCTTAGAGTTGAATTATCTACCTGCACCTATAGCTATAGCTTTCAAGAATCGCTTTAGAAATCTCGAGTTTTACAAATAAGATTACGATTAGGTTTGTAATCAGAATTGTTATACCAGTATTCGATCAATCTATCTATCTATCTATCTATCTATCTATCTATCTATCTATCTATCTATCTATCTATCTATCTATCTATCTATCTATCTATCTATCTATCTATCTATCTATCTATCTATCTATCTATCTATCTATCTATCTATCTATCATCTATCTATCTATCTATCTATCTATCTATCTATCTATCTATCTATCTATCTATCTATCTATCTATCTATCTATCTATCTATCTATCTATCTATCTATCTATCTATCTATCTATCTATCTATCTATGTATCTATCTATCTATCTATCTATCTATCTATCTATATATATATATATATATATATATATATATATATATATATATATATATACTGGTGGATCTATCTATCTATCTATCTATCTATCTATCTATCTATCTATCTATATATATATATATTATATATATATATATACTGGTGGATAGACACTTGTCCTGGAAAGCCCATGTTAACTATATACATTTCTTTGAAAATAGCAAAGAACATAGGAATCATTAAGAGGATATATCCTACCTGCTTCCCACTTCCATTAGATTAAATTTATACTATACTTTGATCGTATACCTTACCTTAGCTATACTGTAA
>OY744614.1:41616577-41699077 GCA_963556255.1 Allolobophora icterica | reverse complement strand
ATCGACAGCACAAGGTGACAAGGTGATAGGCATATAGCATTTCGCTTCAGCGTAAAAAATTAATCTCAACGTTAACATATATACAGTTCGTAGTACACTCCAGAATATAAGCACAGAATATATAAAACAACCAGAAACAGCATTTTTTGGAAGAAATGTGAATCACTAAGCTAAAGATGGTATTGGAGGCCTTTGGTTAGTTCCCTTCTTGAGTTGAATAGCATTTCGAATCGTCATTTGTTTTTGTAGATCAATTCTAAATAATTTCTCTTGCTATGTTGTCATTTTTAACGCATTGTAAAACTACCGGTGCACAAATTCCATAAAAAGAACCAGAGGCATCTATCCCCCCGAAGTCATTGGAGCAACTTCTCCTCCCCTCCCTCCTCTTCCCCCTTCCTCTTCGTCCCCCTCCCCAGTAATGATGGCACATACATTGACAGATCTTACCCCATATTTTTTGGATGGAGCATTTGCTCCAAGGTTTCTATGGAGTAGAAGCTCCTGAAAAGAATGTTTGCATTTGTCATCTATAATGACGAAACGATATATAGGCTCTAATGGCCGAACAATCTGGGACACTAAAACGATGGATTACCGCCTAAAGAATGGCGTGTTGTCAGCAATAACCTTTTCGTAAGGCTGATTTGACAATAGCTCTCTGCAAAAATAGCATCTGCCTTTGAGGTGTTATGTTTCTGCAGTGAGATTAATACAACTGCCCTAACACTTCTCCGCCTTTCCGTCACCTCATCATTAAAATTTGCGAATCGTTCCGTAGCCATATCTGTCCCACCTCTTTGGAACAAATTTCGACCAGTATTAGGAGAAATATCAGACCCATCCTACGAACTCACCAAAACCTCACCTCTCACCAAAACCTCACCTCTCACCAAAACCTCACCTCTCACCAACACTTCACCCCTTGCAATCTCGCCACAGGTCTTCCGTTCAAAACTGAAAACGCTGCTCTTTCACAAGTTCTATCCTGATTCATCCTCTCCCTCTTACCTCACTCGCCGTTTCGACCACAAGCACCATGCACCCTCCTTATCCGTCTGACTGTCTGCCTGATTGACCCCTTTGGATCTTGACCTGGAACCGATTTGACCCGCCCGCCCCGCCTAACGATTGTGATTTGATAGAGCACCTGTGAATAAGCTGGTTCCCGCGACTTCGCTTTTGTGGGCGCTGTAGAAATTTCGAGATTACGATTACGATTTTGATATTGCCTCCTTCCAAAGTTCAGAAGTGCACTCGACCAATGACCATACGACAGAACATCGACGGCGCTGAGCAACTGTGAGTGAAGGACTTGCTGAAGGTCCTACATAGTGACCACTTCGGGCGTTTACAATGAAGTGGACCTTGCATAGTTTGAAGGTGAAATTTTTTTTTCCATCTCTTTTTGACTAATGAAAATTGATCTTTTTTTTATTTTTATTCCGGATATTTCTATAGCGCCTCTTCAAGTCAACTACTACTCTCTACTCAGAGGCGCTCCCGACTACAGCATTGAATACTGTGCCGGAGTTTTCACGCCGAAGCGCCATGAGCAATTGCGAGTGAAGGACTTGCCCAAGGTCCGTACGCAGCGGTTAGAGTTGGATTCGAACCTGAAACCCTCCGGTCACAAGGCGCCGAACTTACCACTAAGCCACCACGCCCCACAATCTGTATACCTTAATTGGAATCCATGTGTATACCTTAATTGGAATCCATGTGTACTGATAGTTAAGTTCTTTAGTTAAGAGTTCTATCATTGTTTCTTTTACCTGCTGATCATATAAATTGATCGATGTTACCGTTAAAAGTATTGATTGTGCTGCCATTTACTTGTATTACGATAAATGTTAACTAGGTGGCCCTGCTAAGCGGGATCAAGTTCCCTTTTGGGTCTCCTCTTGTTGCCAAAGTTCAAACTTTTATATTGTATTTTCCTGTACTTCAAGTGGCTTCAATAAAAGGATTGATTGATTGATTGATTGATTGATTGATTGATTGATTGATTGATTGATTGATTGATTGATTGATTGATTGGTTGATCATCGCTGATCGTCAATGACAATTTCACTTTCAAACTATGCAATGTGTACTGTTCTAGCACACAGTTACAGGCGTACTGTAAGTAGTGTATGAATTTGAAAACACAGGCTGTTAATGCTAAAAGCATGCAGTGTTAATCAAAAAGTTTCACGTTGAGTTGTTGACAGTGTTCAATGTTCATTGTGGAAAATAGTTGCGTATTGCTGATTTTTTGAGTTAAACGTTTTAGTTAGCAACTAACATTTTTGTAGTTAAAGTATGGTTTTAACTATACTATTTTTTAAAGTTAAACTTCAGTCTTAACTAAAAAATTTTTAGTTAAACTAAAAGCTGGGACTAATACGGAATGTTTGTCCCAGCTAAAAGTTAGCAACTTTTTAGTTAACTATTATTGCCCATCACTGCATGTAGACCTACGTACTAATGGATGGATGGATGTACGCATTATGCTATAGTACGGTATCTGTGTATTTACATATGCATGTATGTATGTAGCTGGCTATTTAAATAGCGCCTTTTCCTATATTTACAGTGGCTCTATATAAACTTGCTTCAGTCAGCGTGTTACTGTTTCGCCGTAGGACAAGTACATGATGGGTCTTCAGGCGTTGCTCTTGTGCACCTCCATCTGGCACGCGACGTTTTCATCCATGCGAGAGAGCGTTTGTGACTGGGATCTTTATGCCATGGACATCGTTGCCTTTGCCGTACTGTTCTCGGCCTTCATCTCGTTTAACCTTCTAATCTGCTGCCTCTTCGTCTTGCTCTACCAGGTTGTGTTAAGCCTCTGTCCGCTTTAGTCATTGTAGTTGAAGCGCAGGTTGAAACGGAGGCACTGCAAGGAAAAGAAAGAGGACGGAGAGGAGGAGAGAAGGAATTAAGAAGGGGCAACGAAAGAGAGCAGGAGAAAGAAAATAATGATGATGGCGATGATGGCGATGATGATGGCGATGATGATGATGATGACGGCGATGATGATGATAATGGCGATGATGATAGTGATGACGACGACGACGATGATGATAAGAAGGAAAGAAGTGAGAGCAAAAAGAAAAGAACAAGGAGAATGTAGGATTAGGAGGACCAGGAGGTGAAAGGAGAGGAAAATGTAGGGGAGAAGGAAAAGAAGAGGAAGGAGGAAGGAAAAGAAGGAAGAAAAACAAAAGCCGTGAGTTACATATTGTGATGGATGGATAATAGATAGATCTACTGATTCCTGAAGTTGATATAAAAACGAATAACTAGGCCTATAACTGTTGTCGTCTATTCTATATAGTCTGCCTTGTATTATCATAATTCCAATAACACTTCCAACGTATTGGCAGCTGAATAGATCTTGAACGATTGTCATTTCTCTTGCAGAGAAAGAACAAAACTGAACAGACATCACTGGCAAGTAACAGCGTTCTTTTACAATTTTAAGTTTTTAACTCATTTACATCACAGTGTTTTTTTTATTCCGGATATTTCTATAGCGCCTCTCGAAGTCAACTACTACTCAGAGGCGCTCCCGACTACAGCATTGATACTGTGCCGGAATTTTCACGCCGAAGCGCCACGAGCAATTGCGAGTGAAGGACTTGCCCACGGTCCGTACGCTGCGGCTAGAGTGGGATTCGAACCTGCAACCATCCGGTCACAAGGCGCCGAACTTACCACTGAGCCACCACGCCCCACATCTGAAATGCTAAAGCGCAATTATCTCATACCTTACGTCTAGCGATGCTGCTATACTATCGTCCCAGGGAGCACCAGTCAGTGTGTGTAACCAGGGTGGGAATTGTCGGGAGGGGGTTGGAGGGTTAAACCCCACAGCTAAGTGAACTTTAGTCTTCAGTGCACAACCAGGAGGTCGTTTCCAACCCCCTCAGTTGTGCTAGTGTGAGTTAGCTCATTTGGCAAAGAGAAGAAATTTCCATGGTGATCATGTATGCATTTTTGAATTTTTTCAACAAAGAATTGATTTTGATTTTGAAGAATTTATTTGAGTCTGACTTGCAAAACTGCTAGCGTTTCTGCAATAAACGAATATTGATTGACTGATTGATTGATTGATCGTTGAAATCAGCTGCTTTCAAAATTCGTTGACTTCAGTTTTCAAAATACGGATAAAATGTACAACCCCTCACACCCGTCTTTATTCTACAGTTCCCACACTGGGTGTAAATGTGTGCTTTGAACGTTTCATTCGGCTGTCGTCATTCCACATCCTCAATGCATTTCAGATCGCATGAATTTCTGTGACTTTGTGCGCATTAAAAATGTCCGTATCTATACATAATATAATATCCATAGAGCGTGTGTCTGTCGATAAACGCTACGTCACAAACGATTTCTGTTCTATTGTGAAACAGAACCGTTTGTGACGTCAGTACTGCGGTCTTGACGACGTCGATCAGAGCATTTTAACCAACGATACATATAGGCCTCTATACACTGCCGTCATAATATGACGGGCAAATACTTTAGTAAATAAATAAAATACGTACACGGTGTATGTGATTAAAACCCTAAAATTCCAAACCAGTTTTCGTCACACTGTTGCTTTTCGCTAAAGGATTTGCTTTCTAAATCTCCATTATACTACAACGTTTCCGTGCATATTTTAAGGAATTTAGACTACTGCATGGGACAAAATCAGCCATGATCTGGTCGAAGAACTTCTTTTAGGAATTAATTTCCAAAAACTTAAAACTCAACTTTCAGACTTTTTCTACGAATTTACGAATTCATCTCCAAAAAAAGTTGATGACCTTTTTTTTAGTCATCGCCTTCTTTGATTGACAACTTTTCTCGGGTCTCCAAACCAATAACAAGGATTAACAAGGGGTCGTTCATCAATAATGTCATACCTTTCTCATTTACTACTGGGACAAATCTTAAAATTCTTGCAACATTTGTCCCACTAGTTCTGCTTTATACATACATTGCCTGGGACAAATCGGTCTGACTACTGGGACAAATCCTAAGACTACTGGGACATTTGTCCCACTAGTTATACAGTTAAAATATGCCCTGCAACGTTTAGGTTTTCTTTTCAGGACCAAATAAATGAGGCGTTTGACGAAGAAGATATGGCGCCGATAATCAGTCAACTACGCAAGAAGACGCAACCTGGATCTGCGCCACAGGACACTGAACAGCAGAACGAAATCATCCAAACGCTGGCAGGGATGGACACCTAACATGACATTCAGACTATTTAATATCAAAGGCGGATCCATCAGCGTCCACAGGAATTTTTGTAAGGGGGTGCTAGCATTTTGTGGGGTGCGGGGGAATGACGCTTTTGCATGGAATAGCTATTCATGAACACAGAACACGTTACAACTTTAAAAATAAATAATGTTCAAAGACTTTACATAAATAGTTAAGTGTTTTTTCGCATTGAAAATCCTTTTCGAGAATCAAACGATCTCTTTGACTTGCTTGGAAGCATACCGATCAACCTTCCTCTTACCATCAACGAGACAGACTTGCATCTCTTTGGGGTAAGCCACCGCCAATCCGCCACGTTGCCCCCTGTTTTACACTGACCTATCGTTTTCTCCCCGAGTTCGCTCAGCCTCTTCCCACTTAGCTGCTCATACCGTCTTACAATCTACCAGCTGGGTTTGCCCGAATGCAGTCGGATCAGCGGAGACAGCCCTGGCCAGACATGCAGTGATTATTTCGGCTGCCCGTCAAGACCAAGGCTTTCCTATGAACGTCTGTACAAGCGTTCCCAAAGTGATAATGCCCGAACATGGCAAGGCGTTCAAAATACGTCATTTAATCAAACGTCCTTTGTGGTCAAACTCGAATCTTTCAACACTCAAAACTGCTAAAGCCAGTGCTTTACAGGACCAAAGAAGAACCAGATGGAACACTACGGTCCACTTTGACAGACCAGAATTGAACACTAATCTCCGCACCGTAGTACACAGCACAGTTTAATTCGTCCAGGATAGGCCCTAAGTCTAAGCAGTACAAGACAACTGCAACAGTTAGGCAGCTATCTACACTAATGCATAATTCTTTACGTTTCTTCTGGTACTTTGGTTTGACAGTGCACTGTTGTCTACAATAAATTCCTTTAAAACACTTCCAGCTTAATTAATTAATAATAAAAATAATTCGATTTGTATAGTGCTGCAGCACAGCCGAGGCAGGAGGACAGAGCGTTGTACACGAGTTTAAAATATTAATGACAGTCATATGATAGTTTAAACAGATTGGACTAGACCTGTGATATGAATGTCTCCAGAATGGCGATATTATTACTAATTATTATTATAATTACACATTTCTAAGTACCACTACCAAATTAAGAGCCGAGCAATTGTGAGTAGGGGACTTGCTCAGCGTCCCTAAGGCTAAGCGGCTCAAAACCTGTACTCACCGCATTACAAGGCGAACACTATAACCAATCAAATACCATCTCACAAATCCAATTACTTCTATATTGCTTACATAATACGCAACACACCAGTCAATGCTTTTTGCTTGCTGCTCAATTAAATGGTGCAATTAATCTAACGAAACACTGTTAGGCCCCTAATGATATACAGCCAACTCCACGTAAGTTTATGGACCCGGGCTGCCTTGCAGTAGTGCACGTAACAGAATTATACACATAACAGAAGTTCACATGTACTGTGTAACACTGGCTAAATCAATCCAATCAATCAATCAATCAATCAATCAATCAATCAATCAATCAATCAATCAATCAATCAATCAATCAATCAATCAATCAATCAACCAACCAATCAATCAATCAATCAATCAATCAATCAATCAATCAGTCAGTCAATCAATCAATCAATCAATCAATCAATCAATCAATCAATCAATCAATCAATCAAAGATCTTTATTGTAACCAATGTAATGTAATTGTAACCAATAAATGTACTGGTATAAAACAGAGATGGAGCCTACACACTATAATCATTATAATGCCTTCAGCAATCATTCAGTTAAAGTAAATCTAAGCGGAATGTTCATACTAAAAACAGAAGCCTAAGCAGCACCACTTGTTCAAACAATGTAAATCTGGATAATTTTTACCAGTGGATGTGGTCCCCTGTGCTTTACGAATTGACATCGATCAGAAAGGAGAGGCGAATTAACCACAAACATCAGCGAAGCCGTGTAGAAGGAATCCCTCTCAACTATCATGATCATTCGGCAGGCCAAGTAAACGTTGCTGTTGTGCGACAGTGATGAATTACTTGTAAATGATTATACACATAGGCGTAATTTGTGGGGGGTACCAGGGGTATCCGTACACCTCACTTTTTGGACTGGGGGTACTGTATCCCCCACTTTTTACACACTGCCAATTAATGTTTCATTATTGTGCGTTCCAAGAGAACGAAGTCTCCGCCAAAAGTATGAAAATACTTAAATACACAGGTAAACCGAGAGCCAAAATTAATGAGAATACTGGTGGGGAATATGTTCAAAATGGTCGCCATGCGAAAAGCGAAAGTGGAGAAGAAATTAGTACTCGCCACTTTTAAGACCAAAGTATTGGTACCCCCCACTTTTTAGACTAAAGTTACGCCCCTGATTATACACAAAACAATAATTGTTTAAACAGAACCCCACCACTGCAATAACAACTGCTTACTACAGGCAATTTAGGCAATTTGGCCTCAAAACTTAGCTCATAGGCCCAAAACGAAAGTAGAATGTTTAATTTTTTGGACGGAGGAGGAGGAGGAGGCATAGTTAGGCCTATGTTTAGACAATAATTAGATTATTTTGACTGAAAATTATTTTAATAACTTCTAAATAATAACTTAATAACTTTAACAACTTTCAAAATTCCGCGTCGGCTTCATCACATCAACTGAAATTTAATTATTTCTGTTTGCTTGAGCTAGCAAGTTGTATTTAGAAACAACTTTAAAATTATATATCTCTAAGAGGCCATCCATATATTACGTACGCATGTGGGGGTAACCGAAATGCATGTGCTTGCGTACGCTTGCGAACGGGGTGGGGTGGGGTCTACTGATAATGTACGTACGCAAATTGATTGGCCTTCAAGTGAGCTAGAGTTCAGTCTTTCCAGCTATCTGGTACTACCAGAGGAAGTAGGACTGTGGGAGAGGTGTCACTTGTATGCCACCTTACCTCTGAACGCTATTATTAAACTATCACACAACTCAACAGTTAGTCCAGGGATTACTCATCCTTCAATCTGGCCTAAAGTACAGACAGTCGCTGCCTTGACCTGTAACTGACACATTCTGCAGCTGGTCTTGGGGGGTGCGCGTCAACGGTACGTACGCAGGTGGGGGTGGAAAAAAGTACACGTGCGAACAGGGGAGGGGTCCAATTTTCCCGGATTTTTGCGTACGTAATATATGGATGGCCCCTAAACGGTTTGTAGCAGGAACATGCCGTTGTCATATTTTTAGGAATTCGACTTTTGGATTTTACGGCCTTTTTTCAGTATTTCTATTTCCTGTTTGGTTTGCGACGTGAGTATACGGTCACTAGAGTACACGCTGCAGGGCCTATACCTGCGCATACCCTCGTCTACAGGACTGGAGGTTGCTAAGAGAAGCGACTACTGTTCGCAAAACGAATCGATGCGTTTATTCAACGACAATAAATGAACAGCCATCAGTCGTCTGACCTGTTTCCAAGCCAAATCAACATTTGGCCTGAAACAGACCAACCATTTTGCGAAATTGATCCAATCGTTACCGTTGTATACGTACATTCGACTACAATGTAAGCCAACAAAACAATGCGAAACGTACACACCTGTACGCAAGGCTAGCATGGTCTGTACACGGGGACCTTAAATGTCGTGGCACACACACACATAGGCGTAGCCACATTGAGGCAAGAATTGTCTCTCCTCTTGCATTTTTTAATTTCAAAAATTATCCGTAGGTGATACCTCCGCACCCCTACTACACCTGGCTGTCTCCCGGAGTTGCTTCCTCTTGAAATTAAGTCTAGCTAAGTCCTCGGGCACACATTTAAACTGACTGCGGTAGTGAAGGATCTCACCCGATCAATTCATTGAAAAAATAATGAGCGGGATACGGTCATACGGTCGCTCAGGAAAACGTATGCAGTTACATGTTACAATACATTATAATTATATGGGGAAAATGATTCTCTTTAAAGGTCTATGTTGGCAGATCCGATTCGATCGATCCTGGTGATTAATGGGCCTTATAGTGCTTTGTTGTTCCTTTATTTATGTACATGGGTATGCCTGGCAGCAATTTTAAAATACTTGATTTGCAAGCGACATTATCTATGAAAAACCAACAGAAAAAGTTGCCTATTCGTCTATGAAAGAAATTGATGTGTCTAAGATTTGCTCTGTGGCGCCTCATGTGATATTATGAGCCTGTCAACGAAGAATGTGCATGTGTCACACCTATGTTTTGGAACACAAATCGCGTATATCATTGTGTCCCAAACATAATAAAGTCTTAATTATAAAGGAACACAATATGTTCCGGAACGGAATAATTATGGGCGGGCTAAAATCCCGAGAAAAACGGGATTAGGGGTTGGGAGGAGTCTCAATAAACACTGAAAAAAGTTCGAAACACTTAAATTAAATTAAAATTACTAAATTATTGTTTTTATTATTAAAATAAATCAATTATCTTTTAGTACCTGAAAAAAGGTGCCGGATCGCCGTTCCGGCTGAAATAAAGCACTGCTAATACCTAAATCTCCTATAATACTTCTGAGATTTGATTACGAGTGATAGGCCTAACTAGGCCTATAGGTCGTTCATTGGACGACCCCGGCCCATTAATTATTTCAAGTAGGCCTAATCGGTGCCATATACAGGAGGCCTAGGTAGTTAGGAACCGTTGTTCGGTGTTATAGAATTAATTATGTATTGTTTTTAAATCTCTGATAATTACTGATGCTCAGCTGATGGGACTTCTCTTAATTTGGTGTATGGTCAGGGGCGTAACTTTGGTCTAAAAAGTGGAGGCACTAATTTCTTTTCCACTTTCTTTTCCACTTTCGTTTTTCGCATGGAGACCATCTCTGGAAAGGCACAATAATAAAATATTGATTGGCATTGTTTTAAAACTGGGGTACTGTAGCCTCGTCTAAAAGTAGGGTGGGGTACAAGTACCCCCACAAATTACTACTACATGTGTGTTTTCTTTCACAGCCGAGTCAACGACACGGATAGAATGAAACAACACTTTCACGTTCGTCTGCGTCTATCTGTGCTTGTTCATTCGCACCCACCACTGTTTAAGTCTCAGTGGCGGCGATCTTGTATGAGAGGTGGGGGGGGGGGGGACAAAGTCGGTCATAGTCTGGTCGACGATCTTTTTTGGGGGAATTCATGTCCGAAAAAAAAACGTTTACAAACTTTGGTTCATCTCCACAAAATCTTCATGACTTTTCTACAGGTTCATCTCTGAAAAAAAGTAGATGACCTTTTTCTTTTAGTCATTCACCTCATTTGTACTACTTTCTTCCCAATCGCAGCGATACAGTCAGTCGACCATGGCCTGGTTCTGAATTTTCGTCCGAAAACTTTTCAAAACTTTTCTCATCTTCCAGAAACCAAAAAATTTTTAAATTACTTTTATTCTTGAAATTTTGGGGGGACACTTCTGCTAAAAAAAAACTACTTTTCTGGTCAAAAAGGCACTGAAAACTCGTTTTCGCCCTCACACACAATTGCATTTGTTGACTTTTTTGGTCTTTCTTCAAAATTTGGGGGGTCCGATGCATGGCGTGTCCCCCCACTCCTAAAGGTGGGGATCTTGTCCCCCTCGACCCCCCGGGATCGCCGCCCATGTTAAGTCTCATGAGGTTCTAGCAGAGCCGGTTTCTGCTCGATGTGTATCTGTACGGACGGTCAATGACGAATAGGCCTAGGCTATACCCAGTGGCTGCGCGAAGAGCAATGGTAAAATCAACCGTCAATAACAACAATGGAACAGCCAGAGGAACCACAATATGCCGAAGCCAAAAACCTACATGTTGCCGCTCTATATATCAGCTGCTACGTGTAGCAAGCGCCTCTGATCTACGATCGATTCCTGGGCTACAGCTCGAAAACCGACGATGGCAGCGATTTCCACAAAGAGGAGTCGATCTGGTTCAATGTGGCGTGGCGTTAATTCTGAAACGGACAACGAACAGGAAGCGATACTATTTTGTTTACTACACTCTTACCTATCATCGGGCAAGTATTCACCTGTAAAATTATATCGCGCCTTTCTAGTCCTCTCAGAATGACGATTGCGGTTATTACAAAGACTGCTTTGCATATTATGTGTGTGCTGGCAAACCCAGAGGATGGGATTCACATTGCCGGACGCCATATATACGTCTCCGTAATGTACACGTCGTCTGCCTCGCTTGTGTCACGGTCATAATAGAATGCTAATCCCTTTTAGTCAGCGTGATGAAAACGAATGTCAACTGCGCAGTTGTTTGACTATGGCCGGCGTTCATCCACACAGTGATCTGTTTGATCATGCTTCGTTGTCACTCACTTGTCAGGCGTAGTCGGATGCAGTGTGGTAATTGTAGAAAAATGGGGGGGGGAGGGGAGATGAATGTTTTATCCGTATTTTGATTTGAAAGCAGCTGATTTCAACGCTAGCAGTTTTGCAAGTCAGACTCGAATCAAAATCAATTCCTTTGTTGAGAAAATTCAAAAATGCATACACGATACACCATGGAAATTTCTCCTCTTTGTCAGAAACTCAGAGTCAAGTAATGCTAAATCACACTAGCATAACTGAGGGGGTTGGAAACGACCCCCTGGGGTGTGCAATAAAGAATTAACTGTGGGGTCCTAAGAAAGAGTAGGGAGTTGAACCTCCCAGCAATTCCCACCCTGGTCGGAAGAACCGTTTTGATAGATTAGGCCTAAAACGCTACATAGTAAAGTAAGCGGTATACCTATCCCAGAAATAGGAAACTAATAAATTACTGACGTAGTTTCATTGTGCGTGTTCAGTCAAGCATAACTTGCTTATTCATTGTTCTTTTCGCGCATGTTCGATCAAGCGTTGAATCTGAATGTAGGCCTAGGATCTGTGTACATAGTTCGAGAATTCGTGACTTTCGGTTTTAAAATTCGTAAAAATTCGCAAATTTTTGGTCTATTTTAAAATTCGTACAAATTCGTAAAAATTCTTTGGGCCATTGTTGGGCCTTTTTTTTACATTGACAGTGGATTTTGCAAAAACAGCGTAAGCAACAACAAATGTGATGACGTCATGATTTGTTGTGTTAAGCTTCTGCTTAGAATTTAATGTAAGATTCAATATGAAAGTTTATTACTTAACGAGTTAATTTAGTTAAAATCTAATTTCTTAAAGATGAAAGAACATGGACCGAAGTGGAAGTATGTAGTAGGCCCCAATTTTGGAGGAGAAGGAAAGGGTTATCCAAAAATACAGTGTTGTTTTTGTGACAAGGAATTTGTTGGTTGTTCTGCCGGAATTCGGGAGCATTGGCATGGCGAAAATACAGAAACCAGAGTCGAGTGGGAGCAGTGGGCTGACCCTGACTCAGAATCAGAGGACGATGAAGTAGAAGACACAGCTCGGTGAACGTTGCCAACCCTTTTTAACCATGTTTGGTTGCAAGCTGTTTTAGAGGCTGACTGGTGACACTGGAGCTGCATGGGGCACTGGTGGTTTTTCGTTCTGCTGACTGACACTCACAGTCACACACCCCAACTATGATAGAAATCGAAGTTCAAGACTCCAAGTAGAACAGTAACTGAATATCAGTAGGCCTACTAGTGTGTTGCTATTATTATCATTATTATTATTATTATTTTATTTTTATTATTATTATTATTATTATTATTATTATTATTATTATTATTATTATTATTATTATTATTATTATTATTATTATTATAATTATTATTATTAAGGAACATTTATATAGCTCATTCTACGTATAAATAAAACTATAAGTTAGTTATTAAGTTAGCTAGCTAGCTAGTTGGTTAGTTGGATTAGCTAGTTATCTAAACTTTACATAGCTCCCTATCTGGAGGGAATAAACATGTTTACGGCCTGCAAATGGTCGGAAATATTTGACAAGCGCACCTTGAATCAACAATCAATTGCCATGGATTCTTAAACGCTGCAAGCACGCGTCTCTATTTCATCAGCAACGGTCGATTTGAAAGCAATAATCCTCGAGTTGCACTTCTGGATAGAACGTTTCACCGTTAGGCTACTTTCACAAGAAATCTGTAGTCATTACGCTCACTAATGCCTTGCTTTCAAAGGTAAACGAAGCGGCTTTTTATCTACATTCCCGATACTTACTGTTGGCGGATTGGGGCAGATCTCTTTGAAATTTTACGCAATTCATTCAGTGTAGTAATGAAACTAATAGCTAGTTAGCTAGTTAGTAAAATAGACTCTTAATATATCGCCTTTTGCATAGTAGGAAACCTAAGTGGAAAATTCGTGGAAATGTGTGGTGCAAAGGTGGGACATTGGTAGGAAATAGTCGCCAAATCGAGGGCAAAGAGTGAGAAGTCACGCAAATCCAAAACTTGCGATGATGATGTTTATACTGATTATAACAATGGCGATGATGACTTTGATGACGATACTACTATTACCACCACTAATGATGCTACTGCTAATAACGATGTTAATAATAAATGTAAATGTAGGCCTACACGCTTTTATCTATAGCGACATTAGGGCCTTGAACCTGCTCATTTTCAATGAGTTGATCGGGTGAGATCCTTCACTACTACCATCACCACCACTACTACTAGGCCTACTACTGCTACTACTACTACTACTACTACTACCACCATCACCATCACCAATATCCCTACTAATACTACTGCTACTAGTACTACTACTGCTACTGCTACTACAACTACTACTACTACTACTATTATTATTATTATTACTACTACTACTACTACTACT
Source organism: Allolobophora icterica (assembly GCA_963556255.1). NCBI lineage: Eukaryota > Metazoa > Annelida > Clitellata > Crassiclitellata > Lumbricidae > Allolobophora > Allolobophora icterica. The sequence continues at coordinate 41,685,103 of OY744614.1, read as the reverse complement.
GCTACTACTACTACTACTACTACTACTAATAATAATAATAATAATAATAATAATAATAATAATAATAATAATATTAATAATAGTAATAATAATAATAATAATAATAATAATAATAATAATAATAATAATAATAATAATAATAATAATAATAATAATAATAATAATAATAATAATAATAATAATAACAATAACAATAACAATAATAATAATAAAATCCAGCAACATGAAATCGTGACACCTTTATGTACACGCAATAAATGAACGATGTTGCTGTTTTTCCAGTACTCTGCTGGTGTTTTCGCCTCTATAATTGTGGGTCGTAATGCTACCGTTGAGGTTGCGAATGCTGCTGGAAGATGCACGCAGGATGGCTCAATGACGACAGCAGTCCACGCATCGCCGACGTATATTGGTGGTTTATGTATGAAAAGCAGCATCATTTAATGGTGCATCAGTTCCTGGTTGGACCGGAGTGGTTGCTGCAGAATATCTCTGTTTGAATCTACATCAAAGTTCATTTCGGCGTTAAGGTTAATGGAAGATATGGCGCTTCGCGTCTTTGATTGTGTTAAAGCGCAGGAAAATGAGAAGCTGTACGATGAGGAGGAGGACGAGGCGGAGTATGAGGAATCGTTGCGGTCACTTCAGCTGACCGTAAACAAACAACTGAAGCTTATTGCCAAGCGGAAGAGAAACAAGAAGGAGAAGGAAAGAGGTGTTGGAGATGACAAGAAAAAATCCGAATCGACTATCTCGAGGGAGGAAAGACCTGCCTCAACTGAGGCCGAAAGTTCCTCTCTTCCGATGAAGAAAGTATCGATTTCACTGAGTGGAACTAGGATGCTGTTAAGGGATGAAAAGGTAAGTAATCACTAATCGATGCTTATAAAGCGCAAATTGCAAAACTAAATACATCGCAAAATCGCTAGAATACACACAGACTATTTCCGTTCTATAGAGCAAATTAATTATTGGTAAAGCATTGACAAAGTTTTTCTTATCATACAGGTCACAGTGAGAACGAGAGTTGAGTTCACACATGTGGGGTTAATCGACACGCTGTCTGGTAAGTTCTCGGGCGACATCTTCATCCAATCCAAATGGCTCGAACCGCTGCTAGATGGACACAGAGAGAAACTGGTGAGTATCCACTAACAATGGCAGAAGTGTTGAGTTGTTCTTGTGAGAAAAAGTCCGAAGAAAGATCTAGATTTCTGCACGAGCTTAAAACATTGAAACTCGATCACCGAAATCTCGTAATCTCCAAACTTCTAAAGCGCCACTCGAAGGCCAAGCGCAGGACTCCAGCATATATATTCACGAGTGCTGCGTCAAATCAGAAGGTGCTTTCCAAAGAGTAGTCTATATAAAGGAGGTCCTAGTCCGGTTACCACGGGACCAGATCAATAGAGGGTAAGATTTTGAAAATAAAAGAAACCCCGATTATTGCGTGAAGCTAGCAATTTTGAACCGTTTGCATTATGATTCTTAGCTTAATTTAATGAATGAATGAAGCGTTTTATTGCACAAAAACAAGTATTACAATTACAGCCATGAGCAAGCAAGTACAGTGCGACAGGAGCCAAGAAAAAGCTAATAGCTTATCCTAGCCTTGACCCCTCTTTCCTGAGTATCATTTATACTTGAGTTTATTTCTTAATTAATACTTAAGCCTTAGTAATAATACAATACTGGTAATAACAGTCACGACATCACTAACACCAATATCACTGGCAATAATAATAATCATAATGATAATACAAAATAATACAAAATAATAATAATAATAATAATTATAATTATAACAGTGCTAATGATTGGGGGGACCGATAGTGCATTGGATAACATCTGGCGTAGAGTGCGAGAGGTACAGGGATCGAGTCCCATAGGCGGACATGCTTTGTAGGCTGCAATTTGCGCCGTGTATTGCAGGCTGTCTGTTTTGTTAGTAGTTAATTATAAGATTTATCGCATAACATGTACATGTACAGCGCAGTGCGTTTGCAGGCGCTTAATTAAAGAATAAATATTATTATTATTATTATACTCAGGTAAGTAAGTAACAATCAAATAATCAAAGCTCTATGACACACTTTATAAGATCATGATACACGCTTACTCGGTAATGTCAGCTGTATCTACTGGATCCAGCACAGCATCAGGCATAACAACTCAGTCAAACAGCGTATACTAAACTGACCTTGAACGATACAGCCTAGAAGTTTTGCCGTCGTCGACCAGGAAGAGGTTACCTAGCAGCCTGCCACATAACCTTTCTTCATATCATAGAAAATATGTAGCCCTATGTATCCGACTCTGAGTCTGTTAAGAACCTCCCATGGAAGAGTGCTCTTGCTCATAAAATCATCTGCTTTCTTTCCTCTCAAAGAGAAATACTTCCTCTACAATCTACATGCTCCTCTTTCTGTCTTTTGCCAACAGGGTCATGTATACTGCCTACGAAATATCCGGGATTTCTTAGAGTCGAATTAGCTAGGAATCTGCACTTAGAAATCTCGAGTTTTACATGTACGATTACGATAAGGTTTGTAATCAGAATTGTTAATGAATTCGATTGTTGTAGACAGGTAGTAGTAACATTGAGTCTGAGATTGAATGGAAGCCGAACTTAACGGTCCAGAATGCCACTCGAGAGACGCAACAGTCGGTCTGGTACAGCGTTGCATTTGACAACGACGACACTGGCCTCCTGGCAACAGTCTGTGAGAACCGACGTGTCACCGGACAATTCTGGTTTTCCATTGACCTCCGTCGATTTCCGCTGGACACCCAGGTCACTTGTGATCCTCTCTTGCACTCATGTTCCATGTATGTATGTATGTATGTATGTATGTATGTATGTATGTATGTATGTATGTATGTATGTATGTATGTATGTATGTATGTATGTATGTATGTATGTATGTATGTATGTATGTATGTATGTATGTATGTATGTATGTATGTATGTATGTATGTATGTATGTATGTATGTATGTATGTATGTATGTATGTATGCATATATGTATGCATGTATGTTTGTATGTATGTATGTATGTATGTATGAATGAATGTATGAATGAATGTGCATTTGGGATTAAATTCTCAACGGCCCCGTCTATTGAGTGCCACTGTATGATCTCTAATATATCCACAAGCAGGAGCGTAACTTTGGTCTAAAAAGTGGGGGTACCAATTTCTTAAATACACGAAGCAAGGTGGAGACTGCGATCTCTGAGAATTAAGGCACAATAATAAAATATTGATTGGCATTGTTCAAAAAGTGGGGGTACGGTACCCCTCAATCCAAAAAGTAGGGGGTACGGGAACCCATCGTACCCCCACAAATTACGCCTATGTCCACAAGTAGGGTGAAATGGAAGTACCCAACGTCACATGAACCACACAGAACAGTAAGTGGTCTTTAGAATGCAGAGAGCACATACAACTGCTCGAGAGTCTGAGTTAAATTCAATTACAGTCCACATGAAATTTCGAGGAGCTTAAATGTGAGGAATGTGCACGTTTTCTCGCGATACGTGTAATTCATGCGCATACTGTACAAATGGTTCACATGATATAGTCATGGTTTATCTAGAATCGGTTGGCTCTGTCCTGTCGTAGATGTTGAAGGTCATCTTAGTCTCGGAGCGTGACGAGACGGAGTTGGAATTGATCGAAGACCTTCTAAGGACGAGTTCAGTTAGAACTGCAAGGTTTACGGATCACGTGGAATGGCACCTCCATAACAGCGTGGAGACGTGGACAGGAACAGCAGTCGAAACTTTCAACATCAGTGAACGATCCAACAGCAGGAGGCTTCCGTTGCTGACAGCCGCCTGTAGAGTATCGAGGAGACCGTCATTTTTCATCTGGAATGTCGGTGTCTTAATGGTAGGCCTACATGTGGCTGCAAATTTTAATCAACAAAATCCTTTCCTCGTCTTTCAAGTAGGCCTACCTCAAATGATTTACACTTTGTAAATTACTGGAATCCTTGCAATTCGTAAAATTCTTTAAATTCTTTAAATAGCGCAAAAAATTCTTGAAATTCTTTGTGACCTAATCATAGGCCTAATCATGCAGGGGCGTCTACACCATAGAAACCTTGGAGCAAATGCTCCATCCAAGAAATAGGGGGAAGATATGTCAGTGTGTGCCACCATTTTAGGGGGGAAGGAAGGGGAAGAGGGGAAGAAGAGGGGGAAGGGAAAGTTGCTCCAATAACTTAGGGGGGATAGACGCCTCTGTAATCATGTTCATGATTATTGTCTTGACATTCCTCAAAAATTTCTAACAGAACTGTTCTGAAAGACTTAGTTGTCTACATAACAGGACGTACATTGGATGATTAGGCTATACCCGATTAGTGTTGAAAAAGAAACAAAGACTGAGGATGACTACGCTGGATAGACAATTTAATCGCTTGGACAAACACTGATGATGATGATGATGATGATGATGATGATGATGATGATGATGATGATGATGATGATGATGATGATGATGATGATGATGATGATGATGATGATAATGAATGTAAAGATGAGCGCCTCGTCTGAGGTTCAATTGCGATTGCCATTACGGTAGTATGATAACGCGGTGAGGACGCGGTGGTGTAGCGGTATGTTCTTTGCCTTGTAACCGGAAGGCCGTAGATTCGATTCTCCCTGGATGGCGTATGGTCGTGTGTACTTCTGAACTTTGGAAGGAGGGCAATATCAAAATACAGTTGCATTGTATCGCAATGTATGACGAGCAGAAAACCAAATGGACTATTCTAGTAATTTCGATGTATTGAACATTTTGTTTCCGCAGTTCTTCATTGGCGGCCTGTCATACGCAACGTTCTCAATTCCGGAAACATCAGCCGGTACTCGAATTCAACTGACTCTGATTCCAGTTATCAGCTCGTTCTCCTACAAGTTTCTAGTCACTCAAAGTCTGCCCAAGATTCCCTATCTCACGTACTTGGTAAGTTGCCGTGCTCACTTCTGCCCGACGCCTTCACGTGGTTTAACTTTAAAGTCTTTCCAACAATCTGGAACACTAAAACGATAGATTACCGCCTTAAGAATGGCGTGTTGTCAGCAATAACCTTTTCATAAGGCTGATTTGAGAATAGCTCTCTGCAAAAATAGCATCTGCCTTTGAGGTGTTATGTTTCTACAGTTAGATTAATACAATACAACTGCCCTAACACAGTAACACTTCTCCGCGCTTGTACGCAGTGATGGGCACTAAACTATTTTTTTAGTCAACAACGTTCTGCATTTGCATTAACAGCCTGTGTTTTCAAATAAGCCTACAATTACAATTTCACCTTCAAACATTTGCAGAGCGTCACTGACAATTTCACCTTCAAAGTATGCAATGTGTACTGTTCTAACAGGCGTACTATAAGTAGTGTATGAAATTGAAAACACACGCTGTTAACAGTGATGTAGTACTCGAGTCCGGCCAAGGACTCGAGTCCGACTCGAGACCGATTTTCTGCGGACTTGGACTAGGACTTGGACTGTCACGACTCGGACTTGGACTCGGACTCGAACCCTGGACTCGAATTTGACTCGCTGACTCGTTTTCCGAGTCACAATTTCTGGGCAGAACAGGCAACTGTATTGCCATGATTGTGACGGCCAAGACCACCCCTCACTTGAGAACGGACGTGAATACCCAGCTGATCGTCGATACAGGCATAAGCCAGAACAGGTGAAAATATTCCGTTTGAAATGTAAGACGAGTATCATGAATAGTCTGGGGTATAAGACAGAGGGTATCTATTTTTACTGCTATAGGTATATATATATAGGCCTATAGGCATAAGCCGGAACAGATGGAACTATTCCTACCAGCACACAATAGAAACTAATGAAGCGAAGACGAGTATCATGAATAGACTGGGGTATTAGACGGAGGTTGTGTTATCGGCGTGGACGGGCACATTTATAGAGGCGAAACCGTGAAGGGCATGATATTGAACCGAATACTAGGGATTGTCGATTTGTAAATATATCTTAAATCATAATGCTAAACTGTGCGTGGAGCTATTATTTTATCGCTTCGAATTAGCAGAAACTATCGTATCGCCCTTTCCAGTGTAGAGAAGGAGCGAGGACGTGACATGACACGGATCGATGCACTTGTGGTATTAACAGTTCTAGCTGTTCCTACCTACTGAACCTGTGTTTAGCAGTGGAAGAATTTTTATGTGTCCTCATGATCGTGCCAGATTATCTAACAAAACTTGATTTAATTTAGTGTTTTTATGTGAAATATGGGTTAATTACATTTACAGTCATTTCTGCATAGGGCCTAAATAGTTCTGTTATTTTTATGTGGCATTGAATTGCGTGGTTCAGTGTATTTTGATGTGGATGGACTTGGACTCGGACTTGGGCTCGATCTGTAGTGACTCGGACTCGGACTCGAACACTTCAGGACTCGGGCTCGACTCGGACTCGGCTTAGGTGGACTCGACTACATCACTGGCTGTTAATGCTAAAACCATACAGTGTTAATCAATAAGTTTCGCCTTGAGTTGTTGACAGCGATCAATGTTCATTGTGGAAAATAGTTGCGTATTGCTTATTTTTTAAGTTAAACTTTTTAGTTAGCAACTAAATTTTTTTTAAACTATGTTTTAACTAAACTATTTTTAAAGTTAAACTTCATCCTTAACTGAAAAATTTAAACTAAAAGTTAGCAACTTTTTTTAGTTAGCCTAACTATTGCCCATCACTGCATGTACGTACTAATGGATGGATGGATGTAGCCTACGCATTGATATATGGTACGGTATCTGTGTATTTACATATACATGTATGTATGTAGCTGGCTATTTAAATAGCGCCTTTTCCTATATTTACAGTGGCCCTATATAAATTTGCTTCAGTCAGCTTGTCACTGTTTCGCCGTAGGACAAGTACATGATGAGTCTGCAGACGTTGCTGCTCTTCACCTCCATCTGGCATGCGACGTTTTCATCCATGCGAGACAGCGTCTGTAACCGGGATCTTCGCGCCATGGACAACGTTGCCTTTGGCGTACTGTTCTCGGCCTTCATCGTGTTTAATCTTCTCGTCTGTTTCTTCTTCTTCGTGCTCTACCAGGTTGTGTTGTTAAGCCTCGGTCTGCTTTAGTCCTTGTGGTTGAAGCGCAATGCAAGGAAGAGGAAGAAGAAGAGGAGGAGAGAAGGAAGAAGGGGCAACGAAAGAGAGAAGGGGAAAGAAAATAATGATGCTGGCGATGATGATGATAATGATGATTATAGCGATGTTATGAGGGCGATGATGATGGCGATGATGGCGATGATGATGATGATAATGACAATGGCAACGATGATGGCGATGACGATGGTGATGACGACGACGACGATGATGATAAGAAGGAAAGGAAAGCAAAAAGAAAAACAAGGAGAAGAAAGAAGGATTAGGATTAGGAGAAGGACCACGGGTGGAAGGAGAGGAAAATGTAGGGGAGAATGAATTCGGAAGGAGGAAGAAAAAGAAGAGCTGTGAGTTACATATTGTGATGGATGGATGGATAGATAGATCTACTGAATCCTGAAATCGATATGAAAACGAATTACTATAACCTGGACCTATTAAAATATTAGTCCCAGCTATAACCGTTGTCGTCTACTCTACATAGTCTGCCCTGTATTATCATAATTTCAAGAACACTCGCAACGTGTTGGCAACTGAATAGATCTTGAACGATTGTCATTTCTCTTGCAGAGAAAGAAGAATAAAACTGAGCAGACATCACTGGCAAGTACCAGCGTTCTTTCACAATTTTAACTCATTTATATCACACAGTAGGCCTATTCGAAATGCTAAAGCGCAATTATCTCATACGTAGGCCTAAGAAGAAATTTCCATGGTGTATCGTGTATGCATTTTTGAATTTTCTCAACACAGGAATTGATTTTGATTCGAGTCTGACTTGCAAAACTGCTAGCGTTGAAATCGGTTGCTATCAAAAATCGTTGACATCAGTTTTCAAAATACGGATAAAATGTTCAAACCTCCTCAGTCTTTTTCTACAATTCCCACACTAGGTTTAACTGTGTGCTTTGTACGCAGGGGCGTAACTTTTGTCTAAAAAGTGTGGGAATGGGGTTGGCTATCAATTTCTTACATAAACGAAGCAAGGCGGAGACTGATATAGATCTCTGGAAAGGCACAATAATAAAATATTGATTGGCATTGTTCAAAAGTGGGGATACGGTACCCCTCAGTTCAAAAAGTGTGGTTACGGGCACCTCTCGTATCCCCCACAAATTACGCCTGTGTTTGTACTTTTCATTCGTCTGTCGTCATTCCACATCCTCAATGCATTTGAGGTCTGCGTTATCTGATTCTTTTCAACACTGAACTCCTTTGAGTGGGTTCTGTAAGCCGGAGTTTGCCAGCTGCGATTTTTCCAGTTAATCGGGCACCGTTTGCTAACGGATAGCCTAAACGTTTGTCCTACGCCTCGTCGCTTGGGCTGGCGAATAAGGGGCCATCCACATATTACGTACGCACTTAGGGGGAGGGGGGTCGGATTTTGGCGATTTTGCGTACGGGTGCGAACGGGGAGGGGAGGGGGGTAACAAAATGTGTACGTACCCAAAATAAATTTATAATTATGACGTCCACATTAGCCTATTTATAACTCTGTATTATCCTATAGTCGTCCCATGGCATTTTATTACATTATATAAAAGCCATGTGCAGTTATTCTGTGCTGTGAACGACACCTATAATTTCTCTATATTGGCCCTTCAATAATCTGGCCTAAAGTGCAGACAGGCTGCCTGGAGACACTTTCTGCAGCTGGTCATCGGGGGGGGGGTGCGCGTCAAACGTACGTACTCAGGGGGGGTGGTGGAAGAAAGTACGCTTGCGAACAGGGGGGGGAGGGGGTCCAATTTTCCCGGATTTTTGTGTACGTAATATATGGATGGCCCCTAACGCCACTGAGCATTTAATTAAAATCAGTGTTACCTGTTTGTTTTCGACCAGAGACTCCTTTGAGAGGGTTAGGTGCGAGGAACAGCCTCAAACGCCTCTGCTTGAACGCTCAGTTACTACCGCGCCTGAAATTAACATTTCTGTGTGAGTTGCCCCGCGTTAAAAATGTTCGTATAAATAAATAAATAAAACACGTACACACATAGGCGTAGCCACATTGAGGCTTATTTAGATTTCAAAAAATTTCCGTGGGTTATACCGCCGCACCCCTACTACATCTGCTGGATGTCTCCCAGAGTTGCCTCCTCTTGAATTTAAGTCTGGCTACGGCCTAGCGTACACGTTGTATACATGTGGTTAAAACCGTTAAATGCCAAACCATGCAGTTTTCGTCAGACTGTTGCTTTTCGCTACAGGATTTGCTTTCTAGAATCTACATTATATTGCAACGTTTACATTTTGTCAGGACAACATAAATGAGGCGTTTGACGAAGAAGACATGGAGCAGATAATCGGTCAACTACGCAAGAAAACGCAACCTGGATCTGCTCCACAGGACACTGAACAACAAAACGAAATCATCCAAACACTAGCAGGGATGGACGCCTAACACGACATTCAAACTCCCTGGTATCAAAGGCGGATCCATGGGCATGCACAGGAATTTTTGTAAGGGGGTGCAAACATTTTGTAGGGGGGTGGGGGAAGACGCTTTTGCATATAATAGCTATTCATAAAAATGAACACATGACAACTTTAAAAATAAATAATGGTCAAAGACTTTACATAAATAATTAAGCGTTTTTTTCGCATTGAAAATCCTTTTCAAGAATCAAACGATCTCTTTGACTTGCTTGGAAGCTACCGATCAACCTTCCTCTTACCATCAACGAGACAGACTTGCATCTCTTTGGGGTAAGCTTCCGCCAGTCCGCCACGTTGCCCCCTGTTTTACACTGACCTATCGTTTTCTCGCAGAGTTTGCTAAGCCTCTTCCCACTTAGCTGCTCATACCGTCTTGCAATCTACCAGCTGGGTTTGCCCAAACTCAGTCGGATCAACGGAGACAGCCCAGGCCAGACAGCGATTACTTCGGATGTCCGTCAAGACCAAGGCTTTCCTATGGACGTCTGTACAAGCGCTCGCAGTCATGATGCCAAATGCGAACACAGCGAGGAGTTTAAATTAGGTCATTTTATCAGACGTCCTTTGTGGTCAAACCCAAATCTTTCAACCCTTGAAAACTGCCACGGCCAGTGCTTTACAGGACCAAAGAAGACCAGATGGAACACTACAGCCCACTTTGACAGACCAGAAACAAACACTGTAATCTCCGCATTGTAGTACACAGCACAGTTTAATTCGTCCAGGATACATCTAAGTAGCACAACTGCACCAGTTAGGCAGCTATTTACACAAATGCATAATTGTTTACGATTTCTTCTGGTACCTTGGCTTGACAGTGCACTCTTGTCTACAATAAATTCCTTTAAAACACTTCCAGCTTAATTAATTAATAATAAAAATAATTCGATTTGTATAGTGCTGCAGCACAGCCGAGGCAAAAGGACAGAGCATTGTACACGAGTTTAAAATATTAATGACAGTCATAAGATAGTTTAAACCAGGGGTTCTCAAACGGTGGTACGCGTACCCCTAGTGTCGCTAAGGGGTACGCGAAAAAATTGAGATAAAGAAATTTTCTATGAGTTTATTCCCATGTTTTTTTTGATTAGCTAGGCTATTAACTATTGAAGTCACTATTTACGTCCACCATACGCTTCTTTTCTTTAAATTATCTATGAGTTTATGCCCATCTTTCTTTGATTAGCTATTCCACGTCCACCACGTGCTTCCTTTTCCTAAAAGTTTAAATTTTCTATGATTTAATGCCCATCTTTCTTTGATATAATTCTAGGCCTATGTATATGATATATTTTTATTTTTTAATATTGAAGCGTCACAGCCGCGTCATTTATTTTGTCACAAGAAAAATTATTAAACAAGTAACTACAATTATACTGCATATATAGTAGCATTATTATTTTAAAACCAAAAATGAATAAATGGTTGAAAAAACAACTGCTTAAAAGAAAGCCAGAACCTCTCAACGCAACCGTTAGCACAGAATCTACCGAGACTGACACTCCAGACGCCAGAGTAGACCCTAACGAGGACGACGACACTGGTGCGCAGCGTAAGATTAGACGGTATGACGATCTCTCTGATGGACAGTAAATTTGAAAGATCTCATTTACTAAGGTGAATTGTGGTTAATGCGTTTGGCCTATTTGGCGGTTATTTTCGGGAAACTAAACGACCTCTATTCCAGTTTACCAGGCAGAAATATCACTCCATTTACTGTTATGGAAAAATAAATGCAACGGTGAAGAAGCTTCAGTTCCTTTTGTTAGACGTTGAGGAATCTCGTATAACTTCATTTTCTTGTCTGGAGTATTTTGTAACGGAGAATGAGCTTAAACTGCATGCTAATTTGATTGAAGATATCAAGAAACATTGCTCTCAATTGATATAATAGATTTCCATTTATATTTTCCTGAACAGTTTGATGCCAAGGAATGGATTTGAAATTCATTTTCGGATGTAGTGTTGCCGGCAGATTTTTCACTCCAGGAAAGAGACCATGCAGTTTGTTGAACTTTCATGTGATGGTGGATTGAAGAACGAATTCAATAAAGACATGTTGTGCGATTTCTGGCTGAAGCGAAGAGCTGAATATTGATTAATTTCTGATCGAGCTTCAGCATTTTTGATTCCCTTCAGCACATCATATCAGTGCGAAACTGCTTTTCAGCAATGCTTGCGATCAAAAACAAATACGGAACAATGCTTGAACTCGAACCAGATTTGCGTTTGAAATTGGCAAACATTAAACCAGATATTGTATATCTGTGCGTGTGGAAAACAGGCCCACCTCTCACATTAATACTTTATAAGAGTAATTTACATGTAATTTTACCTTTTGTTGATATGATTTCATTCTTAAAATTATATTTAAAATTTGTCTACCTGTGCCATGGTCCGACGCTAATTACAAGGGCTTTTCGCGCTCGCCTGTTGTTTCTGATCAGACGGTACTTTTGCTGGGGGTACGCCAACACTCGATTTTTTTACCTGGGGGTACAATAAAAATAAAGTTTGAGAACCCCTGGTTTAAACAGATTGGCCTTGAGCTGTGATATGAATGTCTCCAGAGATGGCAATAATTACTAATTATTATTATTATAATTACACGTTTCTAAGTACCACTACCGAATTGAAGTAAATCTAAGCGGAATGTTCATACTAAAAACAGAAAACTATGCAGCACCAGTTGTTCAAACAATGTGAATCTGGATAATTTTTAACAGTGGATGTGGTCCCCTGTGCTTTACGAATTGACATCGAGCATAAAGGAAAGGCATTAACCACAAACATCAGCGGAGCCGTGTGGAATGAATCCCTCTCAACTATCATGATCATTCGGCAGGCCAAGTAAACCTTGCTGTTGCGTGACAGGGATGAATTACTTATAAATAACTATACACAAAACAATAATTGTTTAAATAGAACCCCACCACTGCAATAACAACTGCTTACTACAGCCCCAATACATCTTAAATTGTAATTCGGTTAACATGCAGCACAATCTTCGCTAGGGGTCATCCATAAAGGACGTCCGTAGAGGGGGAAGGAGGGGTCATCGAAATGCAGACAAATACGGACAAGTGGAGGGGGTTATGACCAGTGCGGACATCCACATCTAAGCTTTTAAATTTGATCGTTTTTTAGACACCGCCTTGTTTCAACCTTCCTCGAAAGATGAAAATGTCAGAAATTAAGTGATTACCTAAAAGCCTCATGAATGAACCTTTACTGCGACTTTAAATTTAGAGGCTTTATTACTGCACATCCTGCGATATGAAACCCGAACTGTCACTTAAACGTGCACAGGTACTGTGGAATAATTGCAAAAATAATGATGACGACATTAAAAATTGGCTTAGGCATGCGGACGTCCACAAAGGGGGAGGAAGGGGGTAAGGTCAAATGCGGACAAGAGGGAGGGAGGGGTCCAAAGTAGATCATATTTTGCAGACGTCCTTTATGGACGACCCCTACGGTACATCCAGCGAAACTGGCAGATCAACGTTTTCAGATCAACAAAACGCTAACTGCAGTTTTGCAGATGGACAATCTGTTTCACTTGAGTTTTTCTAGCTATGCAATAAATCAGATCAGACAGACGTTGTCCGTTTTCAGGAGCGATACACTGTTGACAAACGTCGGCTTTGTGGCATAGACCGTAATCGGGAGATCCCAGACCATGGTCTCGACGTCCAGTTGGGCCGGTCCCTGCCAAACTGGACTGTCATCTGGATTTTTTGGTTCTGGTCTGTCGAGCAGCGGAACCTTCGACGTAACAAACTCAAAATGGAGACGCCAGCGAAGAGAGACTAAATAGAAACACAACATAACCTTTTAAAATTATTTATAAGGCTTCAATTTTATTTAATGCACTACATGCACTTCTCATGCCAGTATTTCGAGTATTGCTAGCCTATCCCATTCAAAGCATCTGCGTGCTAGTTTGGCAAAACGTCCCATCTGGGAAAATCCATTGTTGCTCCCCATCCCTACTTTCCCCTCCTCTACCCTACCTCTCCAGCACCAGTCCTCTGTCCCTCCCCCTCCACCTTCCCATCATGAAATAAAGGCCAAAACACATTATTATGAAAAGTTTAACATGCACATGGTCACACAGAGTGTGAATATAAAGCATATATGGCATGTTCTCGTATTATTCACACACTGCTGGATCTTACACCGTAAGTAACTGCTCATAGATCTAGATAACACGGCCACATAAAGGCAATGTGTCGATCAACGGTTCCAAATACAACTTCGTGTAAATAACATGCTGCGCAAGGTCTCTAACCACCAAGAGCATAAACAGATCGCTCGCTCCTCAATCATATAAACTTCTCAAATATATCAGCAACTGACCTAGATCCGTTGTGAAGCTGGGTGTTGCCGTGAGAGGTATCGCTATGCCAAAGTGCGTTCTGGCTGTGTTCAGACAGAACTCGTCGTGCTTGCTGTAAGCCGTTGTCACGGTACCCTGGCCAGTCTTACGACGGCAACTATCAGCAATCTGTTCCTCACTCTGCAGTGTCACTGAAAACTGAAAAACAAACAAGTGTGTGCATATGAATAAACCTCTCTCCACTGAAAACATGTCGGCAGATTCTCTTGGGCAAAATCTCAGAAGTTTCGCATTATCGATCCTAAATTTGCTTGATTTTCTTTTAAGTCTTTGTGACTGAATTTTATATCCAGTGGCATTAAGAACAAGTCGGATCATAATGAAGTAAAATGAAATCAATGGACATTTTAGGTGTAAAATTTTGTCAAATTACAAAAACTAAATTAAATTTAACTTTTGCACCAGCTTAAAAACAGCCGTGCATGTATGCTTAGTTTAAGACACAAAGTGTGAAAATGGGTTGAAGCATAGCATCTGCAATATATACTCAAAGTAGATGAAGTTCCCAATAACAGTCCGTCAAATCGTCCATAATCACAGTCCATGTCGTTTTGGATCATTGCATATGCAAGGCCTAAAACTGTGCATGGACTAATTGCTGTTATCACAGTACATGTATGGCCAGATAACAGCATAATAACAGTTCGTGTACTAACCTGAACACAGGAGACGTTGCCTTGAGTGAAGTCACACGTTCCGACAATGTCATCACCGATTCTATACGCCTGTTTGAAGAGACAAAACCTAGCAACTCTTCCTCGAGAATTTGTTATGTTGTAGAAGCCTACAAAGTTCAAACATCAGCTTCAAATCCAAACATCCAACAACTGTTTCCTTAAAACTAGTTAGGGTGAACTTGCTAGCGTTACATCATGACCTATCGGATTTCAGTCGGGCTTCTCAAGCGTCTTGTGATTATTTAACCCATTAACAACAAGAGGGATTAGCTTAAGTACACACTCATCATGCGAGAGCATGATCTATATATTTTCACAACATTCAGGCTTCTTGGTTTCAATGATACGGCAGCTGTTTGCTAACATACATGCCAGTCACCTTCAAATAAAGGTGAATTTCCATGACAACAGCCACAAGCGTCACTCAGCTGTGAATACAGAGAAAAGTGTTTTGGTTAATGGATTGGACTGCTCTTGTGCCTATGCTAAGTTAAAATATCCTTCAACTCATAACACATGACCTAATCTCATAACTTCTATAGCGCCATTGTAATAAAAATGCACTTGTAGTAGTAGCCGCTTCAATCAAAGTAACCAGAAGGCTGCCATGGGCGACCAGAGGCCACGAAGGTTGCTGAATGAGTAAGTAAAATAAACGTACAGTTATCTTACCCACCTGAATCATGCTGTACTGTATTATAACAACTAGCTATTATTATTAAATTTTTACTAATACTGTTATCATTATTATTATTTTCAATATTATAAGGAAAAGGGTTACAAAGCAAAAGTTAATATGAGTAAATTACACCGCAAATGCCCTAAGTGTCCCTTGTTTTACAGTAAGTCGTTTAAACTATTTGCAGAAGTGTGTCCGTACTCGGTCCTCTGCGACCAGTCATGGTCTGTAGATTTTCCAGGGCAATATCAACCACGGAATTTTCGTTCTTTGGCTTCTGATGAAAGGGATTACTCGGCCGGTAGTCTCCAGCTTGCTCCGTCTCCAGAGATGTCTCTGCTGTCAATCCTAGATGCAAGAGGCACAATGCAGATTTCAACAAACAATTATCACCAACATCCACCATCCAGCTACTTTTTCTTAAAGTAGAAGTTGCCTTCACATGAGAATTTGGAATGTTAAATACTAAAGCAAACTTGCATAGCTTCAGTAAGGACAATTACTGTCTTGTATGGCACCACATAAATTCAGAATTGAAGGCAATATGAAGCTCAACTACTCCACAAAAAGTGAGTTCTATTAAACATTTCTTAAATACTCGTGTCTAGTTTGTGCTTATGCCCCACTCTGACATCGCATACTAGTTGTATTCATATTGGGCCAATTAATCACATTCGTTACAGCTGTAGTCCGAACACAGGATCCTTACCTGGAACAACTAAAACTCGAAATGGAACTCGCATTAGCTTGGTACGAGAACCGAACCTCTGGGCACCGATTGTGATTTTGTACGAGTACTTAACAGCAGCTCCACGATACGATGGGATCAGGTCAAATGGCAGTGCTTCGCGGTAGGTGACTGCATACAAAGAAAATTAAAAATCATCAACCGAAACAGCCACACACCGTGTTTCACACCACTCGATGCACCACGCATAGTTTCACAATATGGAAATTATTTTCAACCTGTCATTTTGAGTCAGCAAACTGGATGCAGTTTCCTTCCTTACGTGTCCTGTGGCTTCTGCTCAAACTATTTTAGGTATTATGAAAGATGTTCACAATTCAGGTTAATTTTAGTTAATTTATAAATGCATGCCAGAAACTGCTAAAAGTAATGGAGATTTCAAATAAAATCCAGTTTCTAATGTCATGCAATTTAATGTAAACTGCATGCATGTATGATATAAACTATCATGTAAACAATTCCAATTTCTTAGCCATAAATTCTGTAGTGTAAGGGAGTCTCCAATCAACAGAAAACACAAACACTAACTCAGAAGACAAAACTCAGGCTCCACACGTTTACATCTGTACATTCATATCTGTACATTTATATCTGCACACTGTGTCTGTACATTTATGCACCTTGTGTCTGAACATACATACTGCACCTGAAGACTTCCCCGTTTCAAGCTGCTTACCAAACGATAGCCTGATTACTGGTTTCCCTAACCAATTGGATTTCGACTAGGCTCTTCCAACTGCTTATGATTCTTTACTAGGATGTCACTTGAATGAAGCAACCATCGACTTATGCTTTGTGCATTATCATAACCATAGGCGTAGCTACATTGAGGCAAGAGGAGGCAGTTGCCTCCTCTTGGTTTTGTAAATTTTAAATTTTTCTTTGGGTTATAGCCCTGCACCTGGATGTTGCCTCCTCTTGAACGGTGATCTTGTAAAGAATCTCCCAAAAAAGGTCATCAAATTTTTTGAAGATCCGTGGTTGCCTCCTCTTGAATTTAAGTCTGGTTACGCTCCTGATCATAACGTCTATTTTCTCCAGTCTAAAGAAATAATTAGATTAGATTAGATTAGATTAGGAGTACCTTTCAGTAACCAAGAACTTACATGTCTGAGTTTCTCCAGGTTGCAAAATCAAGTCGCAAAACAATATCCTGGGAGTTGTTGCCATCACAGTTGAACCCTTTTCACCTGTCACACAAAACCCAAAATTTGCAGAAAAATAAACTTATTTTGACCTTGGTAAGTATTTAGTCAGGTATTTTGGCAGTTATTGAGCACCTTATTAAATCCATTGAATGACTTCACCAAAACATATCTAACAATTTTTACGGACAAACGATACCATGGCAGGTAAGTTCTAGACGGTTGGCAAACTTTTTGAGAAAAATGCACCCACTTTATACTTAGAAATACGTCAATACAACAAATCTCATAACTTTGTACAGTTAAATGTAATTAGTAACTTCTATTGCGACGGTGTCTAATACACAAGGCATCAACAATGCACTTTTATTGTCAATTGTACAAGCACTAAACTAGTTTTGTATCTGGACACTGACTACAGAAGCTCCTGATACCAATTGCAATTGCAAATCACGCTCAAGACGATTTAGTGTTGGTGAAGATATGCCAATATGCGTTCAATGTAATTGTGTGGCATTAAGTACTTGGCACATATTCAGTTATATTGTGGGCACATTTTCTCAGAACCTAACACAACCAAACTTTGAGAACACCATCTTATTCAGAACGACAAATTATCCACAACCAAAACATTAATAGAAAGATAACCTTTGAGGATTTACTGCAGTGTAATTCAATTCATTTACGTTCTCAAAGAACAATCACAGGATACAGAACTGCACCCGAGACTCAATATAACACACTTCCTTATAAGATAAATTCTGATATAACACAACGAGGGACATGCACCCCAGTATATAGTTCGGCTAAAGACACCAGACTCATCATAACATGACCTCATCATATGGATGTCCTTGATACAATATATCTTACGGACTGATCATCTGGATATTGACCTGATTACGGCTTGGTTTTGGTGTGCCATCGGTTGATGCCTTGTGCATCAGACACCGGCACAATAGACGTTACTAAATTACAATTATAATTGCTATAGAAATCAATACATTAGATTAGCTTGCCAAATGCAGCATCCTATCACAACGTTGGCTTTCCACAACGATCACTCCAAGTGAACAACAAAACTGCTTTTCTACACAGACTGGTCATAAACACATCTACTGCTGTAGCTCTACCTCTGAATGGAACAAAGGACGTGTCGCTGCTGGACCTTGTCAGCTGGGCCGAAGAGACATGACCGATGTCCGAAACGTCCACCTGGGTCTCGTTGACGGAACACTGGCAGTGTATCTGCGCGCTCGCCCAGGCAAGTTTTGCCGTCTTAACTTTACTGCATTGCACACAAATGTAAATTTTAAGCAATCAAAAAAATTAACTGATAAAATGCTTCTTTGAAAGTAAAGTTATCAATATGAGTAACCAAAACACAAAACTATTCTGTCCAAGCATAATAAGACTTAAAGTCATGCTGAGCAAGTAACACATAAGAAATAGCTATGTAAAGCAATAACAAGTAATACCATTATTAGTAATATTAATATTAATAATATTCGTAATAATTATTAGTAATAATAAGTCATGAAGTAACATGAAGCTTTTCTGGACATTCCGTATATAGTTTCCTAATCTTTTTTTAAATTCTAGTTGAAAGCTCACTACTACCTTGGGTAGAAAAAATATACAATATTGATAAATATTGATAAAAACTGTCATTAACAAAAATAATAATTATTGTTAATGACAATTTTTAACAATATTTTATCAATATTTCTATATTTATTAAATGACTGCAGATTATATAATCAATAGTCAATTATTATGATAATAATAATAATATTCATAACTAACATAATAAAACATCCAACAAATGGGCCCCAATAACACCATTTGGCACTGTAAAACACATCGAACAAATCACTCTCTCTAACCGACAACTACATAATTATAACGATTAAATTCTTGAAAAGCTTAACAAATAATTTGAAAGCCTCACTTGGCATTTGCTCCATTCCTAGATATAGGACCTCCAACGTTCACAAATGTGATGCAGCATTCGATGACTTCACCAGCGACAAAGACCGAACGGCCGAGCAGTTTTGCCGTTATTTCCACCATTACGAAATTAGAAGCACTTTTGGAAGACAAAAAGAAATGTGACTCAATTCTAGGGCTTCTATGAACGAAAGAACACTTCCCTAATGTCCCACTATCAGATTGGCAGACCACTGTATGTATCTACGTGGACACTTATTTAGCGATGTTAAATGTTTTAATAATTTCATAAGCATCTAGTAAGAGTTTCAACTGGAAAGTAAAAGCTACGGCTAAGGTCGATACAGTATTGTGCTACGGTCTTACAAAAGAAGTCCCTTTCCTGATGAATATAATTCTAGAGATTACCGTCGTTTCTACAACCTTTACGGGTCATAGTAATACATACCTCACGTACCAGCCTACACCTTCAATTAGCGGCTCTTCGCCATTTGCAAGCTTAATCATATTCGTAATCTCCAAATTTATAAAGCACCACTTGAAAGCTAAGCGCTGGGCACTATCTTATTTACGAGCTTTGCGTTGCTTCGTGTCGTGTCGTGTCCAAAGGGTAGTCAAAGGGCGGTTCAAGTCTGCTTGCCAGGGAGTCTAGAGAGAGGGCAGACAATCTGCTAAGGTGGGTGTAATTTAATTCAAGAAGAATTGGAAGGCAGAGGATCAGATGAGGCAGGGTAGGAAACGTTGAAGAGATAAGACTAGGTTTGAGTGGAAAGCCCGAGGGTGATAGAGGAGCTTGACTGAGGCAGATGACGGTGGGGGAACGGCAATCAAGCTTCATAACTAATATACTAGTTTGCTGAGATAACACTTACGCAAAACATGTACAACTTAACTATAAGCACAACTACTTTTAAATAACTTTTTCTTTAAATTAACTTATGATAAACGTTCACCGTATTATATACAGTGTACACACGAACACCTTAACCAGCTACGTCATAAAAATTGTTGTAGTGTCCGACATGAAAGAACCTAAAATCATAATGAGTAAGTAAGGAACTAGCTCAGTTTCCACAAGAGGAAATTTTCATCGCATTTATAGAATAACGAGTGTTCAACAGAGTAATGAGTCTAAGAGCCTGGCCCAATTTTTAGACTTAGAGCTGATTAAACTTTAGTTAGGGGGGGCCCGATAGCGCATTGGATAACATCTGGTGTAGAGTGCGAGAGGTACAGAGATCGAGTCCCATAGGCGGACATGCTTTGTAGGCTGCAAATTGCGCCGTGTATTGCAGGCTGTCTGTTCTGTTAGTAGTTAAGGTTTATCGCATAACATGTACATGTACAGCGCAGTGCGTTTGCAGGCGCTTAATTAAAGAATAAATATTATTATTATTATTATTATTATCACAGGTATTAATCTTTTGAAACTCTAAAATTGTATTTGTTTCACAATTCATGATTATGTAAATTAAAACCGATTAATCGAAAATTTATTCGTTCGCAGATTATACACAGGCACGTAACTAGGATTTTTCGTTTGGGGGGGCTTAAACCTTGAATATGGCAACATTTATACAGTGTTCATACGAATTTTAGCCGTAAGCATACAACGGCTTGACTTGTTTGGGGGGGCTTCAACTTCGTTTGGGGGGGGCTTAAGCCCCCCAAGCCCAACGCTAGTTACGTCCCTGATTATACAGCAGATCTGCACAGCAGTGAGCGATGAAGGAGAAGAGGAGATATTGCGGGAAGATCTAAGAAGACTGTTCAGGTCATAGGACTGGCACCAATACATAATTACAGCATGGTCTATCAAAGAAGGGCATATTGATGCTAAAGTTTGTACGTTGTGGTAATAGCACTATAGAAGTGTCTCATAATATTATTTTTATCATTAGTTCATTAATGACTATGTCTGATGAAAATATATTAAAGGTGAAAGATGGTTTGCTGTCCTTCCAGATATCAACGCGCTGTATAAACGATAATAACGAACAGTAACAAGCTGTGTGCAAATGTTTATGAGACGAAGCAAGCTGTTTATACGCTTAGTGTGTAAGTGGTTAAACTGTTTAACTACAGCAATTTGTGTGCATGGGCGTGTAATTGGGATGCTTTAGGTCTGCTGTTTAACTGACTTCCATTTGTGATGCTTAAAGTTTGATAAAACAACCTGGATATAGAGAACTTGATTTGATATAGCGCCGGTAAATAAGCTTGTCTCCCTGACATGACTTGTGTAGCGCAAGACGTTTCGGAGATTTACATTACATTACGTCAAGTGCACGCGTATTCTTCTATGCAGATGTTACACTAGCCGTATAGACCGATGTGCAGTATAGTCTGAGTTGATCATTTACGGAGTGATTTATATGGGTTTATAAACCAGACTGTCTACGTGAGTATTGATGTCCGCGATGCACACGGGATCAGCCCGAATCCCCGAAACGAATTTCGCCCGGATACCCGAAATCGATTTTCTATATTAGATCTATATTCTATCGAGATACATCAAGGCCACGCTAGGTCTATGGCATGTATAAGAGTTTACAATTTAACTTTGAAATAGTTTTCGGGAGTTCAGCCGCTTTCTATAAAACTGTTTTCGTGAATACGGGCTTTTGTGTATTTTCAGCGTTTTCTGGCCGGACCCATGCACCCTGGACGGCGGAGAATGTAGCAGTTGATAATGAGGAATGGGCACTCCTGATTAGTTTCCTGGAGTGGCGATATCATAATAATAACAATTATAATATTCCTGTTTATTGACAAGCTCAAGTGCAGATAAGCCTTTGTAAGGTACATTGAAACATGACAATACAATTATCAAGATCTTATTGAACACTTCTTGGCAGTCAGTTAAGCGCCCACTCATTTTACTGTTGTCCCCTAGGGAGTGGGAGGCTGAGTCGACTTAGGAGTCTTATGGGTATCGCAACTTTTCAAGATGTAATGCTCTTACTGTTCATCTATCCCCCTCCACTGTATTTTTTCATTACTAAATAAATAGAATAGATAAACTATTTGGGAACTTGTAAAAATGATGAATGTAAATAATGACCAGATAACATTTAAAATCTTGTCTAGCGATGTCCTGTCTGCCTCACCAGCTGCAAGTCCTACTAGCTGCATACGTTTTGTAGTGTGACATAACTCGTATTAGTTGCTGTGGCTGTTACGTGTTTTCTTTCCTTTGCCATGTTATGCATAGATATCATACATACATGCATATACGCATGCACAGTTCCGGACTGCTGGAAGATCAGTTTTGTCTTGGGCAATAAAATAGAAATGTTTTAAAATGTAGGACTAAACGAAATGGCAGAATGTTGTCCATATTTTGTGATTGATGCAGGGCTTCTGATTCTCAGTTGATTTGATTTTAGCAATTGTTTCTGAAACAGCAAGACTTATAATGGCTCTCATAACTAACCAACAAGATCGTGATCAAGTGTGTCAGTTATTGACTGAAGCCGTTACCATGTTGTGCAAAAACATGTTGCCGTTCAACAACAACCTGTGCATCGAGGGACTGATTGGAGTTACAACGGACAGCACCAACGTTATTCTTGTTAACATAAAGGAGACGATCACGCCAACATGTGATTTTACAGAAGGCGAGGCGTCACATCAAACGGAGTTCCACTCGTCACCTGTTGATAACAGGTACAAGTCGTCAAAACTAAAGCGTCGTCGGAGTAACAGTTCCGAGGCCGAGCAGAGTCAGATTTCAACGGGGAGCAAACGGGAAGTTACGCCAGACAAACCTGTAGGAAGATTTACTCCAGTCGAAAGCGCAGAAGAAAAATCAAGTAACGTTGTCGAAGCACGTGTGAAGTCTATAAAGCTAGAGCACGATACAATTCCATGCACTGACCAGTACGACCAAGTACAGACTGTGTTTGGCGAATCGTGCAGCAGCCCCTTACGGTTTGAACATAATCTACCCGGTAACGCAGTTCCAACGGGATGGTCAGAATATAATGACGCCAACGCCTCAAGCCCATCGTTGACATTACCCGAATCAACCCTGCTGCCGTGGTCACACGCAATACGCAGCCTAGAACAGGTTCAAAGCAAGGAGGCTTATGAGTTAATAGATCAACAAGAGACACCTCACTTGCCTCATTCCAACAAGATTTCATTCGCTATGGGCAAAGACAGGAATATGCTCCGACACCCTCGTATAGCGCCCACCGACTACTCCAAGAAACACGGATCGCTTTCCTTTACGATAGAACGTGACCAGTCTGGGTCGGAACTGTTTATCTGCGAGTGCGGTGAACCATTTCGTCATCGGTCGTCGCTCTACCGACACCAGATGGTGCACCTTGGAATGGCGTATCGGTGTGACTTGTGCGGTATAATTATGAATCGAAAGGACAACTTACTTACTCACAAGCGACGCTATTGTCTGGCACAGAAGCAGATGAACAAGATTGGTGACTATGGCAACTCATAATCATTGTCTTCTGAATAGTAAATGTCTTGTACGCTGATAAATCAGTATTGCGTGTAATCAAAAAAAGCCAGTTTACAGTTTTAAGTTGGTTTTAGTTCAACTCAGAAAGAAAACAGTTTACATTACATTTATAGCATTGAGTTTAACCTGATTTTATTTTGGATTGGAAAAAGTATGCATTCCACATCAAGTGTTTACAAATATACAATCTCTATTTCATGGAACAGAACACATCACAAGGCCAAAGCACAGAACATCATATACATAAATATTACATAAACAGTGGCGGATCTACCATGGGTCGTGGTAGGTCAATTGACCTGCCTGTTTTACTCTTGACCTTTAAAGATTAGTAAAGTAACTAAAGTTTAATTGCTGAATTGTTTCAAATTTCAATATGCTACAACAATTGGGCAATAAGCATTCAATAATAATTTTATTCGCTTTATATATCTAAGTCAGAGGTGGGCAAACTTTTTGCACATTGGGCCACATTAAACGCCCAAAAAATTCGAAGGGCCGGTAACAAATTTTTAACTTTTAATAACGACTAACATGAAAAGAAGTTTACTTATTTCTAATATATTAAATACACTTTGGCTGTTACTAGTGAAATGTATGCAACTGTGAGTGAATTAACAAGTCTCCCATAATCGCAGAGATAGCAATAGCTGCAATTCGCAGTTTGAGTTAAGTTTAGATCTGAATTTTTGTTTTTTTTAATTTTCTGACGAACTGTGGGGCTGGACAAAAAGTGTTGGCGGGCCGGATCCGGCCCGCGGGCAGTAGTTTGCCCACCCCTGATCTAAGTTATGCTGCTGATGTTGAGGTTATGCTGCTTGATGCGTCAAACTCAAACATTAATTTCTGCGACCTGCTGAATAACTCCCATGACCCTGACGCTGCCTGCTGAAATTGTATAGCTGGCGCCGCCACTCACGAACAATCAGAAATTAAAATTAAAATGGCAATCAACAATTACAGCTGTCCAAAAGGAATATGCGAATAACTTAAAATTGTAACAGAAGCTATAAAAAAAAAGCAAAAACCTCACACAGAAGATCAAAATGACGGCAGTTGAAGAATTACAGGTAGTCAGTCTTCTGCAGTATCTTAACAGACGATTGAAAGGGGTGGCGGTTGGAAGAGGTGGGATGCAGTTCACGACCAGCACTGGTCTTTCTTGCTTGTAAGCGGAACAAAGCTAACGGACATCTGCTTTCGTTGAGTGACTGTGCCGTCCTCTCTTTTGTCCACTTGCATCAGTTTCTGAGTGCGATTCTGAGGTCCCACGGGAATTATCAGCCGACCGCCTGGTTTCAGTTCGTCAATCAGCTAAGACAAGACAACCAATGCAGACATTCAACACCAAAACAACACTGCTACGAATGTATGCTAGCTCATTGATGAACGCTCGAAAAGCAAAGAACAACATGAAGAAGATGAAAAGTTCAGTCCTTAAGGTTAACGTCGAGAGACAGCCATGTATTTTAAGTATTCATTCATTCGTTCAAGTATTTATATAGCACCTCTTTAAGGGGGCTACTCAGAGGTGCTCCCGACTCCATCATGGCCAAATAAGACAGTTTTCAGTCTAGTGTAGAATATATCGGAGGGAGTTCTTGGCACATAACAATAGGTGGCCAGATCTCATTCACCATATCGTCTTCCCATCATTTTAAAGAACCGAGTTCACATGGGGGTGTGCTAGTGTAACATAAATCATGAAATAACAATCCTCCTAAAGTAACAGAGTTCTCTTACTAAAGACACAAAACAGAAAATTTGTTCTTGACTCAGGCAAACCATTAAGAAAGGTTTGAGCTTCTGCAGAAAGATCCTCCAACCCCAGAAACAAACCTGCGAGGACTACAGTAGGCAGCAGTATGTATGTATGTACCAGTCATCCACCTAAACTCTTGAGATGCTCTTGACGGCTCATTAGCAAGTAATAATCAGCAACACCTCCACATATCCTACTTACAACAGGCCATTGAGTACCACCGATGAGTTTCTTCTAGAAGTGGTGCTATATAAATGTCAGATTACTATTGCAATTTTCACATTCGTATAATGTCAAATATAACAACAGTTGAACTGCTGAGTAAGAAATTTGTACATATTTTCTTATGACAAGACAATATCTTATTCTTGCACTTAAAACACAACTTAATATTTCGATGGCTTGTGGCTTTTGGCCCATCTTACTGGAATAAATTGCCTACAACTTGCCATGAGCTCCTTGGTCTTATCCTCTTTTCCATACACATTTGAAACAATAGTTTGATTGTGGTTTTATGTTGAAGTCACGCTATATAAATTTGTGATTGTGATAGTTATTGAAACAAATGAAGAAGGTACTTACCATCTGTGGTATTTCAACAGCTGCAGCTCCAACATGAATGGCATCATAGGGAGCAGCCGCTGGGTAACCTTGGCGACCATCACCAACGACGATCTTTAGACATCCGCTTGTCAGGTACGATGCTAGGGCCGGGTCCTTACGGATGTTGACCTGCGACTGTCGCGCAAGGTCTTCAATGTGCTCTATTCCAACTACACATCCACTCTCTCCCACCTGTCAATCAAAATCATAGTACACTCTCCCATCTGTCAATCAAAATTGTAGTACATCATCAAATGGAACAGTCCTATTCCAAAAGTGCAAAGATGTTATTATGCTCTATTCCAACCATGCATCAATCTCAGTCACCTGTCGATTGAAAGGGTATCACACCATCAGATGGAACCAACCTAACCCAAAGCGCTATTTACATGGCACCTCTGCAAGAAAACTCATTAGAGGTGCTTCCAAGTTCCAACCCAGTTACATAAGATCATGATCAAACAAAATGGTCTTCAAACACTTGCAAAATAGAGGCATGGAAAGTGGAAGAAACTCGTGTTGCAGATCTGTCGCATCAAAGTATGGGTGGAATATTGGCCAAGCAGGTTCCTTATAAATCCATTTGCCTTTTCATCTGGATCTGGGCTCGAAATTCACAAATCATTCTCAAACTATAAAGAATGTTCTGCTTCTCTGATGTCTGCACTGCAGCCAAAACATCCTTCACCATTAGAGCTTTCTAAAACTATTGCTTAAAGAGGGGTGTATGAGAGTTACACTTGTTGGCAGCCATCAAAGTTTGAAAATTTGAATAAAAAATTACTTTTGCACCAGAAAAGTTTGTGTTTTGGAGAAGTTCAGAACTTGTAATAAGTACCTAAATTAAACCCTGTGCAAGTGGTTTTTTGCAGTGTTCTAGTAACTAAAAGTAGTAAGTGTTATAGTAAGAATTTGGTTATTACACACTGCCATCTATTTGAATTCATTTTATCGATCATGAATTGACTAGAAAAAAACAAAAGATACTATATTAAATTGTAAATATAATGTCAAAAAGCTAAAAGATGCAGGTCATACCGGAAAATATTGGCAGCAAGAAAAATTTGCAATTTTCAGCTACTCACGAATTTGCTAAATGGTGCGTAAACATTTGTGGATTTACAGTATATCAAACAAGTGACTGATTTCTTGACTTAGTTGTATGCAAGTGCTTCAGAGAAATTCCTAAAGGTCTAACAGCATTACATTACAATCTAGCAAAGGCATAGCATAATTCGATGACCATACCATATAAGCCATGCAAGCCGTGAGGTATCCACTGCCTGAGCCTACATCAAGAACAGTGCAGCCCTGTTGCAAGCGATCCTCAAGTAACTCCAGAGCTGTGGCATGCTGAACACAGGTACAGAACACACACAACTGAATGCAATGTATCGTAACTGGGCAAAGTGCAAAGAAAACACAAGGACCGACTAGAAACGCTTGTCAGTAAATAACTTTACGTAACATCTGTCGGCGCTTTCAGAGCTTTGAAAAGGTGCTATATACACAAAGAAACAAACACACAAACTTATAAATCTTGATCATGCTTCTTTGTAACAAATCTTGATCATGCTTGTTTGTAACAAACACTGAAGTGACCATTAATCAGTATGCATATATGTGACCAACCTGCACAAAACCAGTCACAAGTTTTGTGCAGATGGGTCACATATATCCAGTGCTTTTTTTCTAGAAAAAAAGGTGCCGGAACGGAACAATAGGTGCCGGAACGCAACAATTATGGGCGGGCTAAAATCACGAGAAAAACGGGGCTGGGGGATGGGTGGGGTCTCAATAAACACTGAAAACAGTTCAAAAACACTTAAATTAAAATTAAAATAACTAAATTATTGTTTTAATTATTAAAATAAATAAATTACTTTTTAGGAGCTGAAAAAGGTGCCGGAACGAACGCCGTACCGGCGCGTTCCGGCTGAAAAAAAGCCCTGCATATATCAATTGTTTATGACAAACATATCCGGAAATTTGCATAGCACCTGTTACGAAACTTGAAAGGCGCTGGAACAAGGCAATCTAGCAACTCTAAAAGTTTTGCCATTCGATAAGCTGAAAACAGTCTGCTTGGCTGCATCAGGCACAAACTTGCCGTTTGAAGTCGTCAGATTCCGATATCGCCTAGGTTTGATAATGTCAACTGCACGAGAAATTACATTAGTTAAATTAAATACATGTTTGCCTGAAATTGCACAGCAATGACGATTTGTGTTTGCATGTAGTTACCATGTGAGGTGCACTGATTGTTACCCCATAACCAATTGACTGTGGTGCATCTCTGTATGAATTAGACGGACAGAACAATCCTCGATCGACAGCTTTCATTGTTTCAGCAACCCGAGAACTTCGAATGTATCGATGACCTTAAAAATCACCCAAAAAGCGTGCTTAATTAAAAAGTACTGTGTCATAATGTTCTAAGTAAATAGTACCTTGTGGAATCTCAGAAAATGAGAACGAACCTGATTCAATTAATGCACTTAATAGTGCCTATAGGAGCCTTTCAAAAGTGCCTCTGACGAGTGGCGCTATATAAATTTGCAACTACAGTTACAATTCATAGAATGGAGTAGAATAAGCCATCAACCAGTAGTCTTAATTACATCTGGCCAATAAATACCAAGCACTATGAGGTCACCTTTTGCATATACACATACACGTCATTATTTTAATTGTTTAATTGCCTCGTTAAAGCATTGCGCTGCTATTTTAATAAAATCAAACTGCCTAGAATCAGATCAAAACAAGCAAAACTGTATAAAATTTATTGTGCAATAGCATTCTTGCATAAAACTGAGTTTGCAACAACTAAAATATTTGATTACATAACAAATCAACTACACATTTGATTATTTGATGTACTGCATATTTTTCTATGCATCACCCACGTGTAACAGCTTATTCAAATGCTTTTTAAAGCCAGTCTCCCATATGTTAAATCAAGGAAGGCACCCTGTGAAGACCTGAAAACAGTAAAAAAAAAACAAATGCAGTTGTTTATGATTTTACAAGTAGCAATTTTCAAGTAAACCCACAAATACAGAATTAAAGCATACTCAACTACCTTGCAAAGTCTGAACGAGGGTACGATTTGACGACCGATCTCTACTTGTTGCCATCTTCACCTTCCGCACAATGCTAACGGTATAACAGATGCCTGAATGGCACGAGCATCAGTTTGGATTCAAAAACAATTTACAACACACGGCGCTGTATGATAAAGTCTTGGAAAAAGTCATCAGCGAACTTCGAGTTTAAATGAACAGTGCGAATGCCACGGAGCTCATTACATGCCACACAAGGTTTGGAAATACGTATAATTACTAATTTTGGGAACACCAGTTACGTGCAAAGTTCTTGCAGAAGTCGCTGCCTTTGGCGGTACTATCGTCGGTTATTATTAGCTTTCTTTTTGAATATTTAAGCACGCAGTTTTTACATTCTCGTTCAGGCGACGAAGAATTATTATAGTCTTAACTTATTGTTATTAACAGATACCTGGGACAAAAATTAGCCTTTTAAATTCCAGGCCTCTGTGGAATAAAACGTAAATGCAAATTATGCGAAAAATATTTGTGATGTAAGGGCGCTGAAAATTGAGGACGACGGTTCATGCCATTTATAAGGTGCTTCACTAAATTATTTATCAGCAGCAACAACAATAACAGCATGTCATTATTTTGTCAATGAACTGAGCTTTAGTGTAGCGCTTTAGAAATTTGGAGTTTACGATTCCATTCTCATGTTTAGTACAGTTTAATTCTAAAGTATGTGAGTAGGTAGCCTTTATTTCCATATGACAAGCGCACATGCATTACATGTATACAACTATTACTTACATTTCGAAAATAAACTATAACAGAGGCAGATTATAAAGTGGCATGTGCACAGGCTCAGCTAAATATAATTAAAGATACATCGATTAACAAAGCTACTTTTAAACAATGTAGATTTAACAAGAGTCAACGTGAAAGAATGTCCTACAATATTATTAAGTTAAAGCTACGACTAGGCCTACGTGATTATAAAGTAAGTAAGTAAGTAAGCATATTCTTTATTATATCAGTTGCGCACCTGAACTCTGGTGTAGGGACCTACATACATCGATAATTAGTGCAGAAAGATAACTAGAATTAAACTGTGGGCCTACTAAACGTGAGAAACGACCTGTCCTTGACAGATGAGAGAAAAGAATGCACACCTGTAAATGAGTTGCAGTGGTTTCGAGTGTTCAACGACAGCTCAAGGCCATTGACGTCAACCTTACTCTATCTTCTGTTTTTTTTAAATCTGAGCGGCTCTGTGTGACAGTGGATAAGGTGGTTTCCTGACGCAGTATTGTGTAGCGCTATGCAGGGTGAGAATTGTTGGGGGGCTGGGGGGGTTCAATCACCAGACTTTCTTAGGACCCCACAGTTAAGTCTTCATTGCACGCCAGCAGGGGCGTCTATCCCCCCCCCCAAGTCATTGGAGCAACTTCCCCTTCCCCTTCCTTTCCCCGGTTAATGGTGGCACACACACTGACAGATTCCCCCTATTTCTTGGATGGAGCATTTGCTCCCAAGATTTTTATGGTGTAGACGCCCCTGCACACCAGAGGGGGTCGTTTCCAACCCTCTCAGTTGTGCTAGTGTGATTATATTGTTCATATATTTTAGCATTTTCTTTCACAATTCACTTTGTGGTTTGCTAATACAGAAACGCTCTGGTTTATTGTGCGATCTGTGACCATGTGAATTGTATACTAATAAATTTGGTGATGTCATCACTTTTTGGAGTTTAAGCTTTCTATTGCATTTCAGAATTTTCTCAGTTTGCAAAATATTCAACTCCACATGGATCAAACTCATCAAAGTCTAACCCCCACCCGTCTCTTTCTTACAATTCTTCTTATAGGGCTTGAATTTGCCAGTGTGAAATGTCATAGAAATTCTGAACAATGTAAAATTAAATCTTCAAAATCTCTCAGCACCACTTCAAAGCCACGTCTGGGAGACCATCTTATACACTAGTGCTAGATAAATCAAGTCCGCAATAGCCAGGTTGTTTGGTCCATTTCGGTGCAAGGTCTGAATCCAGGGAGGTTACGCAGAGGGTCTCCTCATGGTGCTATAGTGAAAATATTTGGTGGTGGTGACCTTGACCTTCTCTGTTGATTTTCCTTCTCTTGCACTTTTTCACCACTTGTTGTCTTCATTTTCCTACCTCACCTCCCTAATTTCCTTGAACAGTATGATAGTCGTTGTGGTAAACCATTCCATACAGGTGTTACACATGAAAATCTATGTTCATTATAAATGCTGGAACTCTGGACACAAAAATTAAATGTGATTTAGTAATAATAATGTGAACAGTTTCAGTGGGTTAACCACTTAATGTCACAGCTGAACAGTCCTGATCTGTAATAAAATGTTAAAATTCATTCTGAACAACACTGCCAAGTCAATCACCCACAACTGCTTACTGTCATCGAATGTTCCAGTCTCACACATAATAGCGATCATGGGTGTATTTAGGGGGGTTTACGGGTTCACCCCAAAATAAATTGCAAAATATAAAAGCACTTAAATTTTGAAAACTTACCCCATACTCTGCGACTATGTCCAATGGAAAACTCCCCCAAAATTGTTTCATGACTATGCCTGTCAAGGCCGTAGCTAGGGGGGTGTTTTTGGTGTTTAAACACCCCCCGAAATTAAATAATGTAAAAATTAAATAATGCATTTACAAACCCCATGGTCGGTTGACTCAGTAGCTTGCTTAAGGACGAGAAAACACCCCCCGAAACAGAAAACACCCCCCGAAACAAAATCCTGGCTACGGCCTTGATGCCTGTAATAGTGATAACTACTAAAACTGTAGTTTAAAAAAACAAGACAAAAATATGAAAACCTCACGAGCGTTGTATTATATTCAATTATTCACATGCAACATATTCTTGACCAGAATGAGACATTTAAAAAATCAGAGCAGTCAAAAACGCTTCAAGGCAGAAATTTTAAAGTTACCTTCTGTAAAACAAATAGGTACAAAAAACACTCGGAAGATTAAGTGTCTTAAAGATAAGGTAAAGGAAGAAGTTATTTGTTATATACCTTGCTCTCAATGAGACCATCATTTGAAGGTCAGATAAAAGTTGTTAATGCCTCACTCAATACAACCAGTTTAAGATATCGTCTGTTTAGAGTGCAAAGGTGCTATCTCCATTTTGGTCATTTTTCAGGAGAGCAAATCTAAACTTTTGATAGTTGCTACAAATCCAATAGTTTTTATGTGATTGTGATTTATAGTCATTTGGATAATAAATTATATCCCCAATTGGAATGTTGTAATTTTTTTAAATTTTGTGACGCCTCGCCTGAAAAAATGCAAAATAACAGCAAGTGACCAACGACCTCCCATGCTTGTAACAGACGATAGCACCTTTGCACATTTCAAAATATTTTCTTATCTGGAGATAGCTATAATTGTACAACAACTTAAATTTGCGATTAAATAATATTTTTTTTACAAAAAAAATATTATAAAATAATAAATAATGATTTGGTAAACTGCATTGATTTATTTGAACAATTTAATAGAGAATTTAGAAGCTCAAAAATTTATTATTGGTACACACTCGAAGTTCGAAACTAACGGTTAGAAATGATGTTGGCCCTTCATAATATTTTCAGCTGCATACAATTATAGGGTTAAGGAATCAATATTTGCAAAATCTTAATTTATATATTCTGTGACCATAATTGATTCACTTATATAAGTTTCATGAAATTTGGATTTTACTTCAATATTTTCTCTTGACTCATGAGATTCACCGACATCAAAGTTTACATCAGATTTCTATCGACACGCGAGGATCGTCGACATCAAGTTATCATGATTAAATGCAATAATATTTTCAGAATAATAAGTCTAACTAATGCAAAATGTTACGAACATGATTGTTAGAAACTTGCAATTTTCATTTAAAATACTTTTGGATTAGTCTTCAGCACGACGCCGTATGTATACTAAATTAAACCATGGAACCTATTTTTTGGTAAACACATAGTGCAGTAGGCCCTAGCTCTATTGGAGATAGAACCTTTGCACATTTCAAAACTAGGTTGTTGGAGATAGCCCCAATATTAAAATAGTTGCTGCGTTTTTATTTACACTGTGAACGATACCAACTTTTCACAGTTCAAACACTACATTGGTAGCAATAGAATAAAACAATAAAAATTTTTTTGAAAATTTGGAGATAGCACCCTTGCACTCTAAGCAGACGATATCTTAACGATAAATTACCCATAGTTGCCAACGTCACTGCCTTTCCCACAAACAAATCACCAGCTTCAGACAGCCGCGTACGTCGATTTATAACGTCTTATCAACTTTAAATTTATTATGAATTTTGTCAAAAATACAACACTTAAACGAGCACACCTCATAGGTTAAAATTTAACCTTTTAATGGTTTAATTTCTTACTGCTCACTGACACCCGACTAAGTATTCATTCTAGAAGCACCAAACTACTTTTACAGTACTTTGCAGATTGTCATTCACATACACTGATTGCAGCTCAGAACCAGCCAAAATAATGTCTACCAGGTCATGTTATTCATTAGCCAAGTAGCCATGCTCTGGTTGCTCACAAGTTAATATAATACGATACAATACAACTGTAATTCGATAATGCCCTCCTTACAAAGTGTACATTGAAGCCGGGCAGACATTAAGAACCGTAAGTAGACTGGAAGAGGTAAGTTCTCAGATTAGAGTTAAATAAAGTCTTGGTAAGAGAGTTGTGACCTTAAGGAGGTAAACAGTTCCAGACGGAGGGACTGGCAACTGTGAATGAACGCCGGCCAAAGACGTGTACCAGGATCACCAGAAGATGCTGCTTGAAGAGAGGATCGACCTTTAAAAGAGCTACAGGGCGTAACCACGGTAACCATGGAAGATAAAGAGTAAGGCAAATATTTTCACGTGCTTTGTATATTAGAGCATATTACGAACAGTCTAAAACACAGTCTTGCAGACTGGTGCCATTCAGCAGTTAAACATTTGTTATTTGAGAGACCTCATCAATTACCTGACCAACTCTAATACAGTTACGGCTACTACGCACTAGCAATTTCAAGCTTCAAGCCTTGGCATGTGAGAGTGGATGGCCAGTCCTCCTTCGCACTGTCCTTCCACAACAACTATAACTTAAAACAGAACAAAATTACTAAATGTGTACATTGCACTCATTAACTTTTCCAATCATTGCCAAGTTTCAAGACTTGACTAGCTAATAAATTGGCATTTCACAACTCAGACAAGAAAAATCTCTTGGCCAAAAGTTGCATTCAACGTTTGATGATCAGCGACACCTTTGACATCTCACAAGCAAAATCTCGGACAGCTTACATGTATCCTAACATGCAGCTGACCAATGAGGTCAAACCCACGACCAGGATCTTGAATTTATTTCTTCAACAGGTAATCAGTGTATTTAATATATTCTGAAATATGAGACAATTAGGGTAATTTTGGCCACTAGCCAAGTGACACAGCTCAGAATGGATTGAAGTTGATGGATTAAGAATTTTGGAAATTCAGCAAGAATGGAATTGCAGTAGACCAGTCAATAACTTCTAGTTTTTGAGCGGACTTGTTGCAAGAGTTCTCGCATTACCAATGACATGGAAGTTATTTCAAGTTCAGAGCAGATCATGTAACAAAATAATAAGCACACACATAATACACTTGCATAATCACTCAAAAACACCGAAAAAAATTGGTCAGCGTTCATAATCATTGAACAATTGTTTCTGAATTGCTTAAATTAAGAATTAACGAAAGTCGTTTTGCATTCAGAATCTGACGACATTTTCAAAACTTCGCAAAGCATTTCGTATCGACTTTTGTCAACGGTGACAGTCCGCAGTCGCAATCGAGTCACCGGTTAATGTCTACAAACAGTTTGGACAATGTCACAGCATTTCGTTTAGGTTATCACAGTTGGCGTCGGTTGAAAGCTATCCACAAGACAAGGAAATCGGAGTAAGCCTGTTTTCGTTCATGCCGTAGTGTGGCTCCTGCATTTCTGTGAAAAAGAAACAAAGACAGTAAATAATAATAATAATAATATTCTTTATTATTTCAAACTGACAGACGCAGTAAGATTACATTGAAACATGACAGTAGTACAATCAAGATCTTAATTAAACAAACGGTTTGGCAGCCATGCAAGGCGCCGCCCTAAACGCTGGCTATCAGAGATAACGACAAAATACACCTCCTTAAAACACCTGTACCATTAAGAGCCAAGTTCCATAGAACTTGACTTAGGTCAGTGAGAACAGACTCTACACAGGTGCTGTAGAAACCGAAGACACATACATACAAACAATTATACAATGCAATACAACTGTATTTGGTATAGCCCCTCTTCAAAAATTCAGGAGTTTACACATCACCATACTACAGAACATCATAGGACTTGCTCAAGGTCCCTACACAGTGACTACCTCAATGGGAGCTTGAACCCATACTCTCCGTATTACAGGCCTAACACTCCACCCATGCAATACGGCTACCATACCCCATGAGACACGTGCCAAGGTCAGAACAGTATACGGTGACCTGTTCAGTCTTTATCTACGTTTTCATTAAAAACTCAACGTTTAGTTGGTCATTAATAAATACGAATTCTGTTGAAGTGGCTCCTGACCTTGTTGCATGTGACGAAGTCTTGCCTGTTGTCTTTCAACCTCATCAAAGTACCAGACTGTAATCGCGTACCTACACAAATCCCAATTTATCAGTTTTAAGCCCGTAACCACATCTGTCGTTGAACGATGATTTACTAAAACCTTGCATACCGAAACACATCTCAACTGATAAGTTTTCAAGTTCATAATTTGATAAGTTAATTACTATAAGCTTTATTAAAACATAAAATGAACACAGACCAGGTAGAACAACTTACATAAAGAACTTCTTATTACTGAGCTCCTCTACACATGTAATTGTGGACTTTTCACTGCATACCCTACCATACAAGTTCTTGAATAGGCTGGTGGGCTGCGCTTGGCTTTCGAGTGGCACCTTAGAAGTTTGGAGATTACGATTGCAAGTTAGATCAGTGTTTCCCAAAGTGGGTTCTGTGAGAGGAAGACAAGGGTTCCGTGAAGCAATTGGATAAGTGTTGTTTGAATGTGTTGTTACATCATTAATCAGACTCTGAGGTTTAGACACGGGCTCCGTGGAGAAATTTCATTTAAAACAGTTTCTAATCCAATTTTTATCGATTAAAACTGTACATACCTTGATCACTGTTTAAAAATATTGTACCAGAATACGTTGTGTTTAGGTCGGGGTTCCGTCAAAAAATGTTCAAGTCAAAAGGGTTCCGTAGCCAAAAAAGATTGGGAAACACTGAGTTAGATAATACTGCTAAGCAGAGTAATGAATGTTCATAGCAAATTCAGGTATTTTGCACAGCAAAAACCTAAACTTTGGATTACAGCGGTCAGTAAAGTCAAAGGAAGAAGCAGGTAAACTCCAAGTTTCTATTTAAAGCATTACTCTAAAGCCAAGTGCAGGGCACCAGCTAATTAATGAATCACAGGCTAGAGCAAATTTATGGCCTGCAACTGTCAGATCCAACAAAGTAACTTTTTAATGCAGTGATTCACATTTTCAGTTTCGCTATTCCTCTCAGTTGTGAAAAGTATATCTGTCACTAGATATCTGAAGTCTGTGATCAATTTTTCAACGTGCCATGGAGCTGTGAACTTTTTTCAAAGTAAACTGGTGATATATTTTAGACTGGATCAAAAATTCATCTCAGAGGGATCGACTCCACTTAAATTTCACTCTAAGTCAACTCAACAGTTTCTAAGAAGGCTGTACATACGAACTATGTAAATATTCCCATTACATTAAATAATAACATGTAATAATTCATTAAATCATTCCTTTGAAACTGCAAAAATAATAAGTAAATTAGCAAAAATGTTTTTTTTAAATTCTTGCTTCTTATCTGTTCTAGTGATTTTTCAGTTTAAACATACTAAGAAAGAAAACTGGATGTCTGTATGTGTGTGTGTTTGTGTGTGTGCATGTATGTGTGTGTGTGTATGTATTATGTGTTTGTATGCATGTGTGTATGTATGTATGTACGTACGTGTGTATGCATGTGTGTATGTGGTGTGTGTGTATGTGGGTATGTATGTAACTATGTGTGTATGTAAGTATGTATGCTAGTCTGTATGTATGTAAGTATGTGTGTATGCATGTACTGTATGTATGTATGTATCTCAACATTGTGCAGTGTCTCTCACAGACACTGTATCCTTGTAATAATCTGAGCCAGCATAGTTCACAATGGCAAGATGCCAGCCGCACCTGTCTCGGTAGGCAGGTTGAACCTCGTGTGGATTGCGATGATCGGACCAGAAGAGAAGAAGTCGGTCAAACATCGGCTCAACGTCTATTGGTCCAGGAAAACGTGTCGGGAACATTCTCAGCAAACCTCCGTCAACCTAAACAAAGAAACGAGGAAATGTGCTACCGTACTTCCACTGCATTAAACGACACTGAGGAAATGGGAACACACTGGCCAACTACCATTACTACCGAGCTTTGCATGACTAACTGATTCAAAGATGC
Organism: Allolobophora icterica; assembly: GCA_963556255.1. NCBI lineage: Eukaryota > Metazoa > Annelida > Clitellata > Crassiclitellata > Lumbricidae > Allolobophora > Allolobophora icterica. The sequence goes on along the minus strand of OY744614.1, from coordinate 41,647,381 downwards.
CATTAGATGGAAAGATTGGCAACACATAGAAATCAATTTTATAATGAATTCATGCTATTGAGAGTAAGAGACCTACAGGTCCTACCTCCTGATATTTCATCAGGGAATCAACTAAATAATGTCACTCCAAAACAGACTAGTAAACACTATATACTGAGTCAAACTTCACATTCTTGGCCACCCACAGGATAACTGATAATCAAACACGACTTCTTGTACTCTACTAGGCCTCAGTAGGCCCATGCTTTCACAGACTTGCACCCAGCCCTCACAACTGCAGGCCTACGAGAACAGTCACACCACTGTCCATACAATGCTTAACTACAACTCCAAATTTACAATATCCACCAGTAAATTCTGGGAATAACATCTAGAAACTACTCACAAACTAGTACATACAGAGAATACATAACAGAGATCACAATCTGTTCTACATTTTTTACAACGTTATGTCTCCAACACTGAAAGTCATCACAGACTTGCTTCAGTTATTCCTACGACACGTTTTGTATTAATACCAGAAAAAACTGCAATAACCCACAAACAAAAGAGACTTTCAAACACACGCTCACAGAGCGCCTCGTTCAGAATCCATTGTTTACAACTTCTGAACTTGATAATGATGGCATTATCAAATTACAGTTGTGTTGTATTGTATAAATGCCTATGATAACAATGCTACCGAAGTCAGATTACACTAAATAACATACAGGCTGGTATAACATCAACATTAAGCATACCTTTACATTCCAGTCTTTGTTTAAATAATAAATGCACGTGATACATCGGCCATCTTGCGTTGCGTTGTCTACGTGACGCATGTACCCTCTGCCGTGACCTGGATAGCACGCTACCATAGCCTGAAATAACACAACAATTTACTTTTATTATTAATATTATGCATTTATTAAGTACCATTATGTAATGGCCAAGCATCAATCGATGACACTCAGCAATTGTGAGTAAAGGACTTGCTCAAGGTCTCCATGCAGTAACCGTCTCACGGGAGGAGGATCAAACCTGTACCCCACCACACTACAAGACAAACAATCTAACTAATTTTATCACAAGCACTCACGCCAACTACTAATTTATCTTGCATTGAGCCGAGGAGTGGCTGCACATCAGGTTCAATTGGAATAACTTATTAAGCCATGTAACCAAAATGAAATAATATTCGTTCAGCGGTTGGGATTATAACAGAACGTAAGCGAGGGCTTGGACATTACAGCCTTCAAATTCAAAGTCACAACTTTGGAAATAAGTTTTCTTCACGTTCCATAAGATTTCTTCACACAGCTATACAGCAATGTATATATTAACAATTAAAGAAAGCTATTAAAAAATTCATACGTGTTTGCCCTGTAGTCAGAGAGTAATTTTGCCTTCAGAAAACCTTTTCACCACAGTATCTAGCTCAGACACAAGTTTCTCCATGGATGCCTCAGCCACACTGTTGGTAACACATGCTTCAACTCTGAAGAGCCTAATCCAGTTCCAGTGTGGTTTACGAGACTCTCTGAGACACTCACTGCACGTGGACCTTAAGGAAGTCCCAAAAGCACAAACTGTTTAACACTGGTCCATAACTGAATTGCAATTGTAAATAGTAACTTCTATTGTACTGGTGTCTAATGCACAAGGCATCAACCGACGGCACTGCACAACCAAGCCGTATTCAGATCAATATCCAGTCCATAAGCACAATGTTTAAACAAAAGTGTATGTATGTACGATTGTAGGTATGTAGGTGTGTAGGTATACATGCACATTGCACATGTATGTATGTACACAAGTATGGGACGCAGCTGTGTAGCGGTATGTTCTGTGCCTTGTAACCGGAGGGTCGTAGGTTCGAATCTACCTCAAGCCACTGCGCAGTGACCTTGGACACGTTGCTCACCTACAATTGTCTGTGAGGAAGGCAACGGGAAACCACCTCACTGATCTCATCCCAGGTGGCATAAAGCCAATGGACCTGCCTTCGAGCAGAGAACTCATCATCATCATATGCAAGTACATATGTATGTGCGTATGTAGGCTACATATTTATGCCTGCCTTCAAGTGTATACAGGTATCTGAATATCTACAAAGTGCCTGTCAAAAACACTATCTTCTTCTTCTGGTTCTCCGCCCTCAGGCAGGTTCAAACGTCCGACGTCGCCACTCCTCTCGATGTCCACAAGCCACTTCTTTAAGTCTACTGTATCCCCCCTTCATCATCCAATCCTGCATCAAATGTCTTGGTCAGTAGTTGGCCATGCACCTTGACTAATCATCAACAGTGAATACTTCAACTGTCACAAGTACCGCAGTAGGTCCTACTGCGCAGCAACTTCAAAGTCTGTAATCGCTATCGCACAGCGCATACAATTAACATTTTTAACTATTATGCGCAAGTGTTTGGTCTCGGGGTACCTCCTTCATACCTCAAGACCTTCTGTACCTTGGTCTCTTCACTCCCTGGTTGCTCCACTCTCCTCTCGGCCGCCAGAGGCCTGCTGGTTGTTCCCTGCATGCGCGGGGGTTACTACTCAGTCTAGAAGCTTTGCCTATGTTGGTCCCTCTAGCTGGAACCGTCTGCCTCACGAATTGAGGCTTTCTCTTCCTCTGTTCCAGAATTGCCTGAAGATCATTTTATTTGTAAGTGATAGCACTGACTTGGGTCGGGAGCGTCTCTGAATCACTGTGTGGTACTTTTATAAAATTCGATTACAATTAGCACTTCTTCAATAAATATTTAAACGAAAATGTTGCAAACAATAGTAAAGAAATGATTGCAAATGCTGCCAAAAATGTAAGAAATTATTGCAGTTCTTAAATCAGACTTCTCTGTAATACTTAGACAAATCTGTTTCTGTTCATTAGGCTGACCTCAAAGTAAGCAAAATATAAGCCCTCAACTTCAGCAACTAATTATTGGCTTATACACAGCATACTTTAGACACACAAGAGAAGAGAAGTTTAAAGAAGCCAGTCCAAAAAAGTCTTACTATACAAACGTGTAAGCTAAATGGGTCGGCTCAGCTGTGAAGGTAACATTGTTTATGTGATGTCAATCACTGGTGACAAAACCCAACTTTATCTGATGTTACTCACTGGTGACTAAGCCCAACTTTATGTGATGTTACTCACTGGTGACTAAGCCCAACTTTATGTGATGTTACTCACTGGTGACTAAGCCCAACTCTTAAGTGATGTTACTCACTGGTAGCTAAGCTCGACTTAGAAACTACCACAGCAAAAAATTAATGCTAAAGAGTTTCTGTGTACCCAGCACATCCTTTCGAATGCTTAATTCAAATCAACATAAGATAAAGACACATTAAAACAATTCAGATTAATGTATGGTAATGTAATTAGCATCCATCCTCGTAATTAAACAAATAAGCTTTCTTTCTATTTGGCTTGCATCTGCATAAACAGGTTATCCAATTCACACGCATCACGTAGCACTGGTTTATACTATAAAACTGTCTAATTAAGTGTTTTTGAAATGTAATTTAATTCTTTCTGCATAAATTGGACAATTACATTAATTCTTTGTGCATAAATTGTGCTGTTATATCTTCTCTGCCAATGATTTGCGTTTTTCAGGGTTGAAGGACTTGGACTCAATCTTTTGCGACTCAACTCGGACTCGAGCAACGCTGGACCCATACTCGACTTGGACTCGCTCAGGTGGACTCGGACTCAACTTGGACTCGGCTTAGGTGGACTCAACTACATCACTGGTTTATAGATAAGAATGTATGTACGTATGTAATAATACATGTATGCATATGTACGCATATGAATGTATTTTTATATTCATTTATCATTTGTTGATAATCTTCAAACGTAATAAAACATGGCTAATGGCTATCTATCTAACAGATCTATAAGAGCAGATAAGGCATTGGTATGCAATACCCACACTTCAAAACTACATAATTCATTATCGTAGGTCCTCATAAGCCATTCAAAGTCCAATCCTAATAGGACTTTGTAAGATAAACTGGGGCTAAGCACATACGGAAAAAAAACAGCGCAACAACAGGGCCACCTATTCTTACAGGTGTGTGCCATCACAAAAGACACTTCAACTTCACACAACCAGATTGGACTTGAAAACCCACAAACAGGTGACAGATTGCTTTAGCACTAGACCAACATGAAGCCTATTATTCAGAAAATGAGTTAAGATATATGGTAATTGGTAATCGTTCAATTATTGATTACCTCCACCAACAGCACTTCATGTACTGAAGTTAACATACCTTTCAAACATTTCTGTGTGACCATGCACACAATAAAAATGTTTGCAATAATAATAATATCAACTACACAATCCTTCAGCCCATTGTAACCGATCTCTGAAAAATTCTAAGCATGGCCATGAAAAATCCAAATACCCTACTGTACAGCCCAAAGTCACTCAAGATCAAGGGTAATAAGAAAACATACTCTCTCAAGATACTGTAACCCGAAACACAAATTCACTCTGCATGAATTTTAGTAATGGGGCTCAATAATGTAGTGGTTAGCGTGCTGGACTGTCAATCGAGAGGCTGGGCGTTCACATCCCATCAGGGCAGAAATTTGGTTTGAGATTTCTGCTCCACCTGCACCCTCTAGCCAACTCAGCTAAAATGAGTACGCTGACCGTAGACTGTTGGTGGGAAGATCTTATCGAGAGGGAGAGGTCATGCCACCCACCCTAACATGCCGAGGTTAAGCAAATGAAGTCGCTAACACTTCATACCCATGGCTGCCTCAGGGCTAGCTTAAGGGACTGCTCTTCTTCTTCTTCATCTTCTTCTGTATCTTCAGATTGAGCACCAAATACTGAACTAATCTAGTTTCGTAACACATTGTGCTGTGATTGGACATTCATACAGCGGCTATTTGAGGAAACCGGAGGAAGGAGTTTGGAAACCTGTACCAAAAAATGGCATGACAAACATAATCAACAAAACCTGGACATAAAATTATAAAGACTCAATGTTTCAAAGTATACATATAAATGGATTCTCCACTGATCTATTTTCCATGGGACATGGTAGCCAATTGGTTACAGTGCCAGCCTTGTAACACAAGAGTACAGGTTCGAGCCTCCTTCCCTGACACAGTTACTGTGTAGGGACCCTGAGCAAGTCCTTCACTCACAATTATTGCTCATCGACATCAATTGATGCTTGGACGTTAGATAGTGGCACTAAATAAATGCACAATAATAATAATAATAATATTACATAGTAGTAGTTTGGTTTCTCACCTTAGACCTGCTTTTGATTCGGTATGGTACGATTTGGCCGTTAAGACTTTCCAGCAGATTGTCCAGTTGTCGGATAAGGACGGTAATGTGCTTGAGTTTGTCACTGTCCCGCTCGACCCACATGATCCTGTCGCCTCGAATGGTCTGGGTGTCACCCGTTTTGCAAATGAGCTGACCTTCCTGGAATAGTCCCATCACCTCCAGGTTCTGGACTTCGTTGAGAATGCGAGTCCCAGACATCAAACCCATATACCGGTCGACAACACAGATACCATAATCCATCAGGCACTTCACGACGTACCGCGTCACCCTGGCCTGGTTCGATTTTTCCGCCATCGGTTTCGGAACCGAAGTTTGCATAATCGACTGAGCGGCCGTAGGCGCGTTCTTCTCCTTCAACCGACGATTTGCTTTCAGAACTTTCCGTGACCCCGCTGCGGCACTTTTCGTCGGGTTCGAAGACCTGGAAGCTTCGGAAATTCGTTGCACATCCTCGTCGGTGTAGGTACCCGTGAAGTAGTTCGCAATCGACTCGTCCCGTTGCTCGGCCATCGAAGCAACCGTGCAACCGGATGACATCTGGGGCATGGTCAGTTGGCCAAGAACTTGCGGGCAACTTGTCTGAACCCTTTCGATCGGCTCCCTAACTAGAGACCCCGATGGCATCGAACTCAAGTCATCGGTCAGCATGAGATAGTTGCCCTGAATGGTAGGGTCGTCATCATCCGAAAGGAGCGGGATGTCTAAGGCGTAGTGAAGTTCTCCGTACCTTCTATAGGCGGCGTTCTCGTGAGCCGTGCTCTGCGCTAGCGTTTCCGATAGGCCGATTCCGGTTGACAGAGGTGAACCAGTACCTCCCGGCAGTAGGACATCGTTACAAATGCTACCGCCCAGCGGCTGGTCGAAGGCATCGTCCGTATAATAAAGGGGATTTTGACCGTGCATTGAGTCACGGACCATCGCCTGCGGAGCCAACCCTCCTCCTCCTCCCAGTCCTATTGCACCACCGTACTGCTGCACGTACATCGCAGCCGAGCGGTCACAGCCGCCCCCGTCCCGCCCTCCACCTAACCTTCTCCCTCCATTGCCTCCCATCATTTCTCGACCTCCTACCACACCTCCTCCGTGCTGTAACAGTAGTTCCGCGTTGGCGAAAGGTCCCTGGAGTGACGGTGGTAGCAGAGGCTGGGTAGGGTGGATCGGGCTGTCGTCCACAGTCAACCAGTTATGTCCGCTACCGCCCGCCAACGAATCGATCTGGTCATCGGTGGTACTGGCGAAAGCCATTCGACACAGGTCCGTCAGCGCCTGGCTAAAATCCTCCTCGTCTCCTCCTCCGTCATAGGATACGGACGAGGATAAAGATAAACACGGGACAGTAAAACCAACATCACGTACACCACCGAGCTCGCTCCTCCTAGCAGCAGCCATCTTGCTTCATGAATATGCATGAAAGTCCGTATCTATGCTCGTTTATAATTATTGTACTATCAATACATCCATATGAACTGGCCCCTTGGCGAAACATCCGTGTATAAATATATATATGCGTACACAAACATATAATATATATATCTATATAACATAATAGTTATATATACAAAGTTTGGTGATGCAGTATGTGTGCATGTTGGGTGCGTTCGATTTTCGACTCTGTTGAAGTGCACTCTAGTCCATTAACGTTTCAGATGCCTTCTTCGTTGAATAGAGTTCCTGTAATTAAGGCTTTTGTAATTTGATCTTGATGCGAAACTGAAATTCTTCAGCTTCATTTGCCACTGTAACAGTACCATTCACTCAGTTATCGACTTTAGGATGGCATGACGGAGTATAGATTAATTATCTATCGCGATCGAATGTGTACGTTGTTTTTCAGTCGTGTTTGCCAAACGCGGAATTGAAAGTTTAAAGCAAAGAGGATAAATGGTTCAAAATCAAAAGCAGAGAGCATTCAATGCGGGTTCAAGGTAGCGGCAGTGGACAACAGTGGAGGAAAAGTCAGAGTTTAAAATTTGGACACTCGTTGTTATCATAATTATGGCAGAATTTCTTTAGCGATTAAATAAAAAACGGGTTTGGCTGGTTTGGTCAGATTCGGTTTTGCAGTGTGATTGGGAAAAAGCGACCATCAAGGCCTACGCATCATTTATATCGATACGAAATATTCATAAATGTGTGAAAATTGAAATGGAAAATTTAACCAAATATATTTTAAAATAGGTTTTTAACCCAAGGACCTCGTTTTAACCTTGACTGCACAAATTGGTGCCGGTGTCCCGAGATATTCTATCCCCCCTAAAGCGTATCCCCCCGGATGGAATAGGCCTAAACCGGTTTAGAGTATCCGGTGGGATGAACCATTCTATCCCCCTCGTCATACGCATCACGATAGCCTCGACGAAATTCCAGTCAAAATCACCAAAATCAAAGTAAATTGATTTCAGGTCGACGTACAAACTAAAGATACGCAATTCAAAAATTTTATGTGTGCAATAAATCCAAACAGTACGACTGAATACACTTAGAAACCGCCAAAAATGCAAACTAAACCGAATACTCCATTTCGCTAAGGGGGTACGCATGTATGGGGGATACTCTATTTCGTGACACCGTCATCAATGTGGTTGTCTTGTTGATGCCAGCTATCATAGCATAGGCCTATCTGCGAGTGGCCTTAAGGTGGCGCACAAACATATACTAAATTCGAAGGGGAGGGAGGGAGGAGGGAGATAGAAGGAAGACCTGGTTTGTTCCTATAATTACTATGTGAGACAAAGTTTTGCCCATGCGTGCAGACCTACTTCTCAGAAAATCCTGTTGTAGGCCTACTAGCTTAATTCTCTATTATAGCCTACTTTCGTGGCTTTCTCACCTCTCCATGCGAGCACCATCCACTGATAGCCATAAATATCCGGTGATTGGAAAAACCACAACCATAGGCGTAATTTGTGGGGGTACGAGGGGTACCCGTACCCCCACTTTTTGGACTGAGGGGTACCGTACCCCCACTTTTTTTGACTGAGGGGTACCGTACCCCCACTTTTTGAACAATGCCAATCAATATTATATTGTTCCTTCCCATAGATCGCAGTCTCCACCTTGCTTCGTGTATTTAAGAAATTGGTAGGCCTACTCCCACTTTTTAGAGCAAAGTTACGCTCCTGCAAATGCCCCCATTATCACAATATAGCAATAGATTATAATAGCTTTGCAAAAAATGTCAGTCGATCAGTTCTCCCAATTTGAATTATTTAATATAGACCTACCCAGAGATCGCAGTCTCAGCCTTGCTTCGTGTAGCCTATGTAAGAAATTGGTATCCTCCACTTTCAGACCAAATTAAGTTACGCCTCTGACCACAACCCCTGGAAAATTTCATAAAAGCGTGCAATCAAAATTATTAACAATTTAGTCAGATATGGAAAACCGCCAATTTAACTATTATGTTCGACGCATTTGGATAATTTGTGCTCAAAACGTTTTTCTTTGGCTTCCATGCAGATAGTCGTCACAGTAGGCCCAACTTATTTCAGCGTCAATTATGCCTGGATCCAGTTCACTCCTCGTGTGCCTGATACGTTGACGTTGATGTATCTCAGCAACATTCAGAATTTTTTTGTAGATTTTTTCTTGGATTTTTCCTCAGATTTTATAGACCAAAGAACTTAGGCTGGGCTGTTTGGAGGCCAGAATGCAGGGGGCAATCAGAAGTTTCGTTCGTAAAAAGTTCGACGATTTCACGAGCTCGGTGAGCTATAGAGCACCATCCTGCTGAAATGTGTAGGCCCAATTCTCTTATTTTTTCGCATAGGCCTACCGTTTGACTGAAAGTCGAGCGACATCGAGGTAAACCCTTCCCGGGGATGCTGCTCTTCTTCCGGATTCCGACGTCAGTATACAGGAGAGATATTCACTCGCCAAGGCCCTATTCGATGGTGCAGCGAGAGTGAAACGGTTTTCATCAGTGAACCAAATGAAATGAACCATATGCACAGGAAACGAACTAACACACCTAAACACACAACTACACACGCAACTACACACACAACTACACACACAACTACACACACACACACACACACACACACACACCTACACACACACACACACACACACACACACACACACACACACACACACACACACACACACACACACACACACACACGTGCTCTGATACATACATGTATATATATGTGCATGTTATATCGATCTTCTATATAGTCTGGCTCTAGGCCTACAAAGAACTCTAGGATATTCATGGATTTGTTCATCGACCTGGCAACTCTGTGATTTACGCGGTAAGAGAGAGAAGGAGACTGACAGACAGACAGACAGACAGACAGACAGACAGACAGACAGACAGACAGACAGACAGACAGACAGACAGACAGACAGACAGACAGACAGACAGACAGATAGACATACAGACAGACAGACAGACAGACAGCTGAAGACAATGAAGAGAGAAAGAGAACAGGATCTCGAGGACTATGAAGCGACGGAATAGGAGGGCGAGGAGAAGGGGGAAAGAAGAACGAATAGAGAGTACAGAGAAAGAAAGGAGAACAGAAGGAGAATGAGATATAAAAAGAGAAACAAGCAGAGGATGAGAGGAAGAAGAGCAAGAAAGGAAGCGGAATACTAGGGAAGAGGGGGAGAGGAGCGGGAGGAAGTGGGCGAGAGAGAAAGGAGGAAAGTAAGGCCTAGAGGGAGAAAGAAGAACGCGGATTATTTTTATGATCAGACTTGTTGATACATTTAGGATGAGCTGCGGAAAGAAATTCTAGAAGCAAGAAAATCCATAACCATCGTCTGACGCAAGATGGGCCTATCTTCCTAAATCAATCTCTTCAGTTGGTGTACGTGTTTTGTATGTGGCTCGAAGATATAATATATATGTCGGCCAAATATATCCACATATAGGTTGGCTTTAATTATATATAGGGCCTACACATTAATCGTAATCGTAACCTCCAATCGCAACCTCTAAAGCGCCTCTCAAAGGCCAAGCGCAGGTCACCTGCAGCCTATTCACTAGCGGCAACTCGGACGGAGAGCTGCATCGTTGAATTAAGTGCAAAGGGAGCAACTAATTAACCCCGCGCAGTAAAACGAAGATTTGTACGGCCATTAAGTCCCGAAATGAGGCTTGCTTAAATAATTATCTTAGGGCATTCCTCAATTGGCGTCGCCAAACCCAAATGACAAATTGGTTCAACCCTCCTCCCATCGGAAGGTCAAATCCTTTAACTGACGGTAATTCTTTAAAGTGGCCCGCATTCGTTTCGCACGCACGTATGCCCGCAGTTTTAATTAACCGATTGCAGAACAGCACGTCAGCGGTAACCTTCTTAGGCTTATGCAGGCCTATAGCGTGAGCCTTACAGGCCAACGAGGCCTACTTCTTACAGATTGAAGGTCGTTCAAGTACGCAGAGTATGGGGTACGTGATGCAATGGTTGATGGACAAAGAGGTTATCCTTAACTGATTGTTGTCGGAGATGCGTGTTTGATTGTACTTTATAGTCCTGAAGGCCTATACATTGTAATTTATAGTCCCGTAGGCCTAGACACGACTGAGTAAAAACAACGGGACAACAATTTAGGCCTAGAGTTGTCTCATCTGTTTCAAGAAATAAAAGCGCAATTAAGAGGCACGAGGATGTTGATTCCGTAAGGTCTGTTACAAAAGTGTGGAAACGTTGTTGATCAAGTTACACCGTACCAAACACCTGTTCGTCTGTTTTGATGTATATAATGTAATGTAATGTAAATCTTCGAAATTTCTCAGCGCCACACATAAGCCGCGTCAGGGAGACCAATTTAATCACATATGCGCTATATCAAATCAAGTCCGCTAAAGTCAGGTTGTTTTGTGCGCTCCGGTGCCTGGTCAGAATCCAAGGATTCTAGGCATGGTGCTACGGTGGAAATCGTTGATGATGGTGGTCGAGTAGTGGCACAGTAGTAGAATCAGGATAGTATAGCTTGAAGAGTTCTGTTTTCAGCAGTGTTTAATCTAGACACCTTTTTGGGGAATTCCCCCCCCCAGGATTTATGTTCCCCCAGAGGCCAGCAATATTTTAATGTAGACACCTTTTGGGGGAATTCCCCCCCCAGGATACACGTTGCGCTCCCCCCAGAGACGAGTAAACGAGTAATATAAGAATAAAATTACAGAATAAAATATATGGAAGTTTTTCAGAGATGAAATGAATTCCTAAAGAAAGGTCGTCAAAGTTTTAGTTTCCGAAAAAATTGAGGAAAGTGGGATGAATTACTGAAAAAAGGTCATCAACTTTTTTCAAGATGAAATTCCCAAAAAAACGTCGTTGGACGTTGGACGTTGGAACACGGATGAAATTTCCCAAAACGGTCGCCCTTGTTGGTCCCCCCCCCCCCCGACACACCTTGTTTCCCCCCCCCCCCCTCAGAAGAGCAGTGCATATTTTAACGGATTCGGACTACTGGGACAAAGTTGGCCACCACAATGCATTTTAGAGCATTTGCTGCCAAATGGAGCCCGTTTCAGCCACGTACTTTACCTGGGACAAATCGCCCAAACTACTGGGACAAATCTTATAACTACTGGGACTTTTGTCCCACTAGTTATACAGTTAAAATATGCACTGCAGAAGAGGGGGTGTGTTCAGTCGTGAGTGGAAAGCAGCGGAGGAGAGTGCAAACGGAGGAGAGGTGAAATTACAGGCGAGATATATATATAAGAGGATGAGCAAACTGGCGGAGATCTTTTGGGAGATTTTTTGTTTACCTCTTTTTTGACCAGAGCAGTTTATGGCGATACAATTTTTTACCTCTTTTTTGACCAGATCAGTTCAAAACTCTTTTTTGACCAGATCAGTTAAAAAATGTGCCCCTCACCTGTCGAACAAGATCGCCGCCACTGGTTGCGACTAACAGTCACCAGTATTTAACGACATCTTGTGACTGCCATGATCGCTGATTTCGATCTCACCCGACCTCAACATGCAACAAAAAGGCTTTACATCAACAATAACACTTTTGTCTGGTCATTCCCATCGATGTCTGAAGTTCGTGCATGGCACTGCTTTCACTTATAAACTTTTGAAGGAGGGCAATATCGAATGCAGTTGCGTTGAATTGTACCTAAGGTCCGTGAAATGTGCAGGTAAACCATCGTTCACCTGTCAGTCCTGCAGCGCTGTGCAAACATAAGAAGCTTTATTGCCAAATCTACGTGACGTTTGTCTTGTCACCAACTGCCAGTGGTAGGACGCTGTCACAGACGCGTGTCTCCGCCGACCTTTGATCTTGGTGAAGACGCAGACGAGACGGAGACAATTACACGCACTGGCGGTTTTAAAAATCCCTCAGGACAGGTTCTTTGCCGCCCAAATATTCGTTGCCACAGTTTAAACAATGGAGTCATCATCGTCGTCGTCGTCATCGTTATAATCGTCGTCATCATCATCTTCATCATCATCATCATCATCACAGTCGTCATCATCATCATCATCGTCCTCGTCCTCGTCCTCGTCGTCATCATCGTCATCGTCCTCGTCGTCATCATCGTCATCACAGTTGTCGTCATCATCATCATCATCATCATCATTTTCATCATCGTCGTCATCGTCATCATCATCGTCGTCGTCATCATCATCATCGTCATCATCGTCATCACAGTCGTCATCATCGTCATCGTCATCATCATTTTCATCATCATCGTCATCATCATCATCATCGTCATCGTCATCATCATCGTCACCGTCATCATCATCGTCGTTGTGCATGGGCTATATAATATATTTGTGACTTTTCCAGCCGAATGCAACGGTCGGATATAATTATATGAAACGAAACGTTCTTGGATTTCTTGTCTGTGTTTGGAGAGCACTATAGCGAAGGGGTTAGCGTGCTCGACTGTCAACCGAGAGGTCGTGCATGACAGACGGACAAAGAGACAAACGGACAAACGGACAGACGGACAGACGGACAAGCCAGCTGATGAAGCTACATCACCTCTTATTGCGAACTACAGGAATTTATTTTTTCTGCATTTATTAAGCGCCACTATATAATGACCAAGCATCAATCGACGGCGCTGTGAGACTGTGAGTGAAGGACTAACTGAAGTAAAGACTTACTCTGTAAAGACTACAGAGTAACCGCCTGAGAGTGAGAGGAGGAGACTTGAACTTCTGTTCTCTGCTTTACAAGGCGAGCGCTCTAACTAAAATGAATCGACTACCGTGTTTCACACGCAGGAAAGCCCTGACAAAGCTTATTACGCAGTCGATGAGTCTATAGTCATTATGCACTGGTTTAGGTCTATAGTCAGAGGACTATTTATAGGCGTGTGTAAATATAAGTATAGGCCAAGGGTGTCTAACAGCGAATGTCGGTAGCACTTTTAATGGTATGTGTGTGAGCGTAGTCCTCCATTATAGGCCATCGGATCCATAATGTTGTTGAGATAATGAGTATACGGTAGCACGATCACAAAGCTCATGGTGATGACAAACGTGTTCTTTGAAGACGAAAGTAATAATGATGGTTACGATTACGATGATCATTATGGTCATGATGACGGTGACAACTGACAATAATCATCATTACTAACATTAATAATGAACAAAAGCACAAAAATGACAGCCGTGGAAATCTCATGCTGTTCGCGAATGAGTTTAACATAACTTAGGATAGATGGATGGATGGATGGATGGATGAATGGATGGATAGACGGATGGATAGATGGATAGACAGGTAGATAGACAGGTAGATAGATAGGATATGTAGATAGATAGATTGTCAAATAAATTAACAATAGTGATGATGACGACGACGACGATGATGATGATGATGGTTGAGACGATAAAGGCGACGACAATGATGATGATAATGATGATGATTATGATGATGATGATAATGATGATCAATCAATCAATCAATCAATTATCGGTTATTACTAATACAAGCTGTCAGAACGCAACTTGAATACACAAAATGGTTACAGCAGGAGTTATAAAAAGATTAGATGAGTGGTATAAAGGTAGTTGATATAAGTAATTAATATATATTTTTATATAAAACTCTAGGTATAAACAATAAAATCAGAGTCATCCTTGCAAGGGAGTGAAAAGTCACGAGGACGAGGTCGGAGGGCACCTCCACTGGGCCGGGTAGGGGGAATAGATGGCGTAATACATGTCTTTCATTAGTAAGAATTGTCCGAAAAAGGCGAGCGTCAGCCTCAGAAGCCATTTCTGCAGCAGTTGGAGACGAAGGATGTAAAAGGCCGCGACGCTTCATTCTTCCAATGAGCTGGTCGATCCCGTCGCGTTCAGCTGCTCTGGTAGGCCTATATCCCCACCAGGCCGGCGAGGCATACATAAGGTTAGCAATGGTAGTCGCTTTTGCAACAACTTGAGTAGCAGACACCGAGAGACCATGTGATCGGAGCACATTCAGTGCATACATAGAGGATGAACCCACTACAAGTATAGACTCAACGTGTGAAGTCATACGAAGGTCGGATCTTAAGGTGACTCCAAGAACCTTAAGTTCTTCAACTCTGGTGGCTTTAGGGATAAGGAACGGTGGAGCGGCTGAGCGGTGGACGGCGGTCCTGGAGGCAATCAGTTGTCGCGTCTTAGACTCATTAAGTCGTAAGTTGTATTTCATCGCCCATTCCGCTATTCCAGCAAGCTCGTCTTCAACCGTGGGTAGGTGCATCGAACCAACCAACAGACAGGTATCATCAGCATATTTATCGATGCGATTTCAGTTGTTTCTAGGATGGAGGTCTGATGCCCCAACAACATATGACGGCGGACCTAAAGCAGATCCCTCAACTATGCTGGCATTTATGAAGGCAATAGCCGAGTCAACACCTGCGAACCTGGTTACATCATTACATGTCCTCTAACAGAGAAGTACATGTAACTAATAAGCCAGTTGTAGATTGTGTCTGGTAGGTCCAAGTCGGATAGTTTCTCGGCAAGCGACGAATGGCGGATGGTATCGAATGCTTTCGAAAAATCCATGGAGATGACTAACACGTAATCGTTATTTTGCAACAGCGTCGTTATATGATGCAGTATGGATATGATGGCAGCAGTGGTAGATCCGTAGGACGGAAGGCATACTGATCATCGAGTTTGTCTGAGAATCCAGATATCTCGAAGGCCTGGTATAGATATCTTCGCACGATGTAACGCTCGATGAGTCTGGAGAGGATTGGTACCATGATGATGGCTGTGATGATGATGATGATGATGATGATGATGATGATGATGATGATGATGATAATGATGATGATGATGATGATGATGATGATGATGATGATGATGATGATGATGATGATGATGATGATGATCAGGGGCGCCCGCAGCGTGACGCACTGGACGCACGTGCGTCCACCCACCAAATCAAATCCACACCAGGAATAGGCTTCGCATCGATATTTTTGAAAGCAATTGAATCACCTACACAACATGCAAAACAGAACATTCTTAAATTATTTCTAATCAAGAGCGGAAATAAAAGCTCACAGAAAACAATATTTTGTTAAACGACAATACGGCATGTTAAAGCTTTTAGATGTTATCTCAATTGAAACTTTTTTGTTGTGCGTTCAATTTTTTAAGCCTGCGGGCGCCCCTGATGATGATGATGATGATGATAATAATGAACATGCTTCACTGTGCTAATGCTTCTGTTTGGAGGAAATTGCCTTGAAACAGCTGTGGGACTAAGGGCCTTAATTGCTCGCAGCTGTCGTCACTGATGACCGACTACTGTCACGAAAAGACGTGTTTCATATGCGCACTAGACTAATAATGGAAGGCCTAATAGGCTAATAATAGAAGGCCTAAGTCTAATCTGATCTCTGCTGTCCGCTCTCTAGCCTAATGTCCCGTCGAGTTCTACGTTCTGCAGCTGGGGGTGACCTATTGGTTCCTCGTTCCCGCTCCTCAGTTAAACAGCGTCGTGCCTTCTCAGTGGCTGGCCCCTCTATGTGGAATGGGCTACCACCTTCTTTACGCTTATTTCCACGAGGAAGTTCACCTGTTTTCTACCGCCTCCTTAAGACTTCTCTTTTTAACCGTGGCTGGACTGGGAGCACCTCTGAGTAGGTTTCTTGAAGAGGCGCTATATAAATTATCAAAATGAATGAATAATAGTAAAAGGCCTAATAGATTAATAATTAAGGGTCTAACAGATTACTAGTAAAAGGCCTAATACGCTAATGATAACAGGCCTAATAGACTAATAGTAAAAGGCCTAATAGATTACTAGTTAAAGGCCTAATAGAGTAATGATAACAGGTTTAATAGACTAATAGTAAAAGGCCTAATAGATTACTAGTTAAGTCCTAGTAGACTAATAATAAAGGTCTAATAGACTAATAATAAATGGCATAATTGACTAATAATAAAAGACCTAATAGGCTAATCATAAAGACTAATCAGCTAAAAATAAAAAAGCCTAATAGACTAATAATAAAAGGCATAATAGGTAAATAATTAAAGTTTTACCAGATTTATTTAGTCTATTAGGACTATTATGATTAGCCTATTAGGCCTTTATTATTAGTCAGTTAAGCCTTTATTATTAGTTTATTAGGCCTTTAATTAGTGTATTAGGCATTTTTAGTATTAGTGTGGCGGTCAAGGCCACAGTGCGTAAGTGGGAGGATTTATTTTATGCGAATAGCATCGTTTTCTTTAAGTTTACATGCGAAGGGAACAGCATCATTTCTCTTAATTTTTCATGCGAAGGCCCAGCATCGATCATTTAATTGTTATTTTAATTTCAATAGGCGACTGTCCGGCAACGACCGTGGCAGGGAAGCCCGATCGACGGTCTGAAGCCAGCGCATAGCGAGCAGACGCGCTCATTCGGGATGCATAGAGCCTGCCTCACGGTGTGCTGCTTTATACGTGAAGAGTTGGTTCGACTCTTCATACATAGCAATACTGTTAAACAGCGTTGTTGGTTACCGATTCAAATATACTGCACTCAGTGTGGTAGGCGAGTGATTTTGGTTACGACCGAGTCAGAGTTCGAGTTTCCGGTTAGTACAAATATATTTACGGACGAAAGGGGCGTCCGAATAATATATCAGGCGATCCCGAGTACAGCTAAAGAAGTTCACTGTTGGGAGACGGGCCGACAGCGCCGATCCGGCGGGTTGGATCCCTCAGTTGATCGCGAAGCGGTCTAGATCCCGATCGTGGGAAATCTACGGCTGAGTAATACTCGGGGAAGGATACCGTTGATACACAGGAAAACCAATTCAGTGTGAGATCGAAAACCAGGGTGAATTTGGCGACGGGCAGGAAAGTCCCTCTTGGGTTTTGAAGAACTCCGCGATCGGAGCTTGTCCGGTTACCCATGGGAGTAAGTGTGACCTTCTTAAGGTAGCCATTTTCTGGAATTCTGAAATCCTTGAAACCAAGAGTAAATTTGGCGTCGGGCAAGGAAATCCCTCTTGGAGTTCGAAGAACTCCAAGATCCGACAGTGTTTGGTTTTATCCACTGAGAAGAGTTTTACGCGATTTCGGCGTACTCGACACAGGGGAAGTTCTACGCGCTTTCGGCGTACTCGGCCGGGAGAGTTTTACGCGACTTCGGCGTCTTCGGCTGGGAGAGTTTTACGCGACTTCGGCACTCGGTGAAGTGACCGTCGGGATACCTGAAAAAACCAATTTAGTACAAAAACGATAATAAGGGTAAATTTGGCGACAGGCAGGAAATTCCCTCTTGGGTTTTGAAGAACTCCGCGATTGGAGCTTGTCCGGTTACCTGTGGGAGTAAGTGTGACCTTCGTTAGGGAACCAAAATTCGGAAATTCTTGGGAACAAAATTCAGGACATTCTGGTAACCTTACGGGGTCGGCGTTACATTTGGATTGTGACACTTGGATGGCTGACACGCCGGTGGAGCGTTGGAGGGGCTCCATCGCCCGGTAACTAAAAATAGTTACTGGGAAAGACCACTGTTACCGAAAGACCGCAGTACGGGAAAAGACCGCCCGACAACTGATTACAGTGCGGTAAGACCAGGAAAACGATAGAATCAGGAAAATCTTGTATTCAAACCAGTCGTTATTCAGAGCAAATAACTTGGTGATCGAAACACGTAGTTCCGAGAACTGACTGAAGTGCGAAGTAGGGCCCACCTCGTGCACCGGTCGGAACACAGTTCTGCGTGCGGTTAGGGAGGTTTTAGACCTAGAACCTGTCCTATCAGAAGAGAGTGTCGTGAGACCAGTATACCGCGTTAATATTACGCGTGTATATATTATCGCAAGATGTTCGCGTGTTTGAGACGGCACGACGTGACGACTCGTCAGATGTACACCTTGTCCTCTCGGACAAGAGAACGTTCAGAGTTTTCCCCTATTGACGATAACTCGAGAGTCATGAGATGCGGAATGGTACGTGAGGGTTCGGTTAAGGTGGAGAAAAAGAGGAAGTCTTTGACTAAGAGATCTCACAGGAAGCTGAGGACTCCTGCCGGCAAGAGAGCGAACCCTGTTCTAAAGGACGGCCATCCTGAGGACGAGGACGTTGCCCACCCGGCGACCGCGGCAGTGGCAGAGTCCGAAAGTGAGATGGAGCTTGACAGCGACACTGTTCGCATACAAGCGATACCCTCGGGACCTCCTCTTGGAGAAATGGGCACTGAGAGCGGAGACAGGGAACCGCTCGTCTACAGCAGAAGTAGACAGGATAGTGACCCGGGCGACTCCAGAAGGTCAGTTGGCTGGAGCCGAACCCAGCCCGACGACGAAGCAGCGTCTCGGGTAAGACCGACACAAATTGGTACCACGTCTGATGAAGGGTTAGTTGATCTCGAGCGACGAACGTCACAAACTGGTACCAGAAGTGGGGTCCTAACGTTTTCTTGTCACAGAACCAGGCAAGGTCAGGAAGATACCGAGGACGAGTCGGATGAAGTGCCCCATAGTGAGCACGGAGGCGCGCGTCCAAAGTTACGTAAACGGAAAAGCAAACGAAGGTTGCTTGATGAAACGGGTGCACCTGACGAAACCAGTGCATTTGAAACGGAAGCTGGAACCCGCAGTGGGCGTGAAAGAGGTTTCCATGAGGATAACGGATGGTTGATAACCGTTCCAAAGACTACTGAGGTAGTACGGAACGATGTGAATAACGAGACATTCACACACTGGCGAGAGACCGTTGGTGAGAGTAGGTTTGACAGGTCCAAACCACTCGACGACAATAGAGTTCCGCGTATAATACATGAGAGAACGTTCGACAATAGATCGGGGAACCTTGTGCAGGTTCAAGTACCTAGTATTGTACGGGGCAGGCAACCTGTACAGTTGAGACAGGCTTGTGATAGGCCAAGAGACATTGAGACAGGCCTGAAACCGCGGGGTGACGCCGTAGTGCAGAAAACGAGTGGTGACATCGTGGCGCATCAGCGAAACGAAGGCAATCGAGTACCGTTTACCAACATGGAAGAAGGTCGCCCAAGACCTGTGACCGATGAGGTAGATTGGCAAGCGGAGATGTCTTACCTGCGACAGAGTGTGGCAATGATGAGTTCGAAACTTGAAGAACTGTCTGTTCCTGCTGCTCAGCATGCGAAGTCTTACCGACGCGAGACATCGGGGAAGCCTACGGGCCCAGGTTACCAGATGGATCGCCGAGGGAAGTTGCAGATCGAAGAGCCGGCACGGAGCCGAGGTAACACAGAGATACGCGAGGAAGTTTCGCTTTCGGAAACTTCGGAAAAGTTACGTAGCCGCTATCTTCCCGAGGACAGCGGGAGAGAGTCACACGGAAAAACGGCAAGGCAATCGAGTCGACAACGTCTGTTGACAAGAGGAAGAGTTGAGGCGAAATTACGTTCGTCAGTGAGTTCTTCGGATTCAGACACCGATAGTGTTGGTCCAGAAGAGGCCATGAGAACCGGAGTCTTTGACAGGAAAACCTCCGTCAACGAGGAAGGCACGAGAGTTATGAGAAAACTGAAAGGGAGACGTATGGTAAGGAACGTCTACAAGAGTACGAGAGACGCGGTTTAAAACAGGCACTTGATAGAGAAACCGAGAGAGAATCGAACAAAGGAAGAGACAGAGATCATTTGGCCTGGGATGAGACCCACGAGCGGTACTCTAAAGGGCACAAACCAGATTCGGGAAGTCGTAATTGTCTTAGGTACGACGAATCTGACAGACCGCCAGAGTCAGGAAAAAGAGATATTCGCGAAGAAGACAGAAGAGTTACGTTCGTCAACGGAAACTCTCAGAGCTCTCGCAATAAATATAAACGATCGGAGTCCAAAGACTACGCAGGTGGTGAGCCTCGTAGAAAAGGTCAGAGACAGGCTGAGTACATCTCTGATGAAGACAGTGCAACGTCAGGCGACCGAGAGATGACTACGATGTATTCTCAGTGGCGTACAGGGAAGACGTTGGGTACTCTGAGGGGACAGAGTCGGCACCGGTCAGTGGTGAGGACAGACGAGGAAAACGATTCCCGGAGTAACGATGAGGACAACCGGAGAGGAAATCCCAAGAAGAGTGTCGGAAGATCACTTGTTACGCGGACAAGAGGCGGAGACCGATCGGATCGCGGTATACGAATCAAGCTAGAGAAGTACGATGGTAAGTCAGCGATCGCAGCCTTTCTAGCAAAGTTCGAAGTTTGTGCACGGTGCAACCGGTGGAGTGATCAGGAAAAAGCAGACCAGTTAATGTGTGCCCTAACGGGTCCCGCTTCGCAGCTGTTGTGGGACATGGGTGCACAGAGGGACGTGTCTTGGCGAGAACTTGTTGAGCGGCTTAAGGCCCGGTACGGGTCTGATGACCAAACTAGCCTATATCGGATGAAACTTCGCACTTACCGGCAGGCTCACGGAGAAACGCTGAGTAGTGTAGTGCAGGAAGTACGAAGGCTAATGGCTTTGGCATACCCAGGACCAACAAGTGATATCGTCGAGACGGTCGCTTGTGACGCTTTCATTGATGCACTGGCAAACCAAGATTTGGGGCAGAAGGTGCGCGAGCGAGAACCAGTTAACCTCGAAGCGGCGTATAAACATGCGGTGAGGTTGGATGCCTATGGTCGATCTTCGACACAAGGTGGTGATTTAGACCGAAGACACGCGAGAGTTAAAGTTACCATGGAAGACCGAAAAGACTCGAGCACTGAGGGGCAACAGTCTCGTCGTCTAGAAGATCTCGAGCGAAAGATTAAAAATCTTTCAAGAGAACTTGATCGAGTGACAATAAATCAGAATTTGGGCATCGTTCCGAGAAAACCTCATGAAAGGGAGAACAGTTCTGATCTAGCGGTGGGAGATCAGAGGACAACTGAACCGAATGTGGGATGGCGACGGATTTATCCGCCCACACGGTTGCGTAACCCGGATATCGAATGCTACTTGTGCAAACGAAAAGGACACATGAAGCGATATTGTCCTCAGAGAAACGCTGAGACGAATGGTGCAACCGGTACCAGTGAACCTACAAAGGCTGAACCGATACAAGAGGAAACCCAAAACCGACTGGTCAAAGGCAGTAGGGTGGCCTACGTGGTTGCGAGACTGGCAGGAAAACGTATACACTGTCTACTTGATTCTGGAAGTGAAATGTCACTTGTGCCACGACGTTTCGTGCTAGACGCTGTGCTAGTACCGTCAGAACAGCGACTCCTAGCCGCTAATGGAAGTCAGATTAAGGTGGATGGTGAAACTAACCTTAAGATTCGGATCGGAAAGCAGGTGTACCCTGTACCCTGTCTAGTTACAGACCAAGTGACAGAAGTGATCTTGGGGTTATCTTGGCTGGAAGCCAATCAGGCAAGATGGGACTTCGCAAGTCGATGCGTTTTCCTTGGGAGCGAGAAGATCCCTCTGAAAGAGGTCGTTACCGAGTCCATGTGCCGGAGGGTTATTGTGCAAGAGGACATAATAGTTCCTCCAAGGAGCGAAGTTGACGTTCCAGCTTGGGTAGTATACCCGCATTTCCAAAAAGATAACGAAGATTGGACGACCATTCCAATGGAATTATCAAAAGATTTGATAATCGGACGTACGTTGGTGACAGGAAGAGACACGGAAGTGTGGATCAGGATGTTGAATGTTGGAGACAGAGATTCGCTAGTCAAGAAACGGACTGAATGTCCGCTGGAGCGAGTGAACGTAGTCGATGTGACAGTTAATCGAGCCAGAACGGAATCGTATGATGAGCCTTACCGAAGCGAAAATCCGGAGAAGCCTATGGGCCCAGGTTATCCGGAGGAACGCCGAGGAAAGCAGCAAAGTACGATTGACCGGTTTGGATCGAAGATTAGTACCACGGCCAGTGTGGCGGAGCAGACGCTCAACCCACTTGCCGAACAGACCCTAAAACGACTATGGGAAGAAGTGCCAGCAGACATTTCGGAAGAAGAGCGAATCAGGTTACGAAAACTGGTGCTAACGTACAGCGCAACGTTTTCCCTTAACGAAAGTGATAACGGATTCACTTCGGTGATCCAACACGAGATCGATACGGGACAGGAGAAACCAGTTCGGCAACCTTTGAGACGTCAACCGCTTTCCATGTTACCGGAAGTTGATCGTCAGGTAGAAGACATGTTGAGACAAGGAATCATTGAACCTTCGATATCGGAATGGGCATCCAATGTCGTAATGGTTAAGAAAAAGGATGGCAGTATGCGTTTCTGTATCGATTACAGGCAACTGAACTTGAAGACACGGAAAGATGCTCATCCGTTACCCCTTATCCGCGAGAGTTTAGATACCCTGGGTGGCGCCAGATGGTACAGTACGTTCGATTTGAGAGCAGGTTATCACCAGATGGCCTTGCACCCAAGAGACAAACACAAGACCGGGTTCGTTACGAGAAGGGGCAGCTTCCAATTCAAAGTGTTACCTTTCGGATTGTGCAATAGTCCGGCCTCGTTTTGTCGACTAATGAACTTAGTCTTGACAGGGCTAAACTATGACATCTGTCTGGTTTACTTGGATGACATAATTGTGTTCTCGAGGGACGTAGAGACGCACATGCAACGTCTAGAGATGATTTTCAGGAGATTACAAGAGTATAATCTCAAGCTGAAACCATCCAAATGTTACCTGTTACAACAGAGAGTATTGTTTCTTGGTCACGTTTTGAGTGAAGAAGGGGTCGCGACGGATCCGAGCAAGATCAAGGCCGTAGAAGAATGGTCTGCTCCTCGGAACTTGAGGCAAGTCAGATCCTTCGTTGGTCTTTGCTCCTATTACCGACGTTTCATACATGATTTCGCGGTGGTAGCTCAACCACTTCATTTCCTGACCAGGAAAAATGTACCGTTCCATTGGACTGACGAATGTCAGGGAGCTTTCGAAGAACTTAAACGAAAGTTGGTTTCCGCACCTATACTTGGGTTACCGAACGACGAGGGCCAGTACATCCTAGATACGGATGCCTCGGCATACGCCATTGGAGCGGTGTTATCGCAAGTACAAGAGGGAGAAGAGACAGTGATTTGTTACGCGAGTCGGCTCTTGTCGACGGCGGAACGGAACTATAACGTTACCAGGCGAGAGTTGTTAGCTGTGGTGTATTTCTTGAAAGAGTTTCGTCAGTACTTACTGGGTAGTAAATTCCTACTCAGAACAGACCACTCCGCACTTCAGTGGTTACGCAGAACACCGGAACCGATTGGCCAACAGGCTCGTTGGTTAGAGATGATAGAGGAGTTTGACATGGAGATATGTCACAGACCGGGAGCAAAACACGGTAACGCAGACGCGATGTCTAGAGGTCCGGGTGAGGAACAACCTAAGGAGGTTACCATGAGAGTTACGAATGAAGACGTGATGTGGGCACGTCCGATCGGAGAAGTAACGCGCTCCGAGGTTACCAGTGAAGACACAGGCCAGGAAATCCGTTGGACAAAGGAGTTTCTTCGAAGAGAACAGCAGAGCGATTGCAATATTGGTACGGTCCTTGATTGGAAGGAGTCGAAGCATCATCCAACACAGGCAGAACTATCACCTGCTAGCGGAGAGGTGAAAGTGTTGGTGAGCAACTGGAATCAGCTGGAAGTCCTGCAAGGAGTGTTACACAGAGGCTGGATTCAGGGTAACACAGGAAAAGCTGAGCGATCTCAGTTAGTTGTGCCCTTATCTCTACGGCAAGAGATGCTTCAGTTAACACACGCAAGCTTTGCCGGAGGACATTTCGGGATTCGGAAAAGTTTATCTCAGTTGCAACGCCGGGCGTATTGGCCGAGTTGGAAGGACGATGTTAGACGGTTCTGCCAAAGGTGCGATCGCTGTGCTCGTTATCGAAGGGAGAAACCTCCAAGACAGGGTTACATGCAGACTCCTGTGGTCGGTGAACCAATGGAGAGATTCGGAATTGATATAACTGGTCCGCATCCTGTATCAAGTAAAGGCAACAAATACATACTGACAGCGATAGATTACTTCTCGAGATGGGCTGAAGCTCTGCCTATCAGAAACCAAGAGGCCGTTACTGTGGCAGAATCGCTTATGGTACACGTGTTCTCGAGGTTTGGTATGCCACGCCAGATCCTGACGGATCAGGGACCGTGTTTTGAGTCGAAGTTATTCAAAGAGCTGTGTAAACGCATGGAGATTGACAAAGTACGCACAACTCCATATCGACCCTCTGGTAACGGAATGATCGAAAGGTTCCACAGAACACTGAACATGTTGATCGGAAAGGTAGTGTCGGAACGACAAAAGGATTGGGATGTTCATGTACCATATGTAATGGCGGCATATCGAGGTACTGAACATGAAGCGACCCAACGGACACCTAATTTCCTGTTCCTGGGAAGAGAGAACCATACGCCATTAGACTTGATTCTAGCCCAAGTTACAGAGTTCGAGAGACCGTCTTACAGTGACATGGAAGAGTACGTGGAGAAACAGAAAGAGAAAATGGAACGATCGTATCGGCTTGTACGAGAACAGTTAAAGAGAGTAGCAGAAAGAAGGAAAAAAGCCTACGATTTGAGAGTGAGACCTAGCAAGTTCGCTCAAGGAGATTGGGTTTACTATTACTACCCTCGGCTAAGAAGTGGAAGGAAGACAAAATGGGCTCGCTATTACACCGGCCCATTCTTGGTTATTCAAGTGCTCAGTCCGTGTCTGTACCGGATTCAGAAGAGTCCGAAATCCACGCTAATGGTTGTGCACGTGGATAAATTGAAGCCGTTTTACGGTAAACCTCCGAGTACCTGGTTACCGGAGAGGGACAGAAATCTTGAGTTACCTACAGTAGACTGGCCAGTCCTGGCTCAAGATCCTAATGCAGAACATGAACCAGAGGAACCTTCAGAGAATCCAGACGAGACCGCTGATCCAGAATTGCCACCTGGACGACGGACGAGACGAAGACCTCGCTTGGATGGATGACTACGACTGTAGAAGTCCTTGTTAGTGACCTTCTGAAGCAGACGTGTATCTAGGACCAACTAGATGAACGCTTAATTGCGTTGGTTTCATTGACTATTCGAGACCCATGTTTCAGTTGCCCTTTTGATGAGAGTATTTCTTTTGAGCGGTATCTGGGAGCATACCGTACCTGTGCTACCAGCAACGCTTAATTGCGTTGGTTTTACAGATTGTCAGTGAATGACTGTTTAAGTTTCCTTTTGATGATATGTTTTCGGTTAAACATTGGCTTTTTGCTTTCACGATTTTGAAGTGGTACCGGGTGTGACTGATCGACAATGGTTACCAGATCGGGAGACAGTGGGCGACTTTTCTCTCCTTTAGTTCTCCTGGCCCTTGGGGTCCGGTAGAGCCCAGGTTCATGATAGAGGGCCTGTTAAGGTTGGCGATTTGTCAGGTACGACAGGTTGCCAGTAGGGTGGTGGTTCCGATCGAAAGCATCATTAAATAGGCTGTCGCTATCACGGTTCTCATCGTTGTTTGGCGTACGTGCAGGGTGCCGAGATTGTTGATATTCCGCCCTATAACCAAAGGTGCATTTGGTTCCTTGCTCTCTAAGTGGATCTGGGTTGGGGATGTTCCTGTCACGTTTGATTAAGGTCCCCGATTTTGGCAGAGATGCTCCGCATCTAAGTAAGGTGGGGAGAGTGTGGCGGTCAAGGCCACAGTGCGTAAGTGGGAGGATTTATTTTATGCGAATAGCATCGTTTTCTTTAAGTTTACATGCGAAGGGAACAGCATCATTTCTCTTAATTTTTCATGCGAAGGCCCAGCATCGATCATTTAATTGTTATTTTAATTTCAATAGGCGACTGTCCGGCAACGACCGTGGCAGGGAAGCCCGATCGACGGTCTGAAGCCAGCGCATAGCGAGCAGACGCGCTCATTCGGGATGCATAGAGCCTGCCTCACGGTGTGCTGCTTTATACGTGAAGAGTTGGTTCGACTCTTCATACATAGCAATACTGTTAAACAGCGTTGTTGGTTACCGATTCAAATATACTGCACTCAGTGTGGTAGGCGAGTGATTTTGGTTACGACCGAGTCAGAGTTCGAGTTTCCGGTTAGTACAAATATATTTACGGACGAAAGGGGCGTCCGAATAATATATCAGGCGATCCCGAGTACAGCTAAAGAAGTTCACTGTTGGGAGACGGGCCGACAGCGCCGATCCGGCGGGTTGGATCCCTCAGTTGATCGCGAAGCGGTCTAGATCCCGATCGTGGGAAATCTACGGCTGAGTAATACTCGGGGAAGGATACCGTTGATACACAGGAAAACCAATTCAGTGTGAGATCGAAAACCAGGGTGAATTTGGCGACGGGCAGGAAAGTCCCTCTTGGGTTTTGAAGAACTCCGCGATCGGAGCTTGTCCGGTTACCCATGGGAGTAAGTGTGACCTTCTTAAGGTAGCCATTTTCTGGAATTCTGAAATCCTTGAAACCAAGAGTAAATTTGGCGTCGGGCAAGGAAATCCCTCTTGGAGTTCGAAGAACTCCAAGATCCGACAGTGTTTGGTTTTATCCACTGAGAAGAGTTTTACGCGATTTCGGCGTACTCGACACAGGGGAAGTTCTACGCGCTTTCGGCGTACTCGGCCGGGAGAGTTTTACGCGACTTCGGCGTCTTCGGCTGGGAGAGTTTTACGCGACTTCGGCACTCGGTGAAGTGACCGTCGGGATACCTGAAAAAACCAATTTAGTACAAAAACGATAATAAGGGTAAATTTGGCGACAGGCAGGAAATTCCCTCTTGGGTTTTGAAGAACTCCGCGATTGGAGCTTGTCCGGTTACCTGTGGGAGTAAGTGTGACCTTCGTTAGGGAACCAAAATTCGGAAATTCTTGGGAACAAAATTCAGGACATTCTGGTAACCTTACGGGGTCGGCGTTACATTTGGATTGTGACACTTGGATGGCTGACACGCCGGTGGAGCGTTGGAGGGGCTCCATCGCCCGGTAACTAAAAATAGTTACTGGGAAAGACCACTGTTACCGAAAGACCGCAGTACGGGAAAAGACCGCCCGACAACTGATTACAGTGCGGTAAGACCAGGAAAACGATAGAATCAGGAAAATCTTGTATTCAAACCAGTCGTTATTCAGAGCAAATAACTTGGTGATCGAAACACGTAGTTCCGAGAACTGACTGAAGTGCGAAGTAGGGCCCACCTCGTGCACCGGTCGGAACACAGTTCTGCGTGCGGTTAGGGAGGTTTTAGACCTAGAACCTGTCCTATCAGAAGAGAGTGTCGTGAGACCAGTATACCGCGTTAATATTACGCGTGTATATATTATCGCAAGATGTTCGCGTGTTTGAGACGGCACGACGTGACGACTCGTCAGATGTACACCTTGTCCTCTCGGACAAGAGAACGTTCAGAGTTTTCCCCTATTGACGATAACTCGAGAGTCATGAGATGCAGAATGGTACGTGAGGGTTCGGTTAAGGTGGAGAAAAAGAGGAAGTCTTTGACTAAGAGATCTCACAGGAAGCTGAGGACTCCTGCCGGCAAGAGAGCGAACCCTGTTCTAAAGGACGGCCATCCTGAGGACGAGGACGTTGCCCACCCGGCGACCGCGGCAGTGGCAGAGTCCGAAAGTGAGATGGAGCTTGACAGCGACACTGTTCGCATACAAGCGATACCCTCGGGACCTCCTCTTGGAGAAATGGGCACTGAGAGCGGAGACAGGGAACCGCTCGTCTACAGCAGAAGTAGACAGGATAGTGACCCGGGCGACTCCAGAAGGTCAGTTGGCTGGAGCCGAACCCAGCCCGACGACGAAGCAGCGTCTCGGGTAAGACCGACACAAATTGGTACCACGTCTGATGAAGGGTTAGTTGATCTCGAGCGACGAACGTCACATTAGTATATTAGGCCTTTCACTATTTCTATTTTTCATTTTGATTATAGGCATAATACGTAAATAATTAAAGGCCTATTAGACTAATAATAAAAGGCTTAATAGGCTAATAATAAAAGGCGTAATAGACCTATTTCCTTCCGTTAAGGCTCTCAAAGCATTGACCTCTTCGTGCTCTGTTACAGTTATAGGGAAAGTTTTATGCATGAGTGATCATCTCTAGCTCATAATTACGACACTACTAATCATGATCGTAGTCATAATCATGATCGTAGCAGGGCCGGATTAACATTTTGTAGGCCTGTTTCCAAAATTGTATAGTAGGCCCCTATAATATATGTTCAATCACTGGCGGCGATCTTGTCTGGCAGATGGGGGGAGGGACACGAGACACTTTTGAACCGATCTGGTCAAAAAGGATGTGAAAAAAATTTCTTGATCTTTTTGGTGTTTCTTCAATATGAGGGGTGGGGGCAACTCTATTGTGTGTCCCCAACTCTTAAAGGTGGGGTCTTGTCCCCCTCGACCCCCCGGATCGCCGTCCATGTGTTCAAGTGGTGACGAAATTTAAATTATAGCACAGATATTTATGAATTTAAAACTGTTTACGACGTACTTTCATAATAGAAAAACTGTTAACAATATCCTGAAAATTTAGCCGTTGCACAATTTCACACTCAATGTTCACAAGTGTTAAATTTGTCTGTCTATCTTGTCCCTGATATAATAGTTAAAAATTTTAAAACAGCATACTAATGCCAATGGTAGGCCCCTTATTAATGCCCTGTTTGGTAGGCCTGGGCCCGGGACCCAGTGGAACCATAGTTAATCCAGGCCTGGATCGTAATCATAGTACTCAGTTTTAGGCTGTTAGTTGTAACTGGGCATTGAAATGTATTTATTAAAATGCTATTTATTGAAATGTTGTCTATTCAAACGTTATCTATTCAAATGTTATTTATTCAAATGTTATCCATTCAAATTTGTATTCAATGTTATACATTCAAATGTAATTTGTTCGAGCGTCATATGTAATATATATATATATATATATATATATCCATTGATCCTGCACATCGGCCTATATATATATATATATATATATATATATATATATATATATCCATTCATATATATATATATACATATATATATCCATTCATATATATATATATATATATATATATATATATATATATATATATTGCTACACCGACTCTTTTTCATGGTCATGTCGCTCCGAGCTGCTCTGTTTCACGGTCCACTCTACCTCATGCCACGGCGAGATCGCGAGAGAAGCAGGTCGGTCAGCGCGTAAGCCACAACCCGCAGACATCACGGACGCCAACGGCGCGTCTAAAAGGGACGATTGGGGTCGAGGTCGTCTCTTCCGTCCTTAGGTCGTCCTGGGGGGTCAATGGATGTTGATGCATGGACGCCGCCACCATCGAGGGATCTGTTTTTGACGGACGGCAGTGGAGCCTACGGCTGCGTTATTTGTTCACGTAGGCCAGTGAAGCCAGCTGCGGGGAAGCACGTATGCGATGCGTTAACCAAATGACCTTGGCCCCTCTGACCCTAGACGGCGATTAAAACGTGGTAGACGGACAGACTGCACATCGGCCTATATCTGGATATGCTCCACATGTAGATGGTATTACGTATTGATTCGTGTGCATTACGTATTTACTGGCAGGTATAGGCCTACTATATACAGACTATAGATTGCTTTATATTATTTTTGTACACGTAGGTACACAATTGCGCGTATGGTGACTATATGCAAAGTATTCGTATTGTACAAAGTAGGCCTATACGCATGAATGAAGTGTTTTATTGCACAGAAACAAGCATTACAATTACAGTCATGAGCAAGCAAGTACAGTGCAACAGGAGCCAAGAAAAAGCTAATAGCTTATCCTAGCCTTTGCCCCTCTTTCCTGAGTATCATTTATACATTAATTTATTTCTTAATTAATATTTAAGCCTTAGTAATAATACAATACTGGTAATAACAGTCACGACATCACTAACACCAATATCACTGGCAATAATAATAATCATAATAATAATACAAAATAAAATAATTATAATTATAATTATAACAGTGCTAATAATCAGGTAAGTAAGTAACAAACTAAGTGCACTTGAGTGAAATAGTTACAGTAGTTGTTGTTATAATATGGTTTAACATGGTTTAACATGTTACAACATGGTTCATTGAGTATAAAATAGGTCTAC
>OY744614.1:41599077-41611577 GCA_963556255.1 Allolobophora icterica | reverse complement strand
CTCATAAAAGGTTGATGACCTTTTTTTTAGGAATTCATCTCTCTGGGGGTCAAAAACATGTATCCACGTGTATCCTGGGGGGAGGGAGAATTTTCCTCCCCTAAAGGTCTCTACATTGTAATATTGCTGGCCTCTGGGGGAAACATAAATCTTGGGGGACATTTCCCCCCAAAAGACGTCTAGATTAAACACTGCTCGTTTGGTGCTAATTGCTCATGAAGTGATGATTGACCGACTAACCAATTAACTAACTAACCTATTGACTGACTAAACGATAAACTGACTAACCGACTGACTGACTAACCGACTGGCCATAGGCGCAATTTGTGGGGGTACGAGGGGTACCCATACCCCCACTTTTTGGACTGGGGTACCATGCCCCCACTTTTTGAACAATGCCAATTTTATTATTGTGCCTTCCCAGAGATCGCAGTCTTCGCCTTGCTTCGTGTATGTATGAAATTGGTACCCCCACTTTTTAGACCAATGTCACGCCCCTGCGACTGGCTGACTAACCGATTAACCGACTGTCTGAATGACTTACTGACTAACCGACTGACCGGCTGACTGACTATAGGTTGACTGATCACCTATTTCACTGACTTACTGACTGACTTACTGACTTACTTACTGGACTGATTAGATTGAGTGAGAGAATGACCGACCGACTGAGTGACTGTCGGATTGGACTGAGTGACTGACTGTCCGATTGGACTGAATGACTGACTGTCCGATTGGACTGAATGACTGACTGTCGGATTGGACTGACTCACTCATCCACCCACAGTGACCCACTCATTCTAAGCTGTTTTGCTGCTGCTGATGATTAGACCTAGGATAGTGGTGATTATGACGACAACGACGACGACGACGATGATGATGACGACGACGACGATGATGATGATGATTAATATGGTGTAACGTCAATACACGAACAAAAGCTACATCAATTCCAATAAAAATCCGACAATAGTTCATTTCTTTTATTCTAATGTAAAACAATGCGATTAATTCGACATACAGTGACGCCCTGTAACCATGGGCGGCGATCCCGGGGGTCGAGGGGGACAAGACCCCCACCTTTAAGAGTGGGGGGGACACGCCATGCATCGGACCCCCCCCGAAATTTTGAAGAAACGCCAAAAGGTCATCAAATTTTGTAGCGTATACGTTAAGAAATTTCTTCGCGCGTGAGCGCGAAAATGTTTTTTGACCTTTTTTTGACCATATCAGTTCAAAACTCTTTTTTGACCAGATCAGTTCCAAAATGTCCCCCCCCCACCTCTCAAACAAGATCGCCGCCACTGCCTGTAACACATTATAAACTCCAGATTATTCATAGTCTCACCTGATCGAATTCGTTAGTTGGTAGTTGTCCCAGCTACCTATAGATACAAAGTGGCATAAAATGTCGAAATGCCTTGAACCAAAATGACTGAGCAAAAATGATTGAGCCTATCAGCCTATCATTCCGCCCGGATTTGTCTCTAAACGGATGCATTCACATCCTGAAAGACAAACCCGTGTATTTATTGAAGGCCTACACAACCAAAGCCTAGCCTAAACGTCTGTTTAATATCAAGTTAATAGGCCTACTGCTGACCTGACTAGATCCGCCTTCAACGTGGTTAAATCTCTGGCTAGAATATCAAACTAGTTTGCAGCCAACTTAGACCATTTAATTGCACCAATCGGGGTTATCGACGCTGCACTAGCGGTTCAAATTGACCAATTGAATTTATCTAGGTCACGTGAGATTCCTATGATAGGCCAACGTCAAAGTAACGCTATTATCTAGACTAGCCACAAGGCAATCTCGATCTTAATTTCACCAAACTCTGGCAGCGCAATAAGACTATTATGGATCTGTTTATTGCGAATGTAAATTTTAGTGACTGCGTTCACAGCGTGAGGTCTATAAGTCATTTTGGCTTAAATATAACTGCAACAGTAACTCGGTCATTATGGGTCATAGGCCTACTCTCAAGGGGTCTGACCGAAAGACAAACGTGTTGATTTCTGCAAAAACGAAACTGATATCCTCCATTCCTCAGGGTCGCATAAATTTATGTTCGGTGATCAAAAATATTTACCTTATGTTTCTTTCGTAGAAACAGGAGCGGAGTCAATTGAACTAGGCCTTTGCAAAGTAAATTCACGTTCAATTTTAGTATCACATAGACCACATACTTTTATACCAGAGTGGATATTAATAGGCCTATAATGATTAAACGAATTTAAAAAACTTGAAACGGAATTGTTGGGAATTTTTGACGTAGACCTATCGAAGCGTTCAGTACACGTGACCTCATTTTCTAAGAAATCTGTTTAATGTTGAGTTGACTTGTAGGTAAATTTCCAAACGTAATAGAAGCCGGTAGTCGTTCATCGTCGAAGGCTTGCTTTAGATCATAAAAGTTGTTGGTAGTTTGACAAGAATCTACGC
Source organism: Allolobophora icterica (assembly GCA_963556255.1). Taxonomy (NCBI): domain Eukaryota; kingdom Metazoa; phylum Annelida; class Clitellata; order Crassiclitellata; family Lumbricidae; genus Allolobophora; species Allolobophora icterica. Next base: position 41,609,131 of record OY744614.1, on the reverse strand, counting down.
TCAACTCATGACAGGCCTAAAAATCCGCACCCTCATAGATCGTATCTAGCTTACTGGAGCGTACAGTGTGTATCTCGTGTTACTGTTACCTGATTCAACAACTATAGTCCGCTGCTCAGCAGTGTTTCAAATGATGGGCTTGGCCTCACGACAGACACTTCTGATCTTAGTTAGACCTACTTCCTGCTTCTCGACAGCATATAATTATATAATTATAACCCTGTCAGCGTATACCCGCATTGAGCCCATAATTATAGGACCCGTATTCCCATACGGGATAGGTAAAGAGCCAATATATGGGTCCACTCTAATGCCCATGAAAATACGGACAGTAGGATTTTCTTCCTGGATTCATTTCCTCCATAGGCTGTTTCCGTGTCTTTTCCGGCTGCCTTAATTTGCTTGGCTGTCGACCTGGAATTTGGCTTCCACATCTCCTTCGACTAGTAACGACTAATGACTGATGTCTGAGCATTTTAAACACTGGCGCTAAAGAAATTCCTAGATTGGACAAGATTTGAAGTTAGCCTAGTGGGGCGAACGAGAAAGCCAACTTATAGGTTTAGGATGTACACACAGAACAGTTAGGCTTTAATTAAGTTATTGGTCCACGTTTATACAGGAAGTTAGACCCCCTATATATCTGCCACCGTCACCCAGTAGACCTAATCGTATTGAGTATATGTTTGTCTCCCTCCCTCCCTCCCTCCCTGTGAGATCTGACTAATATATTCACGACACACGCTGTCGGCTTTATCTCATCGAGAAAACGAAACACCGCGTAGCTAACTCAGACAATCCTCACAACAACGAGGGGGACTATCTGAGGCGATGAGCAGTCAGAAATCGAATCCTTGTCCTCTCCACTCTGAGAACGGCGTGGAATTAACGTCCACGAATTAGGAATTATCAACCAATGATAAAAATGGTTTTAAATGTTCATTTCATGAATCGGTTTTGCCAGAAGAATTATTTCTGTAGCCCGATGCTAAAGGATTCAAAGTAGCCTTTAACCTAACTGCAATAAGAATTATAAATTAATAGTCTTCAGAAGATATACCCTACGTTAGCATATCTAGCCTTATCTATTATATCAAAATAATAGATAGATAGTTTATTCGTCCAACCGTGACACAGCACAGAAATTAGGTCCCTTCTGGCGTCTCTATATATTGTTCCCGTTAGTGAACATTCATATTATGATGCTAAAAATACTACCTGTTGTCTGAAATGTTCTGATGAACCAATAAACTGGTGGTTATGGTTATGGTTATGTCATGTCACGTCACATCGTATATCGTATCGTACATTACTGTAATCAGGGCTGTAGTCGAGGGTATACGCGGGTATACAGCGTATACTCACCTCTGGAGAAATTTGAGAGCGTATACTCAGGGTTCTAGACGAGGGTACGCGCGGGTATGCAGCGTATACTTACCTCTGTAGATGAAATTTTGAGGAAAAAGAGAGGTTTTGACAGGTTTTTAGGGCGAATGACTAAAAAAAGGTCATCAACTTTTTCAGAGACGAAATCGTAAAAAGTCAGAAAATTTTAAGAGAATTGGTGAAAAGTCTTAGACGAATTCCTAAAAAAGGTCTTCAAATTTTTTACGGTGACACCAGCCCCACTGACGCCGCTGCATGATCACCGGTAGCGTATACTCACCTCAAATTTTACCACTACAGCCCTGACTGTAATTATAGGCTATCGTATTCCAAGCTATCCTATAATTTTATTATCCTTTCGTAACCTACCAAACATTATCCTTCCATGCCGTATGCCCTTCCTACAGTATCCTATTCAACCCTATTCTGGCTATCGAACCTATCCTATCCGATCCTTTTCTGTCATATTCTATCCTATCCAGACAATCCTATTCTGCGACATGTATTATACAATAAAAAGATCATTTATGTTAGCCTGAGTGACAGCCATGAGTTTGAACTGTTATCAACTTCATTTTCTTAGCCTCGGCGTATGAGGGCGGTTGGCCAGTCTTGTCCCTCGCCGTCTGTTCTTCCTACCGTCAGTGGGGCGCAGGTGGAATCGAAATCTCGAAACTAATTTCTTGGCCTGGTGGGGATTTGAAACCCCGACCTCTCGGTCGACAGTCCAGCACGCTAACCAATAGAGTATGGAGCACCCCGATATTGTATAATAATTATGTGCAATATAATTGTAGATGATAATAAAAATTCAATATTGGTCATGACAGTTTTGATTAAAGAAAAGCATCACCAGCTTAATCTCCTTAACTAAGCAAGTTTACGCCAGTGAATGCTAGTCATGGGGGGGGGGAGGGTCCATAGAGTAGTGGTAACATCACTGGGGTGAAGTGCAGTAGCTAGCGGCAGGGGCGCCGCCAGGCTTAAAAATTGGACGCACACCCCTTCCGTCTCCTCCCATCCACACCCGTCCTCTCTGCCACTGGTAGTCACACAGTCAAAATGACACAGTGACAGAGTGACTCATAAAAATACAGTATAACAGTTATTATTTATACATACTGTATGGTAAACCAAAATAACACAGTGAAATTGTCAAAAATATCGATGCGATGCCTAATCCTTGTGTGGATTTGATTTGGTGGGTGGACGCACGTGCGTCCAGTGCGTCACGCTGCCTGCGCCTCTGGGTAGCTGGATCGCCTCCCGTAACCCTCTCAAGGTCCATTCAGCCTATCATTCGCGAGATGGCGCGTTTGTGAAAATAAGATGTAGGACGTGATGGGCGCCTTGCAAGGGTGCCGTATACAGTTAAAATTCGACTCCTGTAATAACTTGTGATCATCCGTTCATACTGATTTGTAATCATACTGCGTTATTGTCAGTTTGAAGATATTAAACGAAGATTATTATTATAATTAAGAAACGTTAATAGTTTCTCAGTTAAAGCGTCAGGTTAGGCATCTGTTCTATAGCCTATCACATAGGCCTCGTAGGCCTGCCGCCTATGTGATAGGCCTAACATCCGTTTCATAATTATTTATACGCCGTCCTTACGTCACCAGAATAAGGAAGTTATGTTTGAGATTTGTGTAGGAGTGGTGTGAAAATGAAGTTCAAGCACATCCAAACTGTGACTACGTGTATTGAATTTCATCAGTAGATTACTATGATGACTCTGTGACTCTATGATGTAGGCCAATGAATAAAATGTAGATTGCTGAAATTTCGTAGGGTCGTGCAAAGATTCTCCGGGAGACCAAGTTAAGCACCGGTCAAGACGTAATAATTACGTCTTATTATTAGTTTCACTGCTAAATTTAAGCTTGGACTCATAATAATAATAATAATAATAATAATAATAATAATAATAATAATAATAATAATAATAATAATAATAATAATAATAATAATAATAATAATAATAATAATAATAATAATAATAATAATAATAATAATAATAATAATAATAATAATAATATCAATCAATCAATCATAAAATTTATATAGCGCCTCTTCAAGAGTTCTACTCAGAGGCGCTCCCGAGCCAGGCCTGATCATAGAGAAAAGTCTTCAATAGGGTGTAGAAGGAAGACGAGTGTGTACGAGGAGATAGGCGAAGGAAAGATGGCAAGTCATTCCACACTGTTGGACCAACAACAGAAAATGCTCGACGCTGCATTGTAGCAGTGCGGGCAAATGGAACCAGAAAGTCACCCCGAGTAGAGGAACGAAGAGCTGAGCGACCCGCAAAGGAGGAAGAGAGAGTAAAGATGGAGCATAAGTAGCGAGGAGCTGTGCCCAAGACGCTTTGCCAGACAAGAGAGCAGAGCCGATACAGGATACGCTGCCGGAGAGGGAGCCAGTGTAGAGTATGATACATGTAGGAGGATACGCTACCATAGCGAGGAATGGAACCAACAAGGCGAGCCGCAGACCGTAAGACCCTCTCAAGAGTGGACAACCGGACTTGAGGAAGACCAATGTAAAGAGAAGAACAGTAGTCTAGACGAGAACAAACGAAGGCGTGAATAAGAGTAGAAGCAGCAGATGTTGAGAGAGAGCGAGCAACGACCCTAAGCTGACGGAGATGGTAAAAGCAGGAGCGAGACAAGGAGGAAAGGTGCTTAGTAAATGTTAATTCCTGATCAATGATGACACCGAGGTCTCGTACGGAGGTAGAGAATGACATTAGAGTCAATAATAACATTAGAGTCAATAATAATAATAATAATAATAATAATAATAATAATAATAATAATAATAATAATAATATCGTCAGTAGATTACTATGATGACTCGATGACTCTATGATGTAGGGCCTTGTAGGCCATTGAATAAAATGTAGATTAACGCCGTAGCTTTCAGAGGCACATTTACACCACACACCGGGGATGACGACCATGAGCTCCAAGCTTAATTAATCTATTAGTAGGCAATATCTTAGAGCCTGAGGGATCCTAAATACCTCGGGCGACAAAAAAAAATAATAATAATAATTTTAGAGGCACGTTTACTTTACACTCCGGGGATGAGGACCACGTACTCCAAGCTTAACCTTTCAACCACTGTTAATATCTTAGAGTCTGAGGGATCTTACTTACCTCGGGCGAAAAAATAAATAAATAAAATAATAATAATAATAATAATAATAATAATAATAATAATAATAATAATAATAATAATAATAATAATAATAATAATAATAATAATAATAATAATACTCTTTATTAATCCAAACTGACAAGTACGCAGTAAGATTACATTGAAACATGACAGTACAATCAAGATCTTAATAAAACACACGGTTTGGCAGCCATGCAAGGCGCCGCCCTAGAGTGGGGTTACGGGTATCGAGCCGCGATCTAATGCTCTCCTGGCCATGAGTGTTACCATGACTGTATCCTCCCTCCCATACTTTCAGAAAGAAGCAGCCTTCAACTGCAACGACACACACAGGTCTTTATTCTGAGAGACAACAATCGGTTGTGAAAAATAATTAAAATCTAGTACGTTTCGTATTAACTCTCCGATGACGTCAGCTGATCGAATGTTTCCATAGAGACGTCCGCATGACGTCGCTATAATAATTAACGTGACATCATCAGAGTCCTCCGCCGCTCTTTCCGTAATCGTACGTTGATCGGATACCCATCTGCTCGCTGAGTTCGGCCGCCCTGGCGAGACGGCTCGTCGAAACATGACCCGTTTTGAGGGCACTCATTAGCTGCAGAAGCAAGACAGAAACAAGTAATTAGCTCCCTTTGTGCTATTGTTTAACGTGTGCTAACTGACGAACAATTATTGTTATCGGAAACGAAAAATGATGATCAATAGGTGGTTAACCTACAGGATATGATGACAAACAATGGCTGAAAAGTCTTACGGATTTGAAGCAGCGTCACTATAATAGAGAAGTGGTTCTCAAATTGGTGGTTGTTCTCGGAGCATTTGAGGCCTGCTCAGGCTCTGACCTCACGTCTTTCTACACGGCGGCACGTTCTGGCGGTATACAGTTAAATTTTTTAAAGTCGTAACCGCTTGTAAGCAGGGACATTTTTTTTCTCTTCTTCAAAATGTGCTGTAAATAAATATTGGACAAAACTTTTCTCTGTTTCAATTTGTTCAGTAAATAAACTTGTGCTTTTTGCAACTTTTCATGTTTTTTCAGTTTTAATCATGAGCGTCTCATCGTATCGTATTTGGAAATTTGTATAGCGCTGCTCACAACAGAGGCCATTCAGCAGCGCTTCCAGTGCGAAGGCCCCGAGAGAAGAAAAAGGTTTTAAGTACGGAAAGGGATGTAGGAAGAGATCCAGAAAGTAAGGTTACCGTAGAGAGGAAGGAAGGGTCATAACGGCACAACCGTTACCCAAAGGGAGGGCCTATGTTGGCAAAAGATCTAGCTTGAGCTAGATTGGTCCTGTCACGCGGAACAAAGAGGATATGCTGGTCGAGAGAGCGGAGTGGTCGGTGAGAAGCTGCAGAAAGATGGGGGCAGATGAGGTCCCTGATATATGTGGGAGTAGTACCCAGTTTGGACTTAAGGACGAGAACAAGAACTTAAAATTGAATGCGGGCTAGGAGAGGGAGCCAGTGAAGTTGATTGACCGTAAACGAAGAGATATGAGAAAATTTAGGAAGACCAGCAATCAGTCTGGCGACAGAATTGAGAACTGATTGGAGAGGAGACAGGCGGGCCCTTTAGGAAGAAAAATTAGAATTATTGGTCGTTGGGGACCTACTAAATAAGTGTAGCATATCGAAACATACCGTCCCCTACGCATTCTACTGTGAATATTAGTAATAGCATGAATAGTGACTACATAATATTTGCTGCAATAGTGAAAACAAATTATGAATTTGACGTCGATAAACGCTTAAAGCCGTATAAATAAGGATCCTGGCCCGGACATAATAAATTTCGTCCCAGTTTGTCTATGGTCTTCGTATCATTATAGGCCTAGACCATATCTCCGATGACTCACAGAATAGTCGCTCAAAAAGCAAAGCTCTGGTGACTAATAAATTGCAGCCCTTGCGCCTCTAAACTGAAAAGCGAAAATCGCGATTATTGTATCAGCTTGTTTACTACGAGTTAGTTTCCTTGAAGTTCATTTCATTTTGCAGTTAGCCTATAGGGTCTACTTCATGTACACGAGCATGACAAATAACATAGACCTATATACGCAAAATATATAGACCTACACGTTACATGTAGCTAATATTAGTGGCTAAATTGCTTGACCAGATGGGTGGATCTCCGAATTTTTGCAAAACCGAAATCTAGACCTATCTGACGAAAATATGACCAATTGGACACACTCGCTATTGGGATAAAACATAAAATGTGTGAAACAAGATATATAATTATGGTCGATTATTATAACAAAACACATTTTGCTGAACGGTCTCCTTTTTTAGGTGACGGATCACATAATCTAGGCTCCGGATATCATCAGATCTGGCTGAATTTAAACACTGGGCCTAATATATGTCCATGTTTAAGATAACCGGGTCTAAGGTGACGTTTTATCCAACACGATAGGAGTGGCCCTTTACCTGTAGAAATTCGTCGAGGTCAACTTCGGCGTTTTTATTCAGGTCGACTTCACTCAGAATTTCGTGCAGTTGATCTTCCGAAACCCGTTCGCCCGCTCTCTACACATTAAGTAACAGTAAATATAGTTTACAGATACGAATACAAGTAGTAATTTGAATTTACAAAATACGATTAGACCTAAGAATAGGGCCTACTTCTGCCTGACTTTCCATTAGATGGCACACATGGACTCTATGCATGGATTCTTTTCCCATATGGGAATATGGTCCTATATGGGCTCAGTGTGAGCATGCTGGCAATTTGAGTGTACAACTACTATTACGAATAGGTGTACCTCTACTCGATATCTCTGGGCAACCCATGAGTGCAACATCGCGTCTGTGAATAAGCTTTTTGCGTCTTTGAATAAGCTGGCTGCGTTTGCGAATAAGCTGGTTGCGTCCGTGAATAAGCTGGTTATGTCTGTGAATAAGCTGGTTGCGTCTGCGAATAAGCTGGTTGCGTCTGTGAATAAGCTGGTTGCGTCTGCGAATAAGCTGGTTGCGTCTGCAAATAAGCTGATTGCGTCTGCGAATAAGCTGGTTGCGTCTGTGAATAAGCTGGTTGCGTCTGCGAATAAGCTGGCTGCGTCTGCAAATAAGCTGGTTGCGTCTGCGAATAAGCTGGTTGCGTCTGTGAATAAGCTGGTTGCGTCTGCGAATAAGCTGGTTGCGTCTGTGAATAAGCTGATTGCGTCTGTGAATAAGCTGGTTGCGTTTATATTTTATTATAAGTTGCAGTTACCTTGAAGTAAGTTCTGAGATCGCTGACGGTGATAAATCCTTTGCTGTCCGAGTCGAGAGCTCGAAATCTTTTGGTGTAGAGTTCGATTTCGTCCTCAGTGACGGCCTCCAACGGACCCGTCTGAGCCATCGTCGTCTTCAGACCCATTCCCATCTCGGTGTTCAGAAAATGCATCGCCTTGTCAGTTTCCTCCTATAAATACAATGCAATACAATGCAATACAACTGCATATACAATGCAATACAATGCAATACAACTGCATTTGATATGCTCTCTTTCCAAAGTTCAGAAGTGCACACACGACCATACGACAGAACATCAATGGCGCTGAGCAGTTGTGAGTGAAGGACTTGCTCAAGGTCCTCACACATTAACCACCTGAGTGGAGACTTGAACCCGTATTCTTCGTGTAACAGGCCAAGCCCTCGGACCAATATGCTACCGTGATCCGCTATAGGCTACATAAGATATTCCACAAACGTCACGTGCATGTTAAGATCAATGAGCGCTCGATTTAGTGCAGAACAAGCATAATCTGACGCTATAGGATATATACATGTAGTTGTATTATACTTAGTCATGTATCAACACATGATTTAAAACCGGACTTAATCATGTGTTCACACCAGGCAGGAATTTCGTAATGCCCTTATGTTAGGCCATGAGGGGCGCTACATAAAAAACAGATGCATGCGTACATTACAAACATGCACATATAAATATATATATATATATATATATATACATAGATACATACATACACGCACATGTATATATGCATTCATACGTTTATATGCATACATATAAATTAATTAATGATTAATCAATCAATCAATCAATCAATCAATCAATATCAATCCCTGAGTATGTATCTTAAAGAGGCGTTATATCAAGTTTATATTGATTGATTGATTGATTGATACATACATACATGCATACAAACAGACATAATTATATTCATGCATACAACCAGTGCTTTTTTCTAGAAAAAAAGGTTCCGGAACGGAACAATGGATTCCGGAACGGAACAATTATGGATGGTATAAAGTCCCAAGAAAAACGGGATTGTGGGTTGGGAGGGGTCTCAATAAACACTGAAAACAGTTCAAAATACTGAAATTAAACTAAAATGACTAAAGTATTGTTACTGGGACAGTTTACTACAACAGTTTGCTAACACTTCATCAGCATTTTCAAATGTGCTGGAATGTGACTGACTTGCTTTTGTTCCTTAGACCATCCGAGTTCCTTGCCCATGATTTCAACGATCCTTGGAAGAGCTTCAGCTGCGGCGTGGACATTTAGGAAGGCCAGACGAGTCCTTCTGGCCAGGACGTCGGTCGCGGTGCATGCGTACTCGCGAATGGCATACAGTACCTGCAGTAATACCATACAATGCCTGCAGACAGTTCTAGGTTAATATACCTTATTGAACTGGGAAGAACATAGCTTTATTAATAGGCACAAATGATCGCATAAGGCTAAAATTGAGCTCCAAAGAGACTCATCGCCTCAGGATCTAAGTTGGTTCCCTACTCACAAAGATTCAGTCGACACGCTTCGATGCACTTGTCAACCATCTCCTCAGCGATCAGCCGATGCGTTATCCACTTACCGCCTACATATAAATTATTATCATTATTATTATTATTATTATTATTATTATTATTATTATTATTATTATTATTATTATTATTATTATTATTATTATTATTATTATTATTATTATTATTATTATTATTATCATCATATTATATTATATTATATTATATTATATTATATTATATTATATTATATTATATTATATTATATTATATTATATTATATTATATTATATTATATTATATTGTATTATATTGTATTATATTATATTATATTATATTATATTATATTATATTATATTATATTATAATAATAATTATAATAATAATAATAATTATTATTATTATATAATATAATATAACAAAGATTATTATTATATTATATTATATTATATTATATTATATTATATTATATTATATTATATTATATTATATTATATTATATTATATTATATTATATTATATTCATTATATTATATTATAATAATAATAATTGTTATTATCATTATTATTATTATTATTATTATTATTATTATTATTATTATTATTATTATTATTATTATTATTATTATTACCAACAGACTTGAATGAACTAAACATATGCAAATGTTTTTAAATATTAATGTGAATACTAATAGCACGGACTTCTGCCTCGATGAAA
>OY744614.1:41589077-41594077 GCA_963556255.1 Allolobophora icterica | reverse complement strand
TTAGACTAGAGGAGATGAGACTAGATGAGATGAGATTAGACTAGATGAGATGAGATTAGACTAGATGAGATGAGATTAGATTGGACTAGATGAGATTAGATTAGACTAGATGAGATGAGATTAGACTAGATGAGATTAGATTAGACTAGATGAGATTAGATTAGACTAGATGAGATGAGATTAGACTAGAGGAGATGAGACTAGATGAGATGAAATTAGACTAGATGAGATGAGATTAGACTAGATGAGATGAGATGAGATTAGACTAGATGAGATGAGATTAGACTAGATGAGATGAGATTAGACTAGATGAGATGAAATTAGACTAGATGAGATGAGATTAGACTAGATGAGATGAGATTAGACTAGATGAGATGAGATTAGACTAGATGAGATGAGATTAGATTGGACTAGATGAGATTAGATTAGACTAGATGAGATTAGATTAGACTAGATGAGATGAGATTAGACTAGAGGAGATGAGACTAGATGAGATGAAATTAGACTAGATGAGATGAGATTAGACTAGATGAGATGAGATGAGATTAGACTAGATGAGATGAGATTAGACTAGATGAGATGAGATTAGACTAGATGAGATTAGATTAGACTAGATGAGATTAGATTAGACTAGATGAGATGAGATTAGACTAGATGAGATTAGATTAGACTAGATGAGATTAGATGAGACTAGATGAGATGAGATTAGATGAGACTAGATGAGATTAGATTAGACTAGATGAGATTAGATTAGACGAGATGAGATTAGATTAGACTAGATGAGATGAGATTAGATGAGACTAGATGAGATGAGATTAGATTGGACTAGATGAGATGAGATTAGATTGGACTAGATGAGATTAGATTAGACTAGATGAGATTAGATTAGACGAGATGAGATTAGATTAGACTAGATGAGATGAGATTAGATGAGACTAGATGAGATGAGATTAGATTGGACTAGATGAGATGAGATTAGATTGGACTAGATGAGATTAGATTAGACTAGATGAGATTAGATTAGACTAGATGAGATGAGATTAGACTAGAGGAGATGAGACTAGATGAGATGAGATTAGACTAGATGAGATGAGATTAGACTAGATGAGATGAGATGAGATTAGACTAGATGAGATGAGATTAGACTAGATGAGATGAGATTAGACGAGATGAGATTAGATTAGACTAGATGAGATTAGATTAGACTAGATGAGATGAGATTAGACTAGATGAGATTAGATTAGACTAGATGAGATTAGATGAGACTAGATGAGATGAGATTAGATGAGACTAGATGAGATGAGATTAGATTGGACTAGATGAGATGAGATTAGACGAGATGAGATTAGATTAGACTAGATGAGATTAGATTAGACTAGATGAGATGAGATTAGATGAGACTAGATGAGATGAGATTAGATTGGACTAGATGAGATTAGATTAGACTAGATGAGATTAGATGAGACTAGATGAGATGAGATTAGATTGGACTAGATGAGATTAGATTAGACTAGATGAGATTAGATTGGACTAGATGAGATTAGATTAGACTAGATGAGATTAGATTAGACTAGATGAGATTAGATTAGACTAGATGAGATGAGATTAGATGAGACTAGATGAGATGAGATTAGATTGGACTAGATGAGATGAGATTAGATTGGACTAGATGAGATTAGATTAGACTACATGAGATTAGATTAGACTAGATGAGATTAGATTAGACTAGATGAGATGAGATTAGATGAGACTAGATGAGATGAGATTAGATTGGACTAGATGAGATGAGATTAGATTAGACTAGATGAGATTAGATTAGACTAGATGAGATGAGATTAGATGAGACTAGATGAGATGAGATTAGATTGGACTAGATGAGATGAGATTAGATTAGACTAGATGAGATTAGATTAGACTAGATGAGATTAGATTAGACTAGATGAGATGAGATTAGATTAGACTAGATGAGATTAGATTAGACTAGATGAGATTAGATTAGACTAGATGAGATGAGATTAGATTGGACTAGATTAGCCTAATGATCGACCGATCTCTGTTTCACACATTTGAAGTACATACAGATGTGTGTGAGCCAGCCTATTACTTTAAATACGCCTAAGCCCACTACATACATACATACATACATACATTACATAAATACATACATACATTACATTACAGTAATGAGACTCCTTCACTGGCTTCCCGTTCACCAACGCATCCAATTTGAGGTCCTTTCCCTCACGAGTAACTGTCTTGCTGTCTCAGCTCCGCTGTATCTCAGGGCTTACTGCATCCCGGTTTCTGTTTACCTGGTCAGATCTCTCTCCGGTCATCTGCCCGTGGCCACTTGGTTGTTCCTCGGATGCGCACAGCTACGGCCCAGTCTCGTAGTTTTGAGGTCGTGAGCCCTTCCGGCTGGAACCGCTTGCATCAGGCCTTAGGCTTGACCTCCTCACTCTCCCTCCTGTCCAGTTCCGCAAGCGCCTGAAAACAGTTTCCTATGCAAAGTGCTGACGAATAATTCAAGCGTGTAGTTACCAGCCATGGTTGAGTGCTGCCAGGGAAGGAAGAAGATGACTCTACCGTCCGATGTGTTCGGATCTAACAGTCCCATGTTCGCTGGACTGAAACAAAAGATGCAGAAAACTAAATGAATATTCAAATCCAACTGTAGCTGCGAGTTTATAAATAACTAGAAAAGCAAATAACACGGATTAACTATTGTTCAAACATTAGCATGAAACCATCAGGTACAATCCCAGCGGCTTTTTAAATAGTTGCAAGTAAGGCATGAAACCCCTTTATCTAGAGATATGCATACTCGCATGCATATGTACGGCCATTCATATACATGCATACATACATACGTTGCTTACATACATGCATATGTACTTACCTATATACACACATGCATATATGCATGACAACGCCTTTGAAAATATTCAGGCGCCACATGTATAAGTGCTGATTGTTTACTACACGCGCGGTAGGCCTACCTGTAGTATTTGGGTAATACGATGTGTACGCCGGAGCTTGGTTGGCAGATCTTGGGCGCCTCGGGGCTGTCGAGTTGTCGGAGGGTGTCGGTGAATGGCCCCGTCGCATTCACAATGCATTTGGCGCGGATTTCGAACAATTCACCTGTTGACAGTAAAAGGAAATCGAGTTGCTGTTGATATTATCGACGTCTATTCTGCTCCATTACTATCAACATTCGGACTACATTTGGTCACTAGTATTACCCTCGTCTCTGTTGCGTCATCAGCAGTATCGTCATCATAGTTGTCATCATTATCATTGTCACCATTATCATCGTGATCATCATCATCATCATCATCATCATCATCATCGTGATCATTATCACCATCATCGTTGTTATCATCATCATCATCGTCGTCGTCATTATCATTATCATCATCATCGTTATCATCGTCATCATCGTTATCGTATGCGTCGCCGTTGTAATCGTTATCATCATTAACAACAACATCATCGTCATCGTTATCAATAAATCACTGTCACCATCATTATCACCATAATTATCATCGTCATTATCATCGTCATTGTCGTCATCATCGTAATCATTATAATCATCAGTTTATAGTTTCTTTCACATCCTAGCTATGTCGTCGGCATACACAGATTCATGCATATATACATAAATACTGCATACACGCTTACTTGCCCATATACATATAAACATTCGGGCATGCATACATGCTATTATCACACGTGTCTGTATGCACATGTACACACGTACATGTTCATTCAGACATGCGTACATATAAATGTACAGTACAAGCATTCGTGTGCAACTGTACATGCATACATGTATACATATATATGCAATACATGGATAGATGACGAGTGATAGACCTGCCTGTTATTCTGTCTTTGGCCTTTGCCCCGGTGAGGATGACCTTTCCCTTGCTGTCTTCACCTTTCGTTAGCTCGACTATCTCCGTGTGGTTGACCACGTTCGCTCCGAGACGAGCTGAGGTCAAGGCCAGGGCGAGACACATTCTCGCATCATCCTGTTGACCTAGATTGGAAATTCACCTCATCGTCGTCATCATCATCATCATCATCATCATCATCATCATCATCATCATCATCATCATCATCATCATCATCATCATCATCGTCATCAACAACATCATCAGTTCCTGACGTCATCCACCTGGCGGCGATGGGTACGAATAAATGTTCTTCGTTGCAATCGGTCATTTATTATGTCCACTGCTCCTCTCAGTGTTAGTCCAAGTGACGTTATGTCCTCATTTATATCATCTACCCAGCGTAGTCTTGGTCTGCCTTTCTTTCTGTTTCCTTTGAATCTTGCATGTAGTGCATTGTGTGGGATTCGGTAAACTGTCATTCTCAAGTAACTGAAGTTTTAACGCGGCCTTTTTGGGTAAATACAAATCTACTTTTAGTTTTTTTGTTATCTTTCTTATCCCTATTCAGAATCCGTCAAAGATAAATGTAATGGTAGCATCACACTGCACACAGCTCTGCGGAAGTTCTCTAAGAAACAGACAGACAGACAGACAGATAGACAGACAGACAGACAGATAGACAGACAGACAGACAGACAGACAGACAGACAGACAGACAGATAGACAGACAGACAGACAGACAGAGAGGTTGAAGAATTTTCAAATTTTCTACTGAGGCATACATAATTAATTTATGACATTGATGATGGTGATCGTCCAAATAAAGAACACATTTTTAACGTCTCGAGATCACAGTTAAAAGACCCACTTGACACAGCCTGATAATATTCGATGCTTGAACACTAGAATGAAATACTACTCACATGGAAACGAGAAAATGTACATGTATCTATAAAGGGAGACAGACAGACAGACAGACAGACAGACAGACAGACAGACAGAAAACAGACAGACAGAAAACAGACAGACAGAAAACAGACAGACAGAGACAAGGAAACACAGACAGAGAGACGGAGTGAGAGATAACGAGACAGAGAG